>CM056960.1:9314522-9857022 GCA_029856935.1 Cyclocarya paliurus | reverse complement strand
TAAATACTATAATACATCATATGCTAAACCAAAAAAAAATCAGACATCCAATACTTGGTAACTTTAATAGCATATGTATTCAATCATCCAATACAACAAGTTCAAATTCTTTTAGTAATCTATACACTGGCATGCATGGTGCATTAATGGAAGGTAATTAAATACTACAAATCGGAGCAACTAATGTTTCTTACAAGCATAAAGTAGGATATTTGAGCTTTGAAAATTCTCTTAATAAACACACAATAATAGCCCAGTTAATATTGTTGATCATACATTGGTGGGTGGAACATCCACAACTTCGCTGCAACCATGCAACTATACAAGTGGATAACCTAGTTTGTATTGTGGTAAAAATCCAGCTATCTGGAACAGAAAGTCATATTAGTACATGAATGAATGGTTAATATAGAAAAAGTACATTATCCTAGATAAGTTGGTTCATGGCCTCTGCATATTATGTATATTTTTTGGAAATATAAATATACACCAATAGCAACTCACCAAGTAAAACATAGGGTTACACATTTCTCTACTTGTCATTCTGTAATATACATTAACATCACTGTGGACACATTCTTTGACTATGCCTTAATTTTGGAAGCACAAACAAACCGATTCTATCAATGCCTTGTCTTCTCACAAGAATCATTAGTCGCCAGCTCCAAAATGATCATTACTAGTAAATAATTATATCAGATTTGGATGGTTTTATAGCTGAGATAGAAATCAAAAAGTCAATTCCAATTTGGTATTATCCTAAATAATCCCTATTTGTGCCTATTCATGTATGCCGTGAGTCACTTTGAGTAATCATTCTAATTATATATCATCATCCTCTATCCCCCTGTTAAGTATCATATTTGGTTAATTTAGAGTGTGATTCATTAGTGAGACCTGTTTTTGGGAAATATATATGGTCCTTATAAGATGATAATATATATGTTGAAATTGCATCCAACACGTGAATTTGAATTCCACCCATTACATAATTGGATAGAAGGGTGTCTAAAAACAAAACTACCAAAATATTCATAAAACACTAGTGTTTGTGAATAACTTGGAAAACAGATACAGGAAGGAAAACTGTCTAACTTGGAAAATCGTCTAACTTCAGGGTGGCTTGTAAAATTTTGTTACTACCATGAATTGAACACCGAGTCTCTGTTTCCCTTTACATTTCTCATACCTATTGATTTTTAACCAAAAGAAAGGGCAATAAGTATGTAAACTTAAGGTTCATTTGAGATTGGTAAGGCAGAAAATTGAGTTTCCCATGGTTTGTGTAATTTTATCCCCATTTGTTTTTTGTTTTCTTGCCAACACCTTGTAGCAACTCTTGGGTGGTATTATGTCTTCCCCAATTATTTATTTTCTTATGTATATTTATTTTTATTGGGATAAATTAGAAAAGAGAGCAAACCTATTGCTTTGGAGCAGTATTCATAATTCTCCAAATATCTAAAAAAAATATATTGATATGGCATTCTAAAAACCCAATTGCTTCCTACTATATATCACTAACATGAAGAATGCCAATAATACTGAATGAATTCTGTCTTTGTGTATTTTATGACAAATAGTACTAATATCTAGGCCAATATATTGGCCTTGTGGCGCCTTATTGATTAACAGATAGTATTTGTGTACAATTTCCAAAAGAGTTGCATGTTTTCATTTAATAAAGTTAACAAATTGAGAACATTTTTGGAAAGTATAATGATATTCATGTGTATGTAAATGTACTCTAGCTATCAAGTGGCATATATATATATATATATATATATATATATATATATATATATGTACCAATTAAGCAAATCCTTTAAGACAATTTTCTAATTAGATATACTGCAAGTACTGCATGTAGTAAAATGCATTTCATTATGCTACAAGAAAAAGGCTTTGTTTTTGCAAGAATGTGACCCACGAATTTGCATTATTGCTAATACCCACAACTTAGAACACCATGTACACAAAAGGCAAATATACAAAAATTAAACTGAAAGGAAGAACATGGGAATCAAATTGGCAGTGTAAAAAAATTATTATACAAACAAACAAGTAAGCTATGAAGCCCAAAAAGTTATGCATGAAGCGGAGTGATAGAAAAATTAGACAAGAAAATATACCTTTACAGAATTTATTCCTAGGAAAATCAGCCTTAGTTGACAGCAAAATGAAGACGAAAAATTTAGCTCCCAACCAAATATGGAGGCAATATGCCCTAATTTTCTAGGGGCCGGAAACGACTCGAAAGGAAGCAGGAGGACAATCAAGGCATATAGCTGCGTGCAAACTGGGGTATTAAGTTGTGTGGATTTGTAGGTGGGCTGTCCATGGAGAAACACGAACTAGGGGGGAAGGGTGTGGGAAAATGGGAGTCCAAGAAAGGGAAACTAATGTGAATAAAGGAGTTGAAGCAGTGAAGCCTTCAAGTGACGTTTTGTCCATCACAAACAGGGGTGACCTTTGGGATTTTCAAGTGGAAGCACAAAGAACGTTTTTGCTCTATGGGTTTCATCAAAGTGGAGAAGGATAGGTATAGTTTTTTTTTTTTTTTTGGGGGGGGGGGGGGGATGTTGGGGGATTAAAGGCCAGTTCGCGTTTTGGTTCCCCAACATGTAATCCTAATGTAAATTACAGCATCACAACAAGTTAAAATATTTTTCCCGCGCATGAGATCGTCGCTAATACTTAAGAAATCATTGCAAAAAACAACTTAAGTGAAGTCTAGTATGAAATTTGAAGTTTGGTATTAAAAATGTGTGACGAGTTGAAAATCACTGCAAATAAGCTCCATTTGCATCGATTTTATTTGCAGCGATTCTAAATCACCGGAAAAGATGAATTTTCCTGTAATGAGATGAAATGATATGAAATGAAACACTTTTGAATCAAAATGGGGCCTAAGACTCATATATTAACTGTTCTTCTTGTTGTCAACATCTAGCTATTTCCTAGACTTTCCAGGCAAATTTTTCTTATTAAAAAAAATAGAATAATTTATAATAGTGATTGCAAAAGAGATCTCATATTAAAGTTAACTCAGTTGAAATTATGCTGTAGTAGTTAGTTTGTCATGAGTAATAAATTAATATTTAGCCACCTCATGTCTGTATTTACTAGAGTGCATGAGTCGGTTTGTCATGAATCGAGTCCTTAATAAAGTGCATCGAGTCATTCATGATAAGAAACGTAGAAGAAAGAAGAAAATATGCACTTGACTGTAAAAATATTTTCTATTGATCTGATTCTACTTTTTACAGAATAATCACACTATATTTGTAAAAGTAAATGGTGCTACATATGGAATGTTTTAGTCACTATGAGCTGTACGGTTGTGCTTATTATGAGGCTTGATTTATGCAATTCATCTCATAACTGTCAATAATTCATGTGGCCGTATGTAACACAAAATTCATTATTATTTCTCTCTTAGTTTATTTTATGATTTCTTTTTTTCTTCCATATCATATTTTGATCTCTCTGTGATATAAATATATATATAATGTGTGTGTGTGTGTGTGTGTGTGTGTGTGTGTGTGTTTGTATATATATATATATATGTATATTATGTATATATATATGTATATATATTATCTTCATCTTTTACATGGTAGGTATCAAAACGTTTTTGAAAAGGTTTTTGATCGTATTTTCCCACCATTTATAGCTTCTTTCTTCATCTCCTTTTATATTCTTTTAATTAAAGCTTGTAGATCAGCTTGTTATCATGTTACATTTTCAATTCTTGTTTGTGGTAGCACTGCATGCCGGCTGATTAAGCCCAAAGCTAGCTAGAAAGAGAAAATTTGGGGATTACAAGAATAGAAAGATAAAGGTCATAAACCAAGTTTCTAAAAGGCTGAATGGAGAAACATAAAGGAAAAGTCCAACAAAACTAAGTAATAATGTAGGAAATTAGAGCCAAATAGATGAAAAACCTGCACGATCCAGAGAGAGCAAAGCAATCATATGTTTAAAAAGTTGAAGAAGAGAGAAAAAAATATCTTATTATCTCATTGTACCGTAAGTGGCTAGGCTGTCCACAAGCATATTACCTTCTATCTATGCATGATTGATACTTAAAGAAAAATGTTCTTTAAGTGTACAATATCGTCCTAATGGAATCAATGATTTGGAGAATTGAGCATAGAGTATATGAATAGGGATGAAGGTGAGGATAGATTTAATCAGACAATAGAGTAAGCTTGCCTTCTCTAGATAAAAGGCAACCTTTCCACCCAACCATTTTTTCCCTATTTCTCTTTTCAAGATGGGATAAAAGGCATAAATGGGAACCTTACCATGGAAAAGGGGGGCACCAAGGTAGATAATAGGAAATTTACCTTTGTTGAAATCTGTGGTGGTAAGGTTAATATTCTTTCTTGTGCTTAGGACACTTTTATGCAGCATGAAGACACTTTTGGAATAATTGCTTTTAGAGTAATGAAGGACATAAGGGCTTGGAGGCAATTCTTGGAACCATTGGTAAAGACCAAAGGATCATCGGCAAAGTGGATATAACTGATAACGTTACACCCACGAGGAACAACATAGCGAGTAGTACGCCTAGCCATCATCAGTTGATGCAAACCCAGACTTTGCTACTCTTGACTAATGATCAAAGAAAGGAAGGTAGAGGGTCCCCCTATCGAAAAGCTCTGTAGCGGCGAAATAGCTGGCATTGGTACCATTGAGGCATATGGAAAAGGTAGAATTCTAGTAGCAAGTCTTAAGAAGAGAGACCATATAAGGTGCACTAAAACCAAAAGCGGATAGCACTCGAGAGAGATAGACCTAGTTAAACTTATCAAAAGCTTTGTTCATATCAACTTTAAGCATGACATTGTTACCACAGGCATTTTTAGCCATGTAATGAGTCAATTATTGTGCTAAACTATACGAGATAGTCCCCCTCAAGCAAAATCACCCTGATGATCAGGAATAATTTTGGGCATTATAGTAGAGAGGCGAGTAGCTAAGACTTCAGAGACAATTTTATAAGAGACTTGGCAAAGACTAATTGGCCTGAAATTGGAGAAAGTAGTAGCCCCATCAGTTTTTTGGGATTAAAGTAATGAAAGTGTGCTCATAGGAAGGAGGTAAGAGACCTCATTGAAAAAGTTCATTAATAGCCTCAAGAAGATCATTACATGGTATAATAGACCAGCAAGAAATATATAAGGAAGAGGAGACCATGGTCCGTGAATAGAGTCCATAGGAATGCCCGAGACTGCATTATTAATCTCATCTAGGATGGGAGATTTGAGAAGAAGAGCATTCTCATCCCGAGTCATGAGATTTGGAATATGATTCAGTAAAAGGGTGGCCTCATAAACAGGTTCAGATGTCAATTGGTTTTGATAAAAGTCCACATTAGTAGCTTGAATGATGTTGTAATCAAGAGCAGATGTACCATTAGGGAGATTGAGAAAAAGCAATGCTAGCTAGCTTTTCTCCTCTTATCAGCAACCTTCTGATGAAAGAATTTAGTATTTATGTCATCCTCTGGCAACTATCTAGCACTTAGTGATTTCTAGATTTTTGTTTAAGAAAATTTTCTTCTTGACGAAGCTTGTCATCAAATTCTTTTTTAAGTTATTTTAAGGACATTGAAATTAGAATCAAGATTAAAATGTTGCAACATAATTTCAGTGGCTTTAATATTGTCCCTAAGCAAAGCAATATTTTGAAAAAATATTTCCAAAAATTGAAAAATTCTAATTTTTCAAATCTATTTTGAGACGTTTCAGTTTAAAAGCCAATTTATGGATACCAAAAAAATGACAAGATTGGTTCCCGGAGAAAGCAAAATTATAAAAATCTTGATGTTTGGTCCACATTCTTTGAAACTTGAAAGAAGATGGACCAAATTTGGGGAAGTTGTATCTTCGATCAAAATAGGGCAATGGCCTGAATAGTTTCTTTCAAGGTGAGTGAGAGTAGCTAATTGGGAATATTGGGAGAGCCAAGATTGGCTAACAAGGGCACGGTCAAGTCTTTGCTGATTATTTTAGTTTTTTTTCATAATTTAATTTCTAAAATATTTTATATTATAATTTTATTGGCATTTTCTCCTTTCTTTTTAACATGCATGGTATAGTTGCCCTATTAATCAGCAAATCAGAAATTAACACTCATGTAAGTACATGATGTGGGCAAATATCCTTTATTTTCCTAAGTTGGAGATGGACGGAGGGACTTAGATGAGAGCCTTTTAAAATCAATTAAGGGATATAATGTGCTAAATTTTAAAACTGGAAGGCAACTGCTGTTAGTGAGCTTTTTAATTAATAGAGCACTTTACGCTCATGCTATTATATTATATTTATATATATTAAACATTAGCGTATAGATTCATTTTGGTCTGTAATCCAGAATTCATTCATTCTAAGTTCCTTTTTTTTTCTTTCTTCATTATAATTTCTTCCTCTAATATAAAATCTCCATTTTTTTACTTGGTTTTGGGATATTTCTGCTCTCAGATCAACTTGTTATTTAGGTTTATATATTTAATAAAAGGAAAATACTCTAGCCACATAGTGATTACACAAAAACAATCTTATAATTTTATATGACTTGATGTGATTCGTCAGATTCTAAAGTTACTTTTATTATAAAGTAGATCTAATTGATCAGATGAAATTATATCAGTTTGTAAGATTGTTTTTGTGTAATTCATTTAAATAAAATGGGATACCATCTACTAACTTTTTATGGGAAATAAAAACAAAATACAAAACTGCGTTTTTGACAAGATTGGATACAACATTAGTACTTTACTTTCTCCCAAAGTAAAAAAAAAGGGTACGTCTGCTTTAGGTTTTTCCGAAATGTATGAGAAATATATGTATATAAGAACCTGCTGGAAACTTAGCTCCTTGTTTTAATATATATTATACTACTGTGAACAAGTATGCACAAAAGCAGAAATTATCAGCCATTTATGCAGAGCTCAACCTGCAAAGTTTCTCCAGTACTCCAAACAGGCCCTTGAGAGAGGTGGGGTAAATTGTACTTGGCTGGAATCCATAAATTATATATATATATATATATATGTTTGACTCTGATAAAGTCTCCCGCATGAGCCAGCCTTTAATTCCATTCCACTTTCTCCTTTTTGAGAGTGAAAATTGTTCATGTGGGAAACCAAAGTGGTTTGAGAAAGAAAGGTAAATTTTTTTGCTGGAGATTCAAATATATATCCCGGCCGCTGCAGTGAAACAACAAAGTTCCGAACCCAATGCTGAAAAGTTCACAGGATTTCTTGTCTCCAAAAAAGAAGATGCTAAACATCACTTTATGATCACCATCAACATGCTAGCTCTCTATAAACTACAAGCATTACTTTTGTCCAGTTTATATTGTCACCAGTCTTTTCTTTTCTATCTTTTTGCTGGATATGAGTTGTCAAACTTATATCCTAATGCAAATATATAATATACTCAAAAAATAAAAAATAAAAATAACTTTTTCAAATTATACTGAAAAGTATATAATGAATCGGTGAGAAACGTACGTTGTACTTAAAAATTTTAAGTCGATAAAAAAAAAATTATAATTTTTATATTTTTTTATATTTTAACATGAATGACTAAAATATTGTAGGTTCCTCGTAAAACCTGAACCACTCTCGTGCGAACAGCTTCTTTTCTGGCACGTTCTGAGTTTTTATTATTTTTATTTTATAATAAAAATAATTATAAAATTATTTTTATTATAAAATAAATTTCACATATTATATAAAATCATATCTATTTATAAAATTATTTTTATAAAATTTCTTTATAACTGCCGGTGGGCTAATTTCATGTCGACAAGTATGGCAGGATACCGTTACTTCTTTCTAATTAACTTTTATCACACTTATTTTTTAAAAATAAAAATTAGTCTTAAAATAAGTATGTACCCATGACACATATATTGTTCTGACCATTTTTTTATTTGAAAAATAATATTATAGTCTTAGAATATACAGTCTTTATGTAATTTAAAAAAAAAAAAATAGATAAACTTAAGACCTATAAAAAAAATTATTTTTTAATCACTCCAAGCATATATATATAATAATATTATTCTTTTTTTTATTATTATTTAATTAAAAAAAAAAAGATAAGGAACCGTTACTGAGACGGCGATGGTAGGACCAAGTAGGGCCATATTAATTTTTTTGTGATTCCACCGCAAAGCCGAGGAGGAATTAGGTAGTGAGGCTCCAATGACTGACCTTAAAGGGGGAAAAAAAAGTGACTTTTTTATTCCCCGAAAGTGCTGTGACCTGTTTGGGTCCAAAAATATGGATTCATCATTACATTGAGAAAGTGAGTTGCCACTACATATGTTTGGAAATATCGTAGACAAGTAACGTAGAATGTTATAGTAGATAAGGTTGTCACTCCTCCTCCCTCGTGGCATTCCCATCACTTCTTGGTGTATTCTTCTCTACAATAAAGTTTATTTATTTATTTATGTTCCTTAATTCCTTTTTCTTTAAACCATATATGCATTATCATGATCATGAGTTTCTCTTCTTCCACAGCGTTGTGGAGGCTCCATTTTCAGCGCCTGGCTAACTGATAGTCCATGTGCCACCTAGACAAATTCACCACGTCGATCTAGATCGATCCACTGCTGCCCCCACCATTTGTATGACTAATGAGATAGCTGCCCAGAATGCATATCAAGTATTTGACAGAATGCTCAAAGGAGGAAACAGTTTTCATTTGCTCTATTTTTCATTTTTTCTACTGTGCCTTTACATTGCTTATATAGAGAAATTTACAACTAACTGTTTTCCACATTTGTAGGATCAATTGCCACCTGTCCTACCATAAATGTATTTTTCATTCTACAAGATTCTTCATTGCTCTGCTGTGCATTTCTTGCCTCTGCTGTGTGTGTAGTCGACTTGAGGTGTGCCTCTGCTGTGCATGCAATAGTGCTTTCTTCTTCTTGTATGACTGAATGATTGCTTGACTTATCTTCTTCCTTAACAATGACTACCAAGCTAGCTAGCTAGCTAGGCATGTGAAGGCCATCCGACACAATAGGCAAGTGTGGCACACACCCTTGACCCTCCGCTCCTCTTACTTACAATCTTATTTATCCCTAACAAATACAATTTGGGTTTGAGTTTAAATCTTTATATTTATCACTCGAGAATAGGAGAGGGTCACGAGCAAATTAGAAGGAAAAGAGAAAATAAGAAGAGAGATATAGAAAGGGAAGGAGTGCTCTCTCTCCAATATCTAAAACAAAAAAGGCTCTCTCCTATCTCTACAAAGGGGATCAAGTAGCTCCTGATCCCCTTATACTGGTTGTTCATCTACAACATACTTTAATGATATAAAAGTTAATTAGAAATTCGCATGATCAGCTATGTGATGCTCCCAACCCTTGCGTGGGATTTAATGGAGACTGAAATGTCGGAACATGCAGCAAAATGTTACATACTCCCATAACAGATAATATCCAATGTACCTAGCCTGCATTTAGTAGTATGTAATAATCTCAACGGAATAATTCTTTCAATTTATAATATGTACTAGAATAAACTAAAATTCCAAACTTAAACTCATAACCATAAATACGGTAGATTGTACCAATAGCTAGTCAATACAATATTTACAAACCGTAAACATAATTGAGTGTCTTGGAGATGCATACTCCATAAATACAAAACATCCACTTGACATAGTTCCAAACTTATAAATTAAATCATTTACACATCTCAGGCTCTTAGCTATTAATAACAAAATAACATTCAGAAATTGGAGTGTGAGCTCCATCGTCTACTCTAGGTCAAGCTCCTCACTAGTCGACCTCTAGGCATGTCTATTCCTCGTTATGCTAACCTATAACATCTTCTACTATTTCAGGTGAGAATGGTAGTTGTGACTACCAATGTGAGATTTTTTTACAAATCTCAATAAGTTATACCAATAACTTATACTGAGTTCACAAATACAATATAGCAATAAACATGACATGTATGTATGAATGACATGAACTTTTATTTACAAAACTGTATTTTTACCCATCTATATTCCTTTTAAAAAATAAGGTGACTTTAAAACATAAGAGCTTTCATACTTTCATTTATGCTTCCAAATAACATTTTTTTATTTATTCTTGTTCTTACAGAGGGTGAAAACCTTAGGGTTTCCATAAACTGGTTGCGCTTGCTGGGTACCGCACCACATCACAGGTTTTAGCTCAGATGTGACTAAGTCATCAGAGATACTTAGGTAGAGTGGAACGTCTACACCATGAGTATTTTATTCATTTTGTAGCCATCAGTGTTAGGCGCTCTACTAACTTTGCTTTTGTAATCTTTTGACTCCATTCAAAACTCGTTGATTATTCTTCTTCAACCCATAAGATTTTACTTCATTTTTAATCACTCCAAATTGGGCAGGAGATTTCCTTTCGGATAGTCTCCCATCCTAATATTGGGTACGTGAAAAAACAAATTTTCATGCTTGATGACTTCTACTTCATGACATGTACTTATATTCTTCACGAGAAATGACATATATCATGACATGCTTATTTTGGATATAAATGAGACTTCTGAACATAACCATAAATGCAATGTTTATCAATAAACATGAATTCATAAACCACGAGTAAGTCGAGAGCTAACTTACAAACTTGTCATTTGCTTAAAAATAGAAAACTCTTCAAAGGTTATAATAAATACTAAGGTTAAAACTATTTAATCAAGCATAAAGTTCATCATTAAACTTTGAAATTTCCAAAAAATAGCAGAAATTGCAAAACGCCCATTCAACTTGCATTTTGACCCCTAAACTTTTAATAATGGCAATTTGGCCCAAAAGTGAACCAAAACCCTCAAACTATACATATTTTCCATGAAAAATCGATTTCTGGGCTCCAAGTAAAATTCCTCATAAAACAACTGAAAAGATAAGCCAAAATCCAAACCTACGAGCATAAGCCTTTTCACTACTTGTGATTAAAGCCTAAATTCATACTTATAATCTCTTGATCCGAAAATTAACACTTAATAAATACCAAAACAGAACCCAAAACAATATTCATACTCTTCACATTATATGTCCAGATCATTTGCAAGAAAATATCAATCCATACAACTTAATCGTCAAACACCAAAAACCGAGTTGATTTATGATCCTTAAAGAGAAAAAGATCCTTCTTCGATTTAATTGAAGTACTTATTAGGATCATAACTAGATAAAAAGCATTGCACCATTAGTTTAACTTGAATCTTTAGAAATTTATGGTGCCAAATGGACCAATAATGGAGTGCCACGTGTCATGCTTTGGGTTTTCACCATCCAACTTATCAAGATTTGTACAGTAGTACTGTCCATGAAGCAATGCAAAGAGAGAGAATGAGATGGTGCCTTCTATTTGTTGCTGCCGAGCTTCTTTTTCCTCTCCCCTCTCTCATTTCTCTGGTCACTCTAATTTTCCTAAATGAAGGCATGGAGATAGTAGCACTAAGAATTTCCAAAACAAAAACGTTGAAATAGTTGCTTGCATTGTCTTGATCATGGCTTTCAATTTTCGACTACAATATTGAAGCAAATGAAGAAGTGTACAGAAAATGAAAGAAAATCTACATTGACCAAACGTAAGTGAGAAATTATGAACATATATGTGTGTTGTTTTTTCATCTATTAATTTGTTATTTATTACTTGTTATATTTAAACCATTAATTTGTTAACCTTAACTAATTAATCACATAATTGGTATATGTGACCAACTATAGATTTGTTCAATATAATTATATTGATATATTTTTTTATCATTTGATGATCATTAAATTGTAATTTTTCGTTTTAATATGTATCTTGTATTATTCAATCAATTGGTAAAATTGTTCAACTGGAAAATTCGTATCCTAATTTATATGTTTATTTACAGCTAATTTGTGCATGCCTTTACAACAAGCCGATGGAAAAATAGAGTACTCAATCACATATTAATAATTTTATAATAGATAAAAGATTTAACTAAATAATGTTCTAAGCCTGAGACTGATACTAGATCGAATATAGGAGAATGCAAAGCATATAATAGTGAATGTAATTCTTGGGGATGTATACCCGTAGCTAGAGACCGACCATTGAATTCTATAAGAGAACATTTATATATTGGCCAATGCTAGAAAAAAACTGCTTATTTGTAGTTAATTATTTACTGCGAAAATGATTATTTTTTACTAAAATGAATTTATTTTTGTCGCAAATACTCATTTTCTTTACAAATAATCCGTCACAAATGTTTATTTTTCTTATAGTACGACCACCCCATGTTTTATCACTTGGGACTTTAGTCTAACATAAACAAACTAAAAGAATCCAAGGCTTCAAACTATAGAGTACTAGGATTGAGAAATATATGCTCTCATTCAGAAGTTTTTTTTAGGGCTAGTTTGGATTTAGAGATGAGATGAGATAGTTTTAGATGAAAGGTGAAAGTTAGAAAAATATTGTTAGAATATTATTAATGTTTTAGGATTTGAAAAAGTTGAATTGTTTATTATATTTTGTGTGAAAATTTGAGAAAGTTATAATGATGAGATGAGATGAAACATTTTTTTGAATCTAGCCTAAATATGTGGGCCTTAATATTTTGCAATCTTCCTTTTTTGACATCATATATCAAGCCTAGAGTCTCTCTCTTTTATGTGTATTATAATCTCAACCGTTATACTCTCTCTTTATAAATATTTATAACAAGAAGTAAACTGAATTGAACTGAATATTTCGTATATTAAACAAATTTACAAGTATAGATGCATATATAATATGGTTCCAACTTAGTATGTTAGTTACTACCCAAATAACTAGTCAGAAACTAAGTACATCAACCAAATAGATACAATGTGAAATGTAAGGAGGCATGTGTGGCTACTATCACATTTGATACTACCACCACCCCTCTAAAAGGAATGAAATAAGAATTCACTCAGCTGAGCATCAATCAAGGACATTAGCCCACGATCATAGCAATCCTCCCAAGATATCTCAGCAATCTTCTCAAGTCAACTAGTGTTTATTCTTAGGAAGTAAATCACTCTTTTTTTTTTGTCTTTAATCGAAAAACGAGGTCACATGTCCAAGAGTGACCCCGGCCCATATTTGTTAGAAAATGGCAAAGGAATACCTCGATAAATCACTTGTATTAGCTGTATATAGCTTCTATTTAGCTGTTTATTTTTGTATAACATTCTTTCCATTTCTTGTAAACTTTCCATAGATAGATACTAGCTTGTACATGCTACTATATATATGAAATACTCTCTATCTCAACTTGTGAGATACTGTTTCTTAAAACATCTTTATTGTATCAAGTGCCTGATATAGAGTTGTGTGTGAATATTTTTTTTTTCTGTCATGGATTCCTCTGCAACTTCCAACTTCTCAAATTCCTCAGACTCTTATCCCTATCCTGCATCACAAAATGTGTCCAACTATGTTTCCATTAAACTGAATTCCAATAATTTTCTACTTTGGAAAACTCAAATGTTAAACATCTTGAAAAGTTATGATCTGTAGGGATTCGTAATAGGTGACATTGAAACCCCACCTCAATTCATCCAATTCCTCCCAGCCTAACCCCTATATGCAAAGTGACACAGGTCTGATAGACAAGTGAAAGGCTGGCTTACAACCACCTTATCTGAGGAAGTGTTAGGCATTGTTGTTGGCCTAAACACTGCCTCAGAAGTCTAACATGCTTTGGTTCATGTCTTTGCTCGAGTTCCCTCTGACAAAAGTCTTACTCTGAAGCACAGATTTACATCAATCACCAAAGGATTTGATTTCTTAAGTGAATACCTGAGGAAATTCAAAACTATGTGTGATGAACTTGCTACTATTGGCAAGCCAGTTGCATAACAAAAAAATCATGGTGGCTGCTTAATGGTCTTGGTAAAGAGTTTGAAGTTTTTACTACAACTATGCTTAGGCCTCCTGTTCCTGCTTATTTAGAAGTTGTCACCCTATTAGAGAGCTATACAGACAGGTACAAACTTGATGTTAACCCTTCTCCTATGGTTTTTTATGGACAGAAGAATTACAAGCAAAAGAAGTCCAATGCATAATTTGGATCCTTTACGTCCAAAAGGTGTGGTTTTGTGTAAGGGTCATCTAATGGATCAAAACAAAGTGCTCCACATCGATCACAAAATTCTAACAGCCACTCTCGTGGCCCTCCATCAAATTTAAAATCTACAACAAAAGAGGAAGTCATCTGTCAAATTTGTAACAAAAGAAACCACATTGCTTTAAGGTGCTTTAATAGGTTTGACCATTCTTTTACCCATGACAGCCTCCCTTAAAGTTTGCAACCCTTAAAATGGAGGACAATACTAAGAATTCTTCTTGGCATCTTGACATTGGGGCGACTAATCACATGACTGCAAATGAAGATATTCTTCACTCATTAACTCCATACATAGGCCATGATGGTATAATGGTAGGAAATGGAAAAGTTTTACCTATCACTCATATTGGTCATGTGATTCTTAGAATTAGGGGAGCCATGGTTGGCTCCCCTAATTCTTAGATTCTGTTAAATGATGTGCTAGTAGTTTATGATATCAAGAAGGACTTATTGTCTATTAGTAAGTTAACTACTGATTACCTCTACAATTTGAGTTTAATGGACATGGTTTTATGCTAAAGGATAAGGTAACTTAGAAGACAATGGCAACATGCAAGAATCAGAAGGGCCTATACACTTTTGATCCTGTTTCAACTCTTCAGAATAAAGAGAGCTTCTACGCTTCCAGATTTTGATCCACAAATAAAGAGGAATGGCAGCAAAGGCTTGGACATCCAAACTCAAGAATTTTAGATTTTCTTTGTACCAAAAAGTTCATTAATCTTGAGTCAAAACAAATTTCTTCAAACATTTGTACAAGCTGTCAAATGGAAAAAGCATACAAGTTGCCCTTTCTTTCTAGAGACCATACTGTTACTGTTCCTTTTGATAAAATACACTGTGATCTATGTTACTGTTCCTTTTGTTGATGAAGCAACAAACTTTACATGGTTGATTCCACTTAATCACAAATCTAATCTTCACTAAGCTTTTGTTTAGTTTCACATGCCTGTCAAGTGTCAATTCGATGCCACAATTCATGTTTTTCAAATTGATGAAGGAGGGGAGTTTAATGATTCAAAACTACATGCATATCTTCATAACCATGGTACTATTCATCAAGCTACCTATCCCAAAACTCCTGAATAAAATGGTAAAGCAGAAAAGAAACATAGGAGTTTCACCAACCTTGGGCTAACCATGATGTTTCATGCCAAACGGCCACCCAGGTTTTGGCTAGATTGTTTTTCTACTACAGTTTTCTTGTTAAATAGATTGCTAACTCCTGTGCTTAACATGGACTCGCCCTTCTTTAGACTTTATGCTAAACATCCTGATTATAGCATACTCAAAATCCTGGGTCTAGATGTTTCCCATATCTTGGAGAGTATAGGTCAAATAAACTTGAACCCTAGTCCTTGTCATGTGTCTTTATTGGCTATAGCAGCAAACACAAAGGCTACAAATGCCTTTATCCACCCATTGGTTGTGTCTTTATCTCAAGGCATGTGGTGTTTGATGAATCTGTCTTACCTTACTCTAAACCCACCATGCTTTATGACTCTTCTAGTGTTGAGGAGGAAATCTCAACATTCACTGAATGGCACAAGGTTCCCTCTAAGGAGCCTATAAAGCATCCACTACCTTTTGTTTATGCTTCACTTTCCTCATCATCAAATCAAACTGAGATCATTTCCTCATCTCATATAGTTCCTACTGCCTCTCCATAATTAGAGTGTCTGCCTCATCCATCACAAAGTGTTTCTGTTCAACCTACTATCCAGTCAACTCCACCACCACATCCTATGCAAACCGGGTCTAGGTGTGGTATTCACAAACCAAACCCTCGATATACAAACTTGCATCACATAGGTCCCATCCCTGCTGAACCAAGGTCAGTTAAATTTGCACTGAAACATCCTGGTTGGTCTATTACAATGGAAGAGGAAATTGATGCCCTTGCCAAAAATAATACTTGGGAACTGGTTCCACAAACTGATGACATTGTTGGTTGCAAGTGGGTGTATAAAGCTAAGCTGAGGGTAGATAGTAATCTTGAAAGACTTAAGCTAAGACTGGTTGCTAAAGGCTTTAGTCAAGTTGATGGGGTTGATTTTTCAGAAACCTTTTCACCAATTGTGAAACCTGCAAGAATTAGAATTGTTCTTACTCTTGCCACTGTTAAACAATGGGGACTTCATCAACTAGATGTTAAGAATGTTTTTTTTACATAGTTTTCTTAACACTCCTATTTACATGCAGCAAACACCTAGATGCATAGATCCACAACATCCTCACCATGTGTACAAGCTCAACCATGCCTTGTATGGCCTCAAACAAGCCCTTCGAGCTTGGTTTGACAAGTTGAGTGACTTCCTTTTACAGCTTGGCTTCTACTCAAGCAAGAATATCCAAGCTTTTTTATTTGCCACTCAAACCATGGAGTTCTTATTCTTTTGCTCTATGTAGATGACATGGTTGTCAGAGGTGATAATCCACAAAGAATTCAATGGTTGATCTATCAACTGAGCACTAAGTTCTCCATCAAAGACCTGGGTTTTCTATGCCATTTTTTGGGGATAGAAGTTCATAAGGCTAGTTTTGACCTATTCTTATCCTAGCATAGGTACATCATGGACTTACTGACTCGAGCCAACATGCATGAATGCAAGCCTCTATCCACACCTATACGCACCAAAGGACAACATCAATATGCCTCTAAGCAACAGTGTCATGATCCAACACTCTATAGAAGCCTTGTTGGTGGTTTGTAGTACCTCACTTTCACCAAACCAGATTTGTCATTTAGTGTGAACTATGTCTGTCAACTCCTACAAGCACTTATTGTGACTCATTTCCAGTTTGTAAAAAGGATCCTTAGGTACTTGCAAGGCACAACTGACCTAGGCATACACATCATCTCAAGTAGCACACTTGATTTATATGGATTTTCTAATGCAGATTGGGCAGGCTGCCGAACTACAGGAGATCCACCTCAGGCTACTGTACATTTCTTGTTAGCAATTACATCTCTTGGAGTGCAATGAAGCAACCAATAGTTGCAAGGTCAAGTGCAGAGGTAGAGTATAGGGTAATGGCTTCCACAACAGCTGAATTAACATGGATTTCAACTCTACTTCGAGACCTTGGGGTGCCACTCCTCAAAACACCTATTCTTCATTGTGACAACAAGAGTGCCTTATTTATGATAGTAAATCCAGTTCTACATGCTCGAACAAAGCACATAGAACTTGATTACCACTATGTGAGGGAAAGAGTGGCACTTGGCTCATTGGAAACAAAACTTGTTACATCTCTTGATTGGCTTGTAGATCTATTCACAAAGCCCCTACTTAAGACTCCATTCAAGTAGCTACGTGACAAACTTGGCCTCTGCTTTCTTCCATAGCCAAGTTTGAGGGGGAATAAAAGGAATGAAATTATAATTCCCTCAGCTGAGCATCAATCAAGGACATTAGCCCACAATCATAGCAATCCTCCCAATATATCTTAGCAATCTTCTCAAGTCAACTAGTGTTTATTGTTAGGAAGTAAATCACTTGTATTAGCTATATATAGCTTCTGTTTAGCTATGTATTTTTGTATAGAATTCTTTCCATTTCTTGTAAACTTTCCATAGATAGATACTAGCTTGTACATGCTACTATATATAGGAAACATACTCTCTATCTCAACTCATGAGATAGTGTTTCTCAAAACATCTTTACCCTCAAGATGGAAAGTAAAATTGAATGAACTTTCTATCTTGCTGATTATATGAAGAAATTGTTGACTACTTAGTGGTTTAGTGAGAACATCAAGAAGTTCTTAATAATGCAAGTTTGAAACTTGTCATTTATCAAATGACAATCAAGCTCGATGTGTTTCATATATTCATGAAACAGAGGGTTGGTAGCAATATGTAAAGCAACCTTATTGTCACCAAACAAGTTAGCATTGTCAATATGAGAGACTTAAAACTTAGAGAGTAAAGTGAGAAGTCAAACAATTTTAGAAGTAGTGGATGTCATCAAATGATATTATTTCAGCTAAAGATTGGGAAACAGTTTGCTATTTCTTGAATTTACAAGAAACTAGAGAATCCCCAAGAAAGACGCAATAACCAAATGTGGATTTGTGAGTGTCAGTCAGGACAAGAGATCTAATCTGAGTCTGTAAAGACCATAAGTTGAAAGGAAAAGACCATAAGCTGGAGTGCATTTGACATACTGTAAAACTCGATATGCTGCTATCAAAGGTGGCTAGGCTTATCCATATATTGACTGTGCCTATGGAGTAAGTAAAAGATATCAAGTCTTGCAATTATAAGATACATTGCCCTACCAATGAGTTTTCAAAATATTATAGGATCCTGCAACAACTCACCATCACCTTGGCTAAGTTTGAGATTTTGTTCCATGGAAAACTAGTATCTTTGAGTATCTCAAGGACATATTTGCATTGGCACAAAGATATGCCTTGAGGAGACCTAACTAATTCCAATTCAAGGAAGTGTTTAATTTGTCCAATATCTTTAAGCTTGAGTTTCTCATCCAGTAAATGTTTCAATTGGTCAACAGAGAATAAGTCATTGTTGGCCATCAAAATTTCATCCACATATGTAAGTAACAGATTCCACCTTGAGATCGATTAAAATGTTCATTATCAACTCTAGATTGAGCAAATCTTTTTTTTTTTTAATAACTAGACAATCATTCATTGAAATTAAATAGATTTCTTACAAATATTGATCTTATCAAGCCAAATAGCTTGACTTACAAAAGAAGGACAAAAATTCCACCACATCTCAATATCATTGACACCCCATACATGTCTTGCCAACTGATGAGCATCCATATTACCCAGCCGATTCACATGCAAGACTTGAACTTCTTGAAAACCTCTCATCATCCTTCGAATATTTTGAAGTAGAAATTCAAAATTTGTTAGAAACTCAGATAGATTATTCAAAGCATTAACAAGTATCAAACCATATTTTTTAACAATAATTTTAGATCTCCCCATTGTGCACATAATTGAAGATCCCTTAACAAAGCTATTGCCTCAATAAATTCTGCAGATGAAACTTGTTGTTTATCAAATCACCCCAACCCCAATTGATTGTTGATAAAAAAAGGTAGCCCCATCCACATTCAACTTTAGAAATCCTATAGGAGGTGGTTTCCAACACACAATTTTGTTTATATCCTAATGAGAAACACCAAAAACTTGTAAATGTTTATACTCTAACTATAAAAAGAGAGCATAATTAACCATTACTCAATTTTGCAAAGAAACCTGCTCAAAAGTGAATTTATTCCTTCTATACCAAAGACCCCAAGCAATACATATAAATCGGTTCAAAGCCTCCTCAGAGCCTCTATCCCGAGCCAAATTAGCCAAATCCCAAAAGATACTTCATCCTCCATAGTTCCCAAATGAGGACAAAATTCCAGCCAAGTGTTTATAACCTCTGAACAGTAGAAAAGTGCATGAGCAGCATCTTCTCTATCTTGAGAACAAAAAATACAAAAATCATATTCTAAAACATGCTTCCTCTTCAAATTCTGATAGGTTGGCAACTTCTCTTGGCAAGCTTTCCATATAAAAATCTTAATCTTTTTTGGTAACTTCAACTGCCATAGACATTTCCAAAAATTTGTTTTAGTTCTTTCCCTTGATTTAGTTTGACCCTGCTGTAGCAATCTGTAAGCACTCTTAACTGAGTAGGATCCACTCTTCTCATGTACCCAAAACCAAGCATCATTAGTATTTGTAAAAATATTCAACTTCATAATCTGATTAACAACATCTGGATTGAATAGAAAACTTGCACTTTCCACCACCCAGTTTCCTCATCTATTAATGACTGCACTCTCAAATCTTCATCAACCTCTTGATGGACATCATTTATAGTACAATCTGGAATCCAAGGGTCTTTCAAAACTCTAACAGACCTACCATTCCCCACTCTCCACCTACATCCTCCTTTCAAATACTTAATAGCTTCCCAAATCCCTTCTAAGCAAAAGATGACTTAAAACCAACTTCTACTTCAAACAAACTGTTATTAGGAAAGTACTTGGCCTTATAAATTTTGTGTAAAAGAGACTCCTCATTCCTTAAAACTCTCCAACCCTGTTTTGCTGGGAGAGCCAAATTAAACAGTCTTAAATCCTTCAAACTGATCCCTCCTCTAAAATTTGAAACGCAATGCTTCTCACAACTAACCTAATGTATTTTATTCCCCTTAGACTGATTTTTCCACCAGAAATTAGCCATCATCATCTCTAATTCATAACACAAAGATTTAGGGATCGAAAAGCAACTCATCGCATAAGTTGGTGTGGACATTGCAACACCTTTAATATGCACCTCCTTTCCCCCTTGTGATAACAACTTTCCCTTTCACACTTGTAATTTCTGCCACAGCCTCTGTTTTATACCCGAAAAAGCTTGCTTTTTTATACCTACCCACCATAGGTGGAAGGTCCAAATATTTCTCATACTGTTGTGTAAAGCTACCACCCCACAACTAATCTTTGTTTTCAAACCCTCTTTAACATTCCTATTAAACACCATGGAAGTCTTTTCTTTATTTATACATTGGCCCAATGCTTTCTCATATTTATTCAGTAAATAATGGGTCTTCTCATTAGTAAACACATCAGTCATACAAAAAATTACATTATCATCCGCAAACAACAAGTGATTAACTCTAGGAGCTTCTTTACAAATCTTAATACCTTCCACAACCTCCCAACCAACAGTTCTTTTTAATAAAGAAATAAGGCCTTTAGTACATAGAAGAAACAAGTAAGGAGACAAAGGATCTCCCTACCTAAGTCCTTTACTTGGGATTATAGGACCTTTTGGACAGCCATTTACAAGCATTGAAAAAGAAATTTTTTTCACACACTGCATCACAATTTCAATTAGTCCTCTAGCAAAACCTAGTGCCTCCATTCTTTCCAAAAACACTCACTCCACCCTATTGTATGCCTTACTCATATCATGTTTAAGGGACATAAAACCTTTCTTTACATTTCTCTTATTCCTCAGAAAATGTAACAACTCATATGCAATTAACACATTATCATAAATTTGTATACCGGGAATAAAGGCATACTGAGTTTCAGAAATAATACCAGGAATAACTTTCTTTAGTCTATTTGCAATGACTTTAGATAAGATCTTGTAAAGCACATTACAAAGACTAATTGGTCTAAAATCTACGACTTTAGAGGGAGATAGTTTCTTAGAAATTAAAGTGATAAAAGTATGATTCAAATTCCTAGGAAATTCTCCAGTATTCAAAGCAGAAAGCAAAGAATCAGTAACAGATTTACCTATCACATGCCATTACTTCTAAAAGAAAACTAGAGACATTCCATCTGGTCCAGGAGCTTTTGAAGGATGCATTTGTTTAAGTGCTATCTGCACTTCCTCAGCCACATAAGGTTTCAATAAATCCACATTCTTCCCATCAGTCACTGTAGTCTCAATGCTTGATAGTACATTCTTCATCTCCACTTGATCTACAACAGTAAATAACTTCTGAAAATAACCAATAATTAATTCATCCATTTGAGTTCTTTTTATCCAATTTCCAGAACCATCTTGTAACTGCAAAATACTATTCTCCCTTCTTCTAGCAGTAGCCTTCGAATAGAAATACTTCGAATTACTATTCCTCTCTCTAAGCCACATCACATGAGACCTCTATTTCCACAATATTTCATCCCTCTCAAGCCTTTTTTGAACCTCATCCCTTGCTTGATTACGCTCATCTAGAAAAAAGCAACTAGGATCATTTTCTTGCACCAACTTTAGCCTCAACTTCGCACTAGAAAGTTCCTTCTGTACATGACCTCTGATTCCACTTTCCCAAATTAACAACACACGTAGAAATACAATCTATTATTTGACTGAGTGAATATGTATCACCCACTTGACTCCAAGCCTTCTCAATAATAGAATTACACTCTCTCTCCCCCACCCACATGGCTTTAAACTTGAAAAACTTTCTACCCTTCTTCCGAATAAAACCTCCCGCTGTATCCACCCATAGAGGAATATGATTTGAGTAAGCTACCACCCCATGCTGAGCCCTCAGATGAGGAAACAGATCACACCACAAATAATTAGCAAGGAAACGATATAATCTTTCACTAATTAACTCATACCCTTCCCTCCTATTGCTCTAAGTAAAAGAAGCACCAGCAAAACCCAAATCTCGAAGCTCACATTCTGCTAAAACCTCCTTAAATTCCATCAACTATTTTTCACTTCTATCCCTCCCCCCACACTTCTCAGATTGATATATAATTTCATTGAAATCCCAGAAAACCAACCATAGTAGCACCATCCCCCGACCCAAACTCTTAATCAACCTTTATACTTTTATTCTTTGACTAGAATCAGGATGCCCATACACCCCCGTTAACCACCATTTCTCCCCATGAGTAATAGTAACAACAACAAGTATATGATTTCTAGAGAAATTAACAATGGACAAATTACATCATCTTTCCACAGCAAAGCAAGACCACCACTACGACCCACACAATACATAATAAAACAATTTCTAAAGCCAAATTTGAACTTAGAAAACTCCAATTTCCGAGCCTTCAACCTTGTTTCTTGCAAAAATGGGACATGGGAGCATCCTTCATGATCAAGTCACGAAGTGTGTGAATACCCCATGGGTTCCCAAGCCCACGAGAATTCCAGCTAAAAATCTTCATGGCGTTCAGTGGGGTTGTATCACAACCGCCACCGATATCTCAAGTTGGGATTTTGCCAAACACATAGAACCTCTTTGCACCATCTTGCTTCTTTTCACACCATTTTGCTTCTTTTTGCACCATCTTCGAACAAATTGATTCCCTTCCTCTCCTTGCCACAAACCTCTGAGCTCCCCTTTCTTGAAAACCCCTCAGATCATTCTCCACGATCGTGCTCAGCATCGAGGTCCTTCTCTTGATAAGGTTCCATGCCTTAACTTCCTCTATGGCTTAGTAACAATTGGGTTGTCTTTTGTAATTACAGCCATCAGCTTTTGACTTGGGCCGATGCCCAATCCCAAGCCCACAGTCCCATCCTCTAAAATCGGTAGGTCCAGTAAGCCTTCATCCATATTCTTCTTCTTTTGAAAAACCATTGCCAATGTCTCATTTAAATTGTAGTTCCTTAACTGCTCATCTTCATTGTTGTCCGTTACCCCTAAATCTAAGGAACCAGCCAACCCCTCCATGGATTTCTCCCCCACATTTGACTCTAACACCTTTTCTTCAGTTACGGAACCTTTCTCCCCCATAACTCCACATTGATTAGGCATTACTTCCCCCAGTACTTTCGGCAAGTCATCATTATCATCTTTACTACTCATCAGAGATTCTGCCATCGCTGTCCGCAGTGTTTCATTTTGCGTTATCCCTGATTGACGATTATCACTCTTCCCTCCTCTCCAATCAGTTGGAAAACCAGCTGTCAACCATTGACCATAAGGGAGCTATTTTAGTTCTACCTTAGCAGCCGCAACAACTTCACAATCCCTCTGAGTATGACCCAAAACACCACGATAGTAGCAGAAATCTAGTAGTCTCTCATCAGAGAAATGGACCCAACATGTTCTACCTTCCCCAACATTCATTCGCTTCCTTTCATAGTAGTGGTTTAGAAATATCCAGATTCACTTTAACCCTCATATACTCACCCCACTCCATCTCCCCCTATCCAGATCGACGTCCAACACCTTACCCAACGTACCTCCAATCAGATTCCTGACATAAAAATTATGAGCCATCAATGGTAAGTCATATATACGAACCCAAAATGGAGCATGAACCATTTCAAGGTTATTAATCTATATCATACCATCAAACTCCTTTAGTAGCACCAAGTGTTTGTCAAAAGTCCAAGGTCCATCTCGCAAGACTTTAGACTTATCTCAAGCATCCTCAAATTCAACTAAAGTAAACACAACATTCAAATCTTGAAATTTTACACTCTTGACAAGCCTCCAGACTTTCCTTATAGTCCTTTTAAAAGCTTCATGATTATAGTGCTTCCTCCTCAAAACTTTCATGATCAAACAATTCTCCCCTCTCTCAAGCACTTTCTCCACTCGACTCCAACGAAATCTCTTTCATTTTCTCTTTCAGTCTACGATAAACTAACATAAAGCTGTTCTAAATCTTCTGCCATCATGTAGACCTTGTACTACAAACGAAAAAGAAAGGAATTTGTATAAAAAGAGTATAAGAAAATTTGGAAAAACTTTGGCAAGAGACCTATTTCAAACCATAAAGCAATTTGTTTAAGTTGCAAACCTTAAACTCTCTCTTATATGAAAATCGGGAGGTAACTTCATGTAGACTTCTTCCAACAAATCTCCATGTAAAAAAGTACTATTTACATGAAGTTGTACTAAATGTCATTTCTAGATAGTAACAATAGCGAGTAAAATTCAAACAGTTACCATCTTAGCCACAAGTGAGAAGGTTTTACCTTTCACGTTGGGTATAACCCTTGGTGACCAATTTCATTTTATATAGTTCAATAGAACTATCAACTCTTTATATGATTTTATATTCCCACTTTCTACAAATGTGTCTTTTCACTGGAGTGAATTCGTAACTGTCCAAGTATTACTAGTCTCCAAAGATGCAATCTCAACTTCCATAGCATCTCTCCATTGAGAGTGCTAGACTACCTGATGATAAAAGTCAGGCTCAATGTCTCTAGTTTTGGTTATTCTTCAAATACAGCTTTCTATCAATGTCCTTGATGCTTCACATCATGTTGTCAATGTAGTTGCTTCTACTTCCTCTCCTGTCTCTGGCATGTTTTGTTCCTAATAAGTTGGTCATTATGTTTCAGTCATGCATATTGGCACTGTCCAACTCTCTGCCACTCTTTTTATAGATTTTCTACATGTTCCAGCTTTCTCTTTTAAATTGATTTCCGTTAGTACATTAACTACATCACTAAACTGTTTCCTTTATTGTAGCTTCATTAGATTGGGTAGGAATTTTTTGCGACATGGAAAAAATAGAGCATGAGAGTTCAAAGGAAAAATCTCATATATACCATAATAAGAAGAAAACTAAGTGGAACTGAATATCTCATTTACTGACCAAATTGAGAAGTATAGAGGTATATACAAAATAGTGTAAGCTATGATATGTTTAAAAGTTTAAGTAATTGTGATAAAGGGCACTATCACATTGATTGATTGTAAAAAAACATGAAAAACAACTATATAAATATCATTATTCTATAACCAGTAAGGCTAGCATTTTACTTTGCTTCATTTTAATCACTATTCTTAGTTATATAATCCTTTCCAAACATTTTAGGTAGATATGGCTAAATTTGCATAAATATATTTTCAAAAATGTCTATTAAATTCTAGGTTTGTCCTCGTGATAGACCTTTTGGGACAAAATTTTTCATCCCAAAAGAGTGGGGTTTCGACCTAAGAAGAAAATTAGGAATGAAAACATTTTGTCCCTAATTCGTCCCAAAAGTTCTATCGAGAAGACATTCTGGGATGAGAAAAAAATTTCTTCCCAAAAAATACATTCTGTGATGAAATTTCTTCGAGCCTTTCGAAGTTCATTTGTCCTTAAAAAACATTCAAACGACCAACTTACATTTGAGATCATTCCAATATTAAAGACATGCTTGTTTAAATGTCAAGATCGTATATGGTTCGAAGGTATGCAGTTATAGTTCGAACGGTAACTCGAATTTTTTGAATAAGTAAGCTCAGAATTTGAATGACATTCAAATAAGGGTTAGAATCATCCGAACGATGTGACGGTAAATGGGTCGGACGTATTGTCTTTTAATTTGAACATAATTGGGTAACACAATTGCTATTTGAGTAGGAGTGATTAGCATTTGAATGCTTTCTCACACCTATTCAAATGAGCATTCGAAGATTGATGCAATATGTTCGAATATTGAATCGTATATGGTTCAAACAATTTATGTTACTATTCAAAGTTTATTTTGGTCAAAATATTTACGTTCGAACAAAAATAGGTTTGTTTGAATAAAAAAGGTATGCATTGGAATGGGATGTCAATTTGTAGTTTGAACTATTATCATAACCGTTCTAGCATTCTATGTTATTGTTATACCTTTCGAATAGCAATTAGCTCGTTCCAAACATAAAATAGCGTATGCGCTTGAACAATAGGCAGTAAATGTGAAATTCAAACATGATATGTTATCGAACAATTGTTCATGATAATGTTATGAGACTACAGCCAAACTCTAAATTAAGATCATGAGACAAAATATTAAAAAAAAATTACAAAATGTGTGAAATAGAATTGGAGGAATAAAATATTGGAACATTATCATCTGCATCTGAATGGCTAATTGCCACCACAACTTCTCTTGTTGCTGAATTTGTAATGGCATCCCATGGTGGATCCTCAAACTTTATCAATTTATTTTGTTGACAAGACTCCTTCAATAAGAAGCAAAATTAGATTGACAGTATAACAAATAATAAAAATGAATGGAATTAATATAATGAAATAATGCATTACCTGGTATATTGGCTCCTCAGTATTGTAAAGAAAGTTGTGTTTCAAACGATAGGATTTTACTTATTCTCAAATGATGTTTCTTCCGTATAATTCTTCATTTCAATGTCTACAAGACAGGAAGCCGATATAGACTTATTATTTGCCACCTTGTAAAGTTGTAAGATGGATAATAATAACTTAATTCTAGTCTTGTAGAAAATTAATGGAGATTTACCTTGAAAAATGTATAATAGCCCACTAGAAATTCGAGGGATGAATTTCTTTAGTCTTTAGAACCCTGGTGAAGACACCAAAATTTTTCGCTAATTGACTAATTGCATAAGTTTTAGTTTATCAGCATAGTCATTGTTGCTATTCACCATGGTGCCAGAAGTGCGATCTTATTTACTAGATGTACCTAGAAGTGCTAGAATGAGATGTGGCCTACACCATTAGACTCAAAAGAATATTTAGGATTTTATGGAGTAATAAAATAACTTTGATTTTCAGACGAAACGCTTGTCCGAAAATGCGTTTTGATTATTTCCAGTCACTACGGAGTCAAATTTTGATAAAACAAATTTGCACTCTAAGGTTATTATGATTATTTAGGATTTTACAGTACAAAGTTTATTTTTCAATTTTATGGAGTGAATAGTAACCTAGATGTCCCTTTTGCCTTCATTTCATCACTTTCCAACTCTTTTCTTGGAGAGAAAACTAGAAAGACTCCAGGTGATTTTCTGGCTCACATTGCTCGAACTTTTTAACACCTTTTTAAGTATTTCCTCACATAATTTCCTTCACTAAAGTTGTTCTTATTTGAGTATATTTTCTATGGATATGCTTTTTGTTGATTTTCCTAGTCATTTGATTGATCAAAAGTTGGTTTAAGCATGGAAAGGTTAGTCTGGGCGATAAACTGGATAGTGTATGATATTTTGATGATTTTGACCAAGTTATGGGCAAGCACATGGTCTGATTTTTTTATGAGTTATATTTAACATGATTATATGAAATTTGAATGAGGGTTCATTTCATGTTATAAGCTTTTGATTAAAGTTTTACATAGATAAAAAAAGTTAAAAACTGGAAGGAGTAAAAAAGTTTCTATTTTATGTAAGCTTGAATATTTTGATGAGAAAACATGATCCAATGGCTTTAATATTTTTATATGATAATCCTAAGGCTTTTATTTACTTTTTAGGATTTTAGTTTAAGAATTTTTGGTGTTGGTTTTGAAGATATGATTTTTTATGCATGAAGAGGTTTGGTTAGGTCATGTATTTGAGATTTTCGGATCGATTGGTGTTTTGATTTAATTTTGGCCATGTGATGTAACACCCCGCCAAAAAAGCTCCTTCGGCCATGACCTTAGCAGCCTTAATTCTAGTTAATTAAAAGTTGGACTATTTGAGAATAAGAACAAGTTTTGATATTTGAATAGGTAAGAGGACCGTATACTTTGGGATTCTAGTGCAATATTGATTTTTGAGGAAAAAAAAAAAGAAATTTTTGGAGTTTAATTGGTTAGTAATATTATTTTGGAAAATTTTTAGACTTCATTAATTTTGAGGATAAGAAGCCAAAAGGCCCATAAGGGAATGACATATGGCATATTGGATGGTTGCCACATTAATGGGCTAAACAATTTGGATTAAATATTTGATGAAATTGGAGAAGGCCCAAGGAGTGGTTTACGAATGACCCAAGCTTTTTGGGTATAAAGACTTAGGAGAGGCAATAAGACTTTAGGGTCCTAATGCACTAAGGATGTGATGGACTAATGTTAAGATGTTAAAAAGCCTTAGGCCGAACTTGGGAAATATAAAGTTTTAAACCTTTCTTAGAGAACACTAGAAAATAGGCCCAATGAAACGGACATAAGGCCATTGGGTCTAACTTAGTAAGAGTGAAGGCCTTAGTCCCAACTTTGAAGACATAAAATTTTAGGTCTCACTCTTTGGACACAAGACTATGGGCCTAACTATTTAGACCCAAGGTATTATGCCCAACTGAGTAAGCATAAAGGTTTTTTTTTTTTTTTAGTGGAGTGCCTTCCTTCTCTCTTAGGAGGAAGTGTGAGGTTCTAGTGCCTCTGTGTGCTCACAAAAGCTTAGTCTCATGGCTTGTGAGATTTAGTTTTTTTCTATTGTTTTTGTTTCATCGAGCATTCCTCAGTGCAATTTGTGCACTTAAGTTTATATGGAGGAAGAGGATTTGGCAACACAATGGGAGAGGCTACATCTGTCGAAGGAAGAAAGCTCCTGTTACCATGTCAAGCAGGAGAAAATGGGAGAAGGTGGCGGGAGAGGGCAGAACTGTATTGTAGGGAAGGCCCTTACTGAGAAAGGAGTAAACAGTGAAGGTTTCAGAACCACAATGTCTCAAATTTGGAGGCTAGAAGGATGGGTGTCCTTCAAGGAGCTGGGAGAGCAGTATTTCTTGATTGAATTCCAGAAGAGGGGCGACAAGGAGAAAGTATTAAGTGGACGTCCATGGTTTTATGACAGACATCTCCTCACTATGATGGAAGTGGACGAAACAATCTCAATACATGCACTTCAGTTTCGGTTTGAACCGTTTTGGGTGCAACTCCATAACCTCCCTTTAGTTACTATGCATGAAGAGTTTGGGGAACAGTTTGCAGCATCTATTGGTCAAGTCATCAGGGTTGAAGCTGAGGCAAATGGACGTGCATGGGGGAGATGCCTCAGAGTTAGGGTTGCTATGGATCTTCACAAACCTCTTCCGAGAGGGAAATGGCTGAGGCTTGGTGAGAAACAACACTGGATTTCTTTCAAGTATGAAAGACTCCAAAGCTTCTGTTTCAAATGTGGGATAATCTCTCACAAAGGAAAAAACTGTACAAGGTCGAGAACAGATCAACAAGGAGATCAACAAGAATCAAATCAGTTTGGCCCCTGGCTACGAGGCCAACCAAGGAATACAAACATTTTCGACGGTAGAAAATACGGCGGGTCTAAGGGTGGTGAACACCAACACAGGGAACAACAGGAACAGAGAGGCTGTGGTCTCAAGGAGGAAGGTAGGGTAGGTAAAATGAGTATGGGCTCAGCAAGAAATGAGGGTAAAGGTGATCATGGAGTCCAATCTCAACTGCTTCTAGAGGAAAAAAAGGGCAAAGCTGGTCTTCAAGGTGGTTACCTTGGGAATCCAGTTAAGTTTCAGAATGAAGAACCTCTTCGAGATCCCATGCAAACATCCCACGTGCATGGAAGTATGTTGTTCGAAGGGACACAAGGAGCTAGCACGAGTTTGGAGCAGGAGCCTGACACAACACTGGAGGTACAGTACAATGCAGAAGATACTATGCTTCAGTTGACTGAGCCTAGAAACCAGGAAGCATTAAAAAGGAGTGGTTTGGCTCCTATCGATAGTCAAACTGGCTCCAGGAAACAAGGATCTAGTAAGGAGAAGGTGACAGACAGCATGGAGGATGATAGTAAGGGACTGGCTAGTACTGTAAGAAAGTGGAAAAGAAAAGCTCGTGAAAGGCCCCTCAACATAGGAAGCAATGGGAGTCCAACACTGGCTTATCCGTCTACCAGGGTGGATAGAACTAAATACCAGAGGAGCTGCAAACGGAGAATAACAAATTCTGTGTTTTTCCCTTCAAAAAGATCCAAAAAGGATGGAACAACAAAGGAGTACATCTCTTTCGAGGTAGAGGCTGGGTCCCAACCCTGCCATGATCCATGAGCATATTGGTGTGGAACTGGCAAGGCTTGGGAACCCTCGGACAGTGAGTGTCCTTAGAAATTTAACTAAGGAAAAGTGCCTCTTTTTAGTTTTCCTAGTGAAACTAAATGCAGGAACAAAAGAATGGAAGTCATTAGGAGAAGTCTGAAGATGGATGGATGTTTTGGAGTGGACTGTGTGGGACTAAGTGGAGGTATTGCCCTCTTATGGAAAGAAAAATGGTAGGTCAAAATTATAAACTATACTAGATGGCACATTAGTGCATCAATCCAGGAAGAGGATAATGGACCCTTATGGCAATTTACAGGTTTCTATGGGCACCCTGACACGAGTAAAAGAAGTAGCAGTTGGCAACTTTTGAAAATGTTAAAACCAACTAGCCCGATGGCATGGCTGTGCACGGGTGATTTTAATGAAATCCTTCATTAAGAGGATAAAATGGGAGGGGCCCGTAGACCTTATAAACAGATAGAGGATTTCAGGCAAGCAGTTGAGTTCTATGATCTTAATGAGATTTTATCGAAAGGACTGAGTTTTACCTGGGTAAACAATAGAGAAGGCAGGCTGTTCACAAAGGAAAAAATAGATAAAGCTTTAGGTAACAAGGAGTGGAATGAACTCTATAATCAAAGCTCCTGCACTGCACTTTCTGATGTGAAATCTGATCATTCACCCCTCATTATTGATTTATGCAACACAAGCTATGATAGAAGGAGGAGGAGAAAGGTGTTTCGGTATGAAATGGCATGGGAACTAAGAGAAGAGTGTCAAAATGTTATTAGTGAAGCTTGGGAAAAGGATGGTGGTTTAGGCTGTGAGGCAAGCATTCTGAGGAAACAATTGGGTAGATGCCAACAGGAGCTAATGATCTGGAAGCAGAAAAGCAGACAAAAAGAGCATTCGGCTATCACACAAGGTCAACAAAGAATTGGTTTTCTCCAAGAGACTGGAACAGGTTACCATATAGAAACAATGCAACAATTCCAAAGGGAAGTGATAACCTCCATGACAGAAAGTGACCTCAAGTGGCGTCAAAGGGCAAAGCAACATTGGCTCAAGGCAGGAGACAAAAACACTAAATTTTTTCACATGCAGGCCAATCAAAGGAGGAAGACCAATACAATCAAATGTGTAGAGGACTCACAAGGAAGAACAATTACTGAGCAGTCAGGAATTGGGGATGTCTTCACAGGTTATTTCTCTTCCCTCTTTACTTCCACACACCCTACAGATATTGAAACCTTTTTGTATGCATTGGACACCAAGCTGGACATTGAGATGAAGGAGTGGCTAATGAAGCCTTTCACTAGGGAGAACATAACAGAAGCCATTATGCAAATGAATCCCCTCGGTTCCCCTAGCCCGGATGGCTTTCCAGCTCAATTCTATCAAAAACATTGGGGGGTGGTGAGTGAGCAAGTCTATAACTATGCTCTGAGAGTCTTAAATCAAGGGGGATCCCTTAAGGAGGTGAATGATACGTTTATCTCCCTCATCCCTAAAGTGACAAGCCCAAGGAGAGTTGCTGATTACAGACCCATCAGTCTGTGTAATGTCCTGTATAAAGTGGTTTCTAAAGCTATTGCTAACAGACTTAAGTTTATTCTTCCCAAGCTCATTTCTTTAAATCAGCGTGCCTTTGTTCCTGGAAGGCTCATAACTGATAATACTCTTTTAGCCTATGAAATTCTTCATTCTATGAATTCAAGAATGAGTGGGAAAAAAGGTTATATGGCACTCAAATTAGATATGAGCAAGGCCTATGATAGGGTGGAGTGGCCTTTTGTGGAGGCTGTTATGACTAAGATGGAGTTTCCTGAGCACTGGGTTAAGTTGATTCAGGGCTGCCTCAATTCAGTTTCATACTCGATCATTGTTAATGGGGAGCCCCAACAGGTTTTTTGGCCTTCAAGAGGGCTTAGACAAGGAGATCCAATCTCCCCCTATCTCTTTATTCTCTGTGCAGAAGCTCTCACCTCCCTCTTAAATAAAGCTTAGGCTTGTGGGGTTTTAACTCCAGTTCCTATTGGTAGAGATCCAGTTTCAGTTAATCACCTCTTCTTTGCAGATGACAATCTTGTTTTCTGCCAAGCAAATCTTGAGGAACTTTCAGCCGTGGTTGACATTCTTGATCTTTATGAAAAAGGTTCGGGACAAATGTTAAATAAGGAGAAATCTGCTATCTTCTTTAGCAAGAATACAGGCCCTAAGATCAAACAACAAATCTTACAGCAGGCTGGTGTTAAATCCTTGAGCAACTTTGAAAAATATTTAGGCCTACCTGCCTTGGTGGGCAGAACTAAGGTTGCCTCTTTCCACTCTCTTGTTGATAGGACCTGGTCTAGAATCACAAATTGGAGAAACAGGTTCCTCTCTACTGCAGGTAAAGAGGTTCTCCTCAAAGCTGTTCTCCAAGCCATACCAACCTATGCAATGGGTATGTTCCTGCTACCAGTTTCCATAACAAGAAAGCTTAATTTTCTGCTCAGGAAATTCTGGTGGGGTTTCAATGAAGACACCTCTAAAATCCAATGGGTCAACTGGAAACATCTCAGTTATGGTAAGGATTTAGGTGGCCTCGGCTTTAGAAATCTGAAGAGTTTTAACTTAGCCTTACTTGCTAAGCAAGGCTGGAGGCTTTTACAGAACCCAAACTCACTGGTGGCAAGGATTTTAAGACAGAAGTATTTTTCTAAGGTTGATTTTCTTGAGGCTCGGCTGGGTACAAGGCCTTCCTTTGCTTGGAGAGGAGTTCATGCAGGGATAGGCCTGTTAAAGGAAGGCCTTGTGTGGAGGATTGGGGATGGAAGACAGGTGAACATATGGAATGATAAGTGGGTTCCATCCTCCCCATCTCATAAGGTGCAATCAATCCGAGAAACAGACTGTTGGTGTGAGAAAGTCAGTGACCTGATTGATCCCAATCTGAAAGTATGGAAGGATCACCTCCTTATCGAACTCTTCTCTCAGGAGGAGATTGATCACATCAGAGAATTCCCATCAGTTTGGGTGGGAGAGAAGATAATTTAGCATGAAAATTTACTACCAATGGACTCTTTACTGTCAAGAGTGGCTACCATCTCAGCAAAGAAATGGAAAGTATGCGAGAAGGAGAAACCTCAGTCAAAGCTATGGAAACTAAAGCTTGGAAGTCCATTTGGAGATTAAAAGTTACCCCTGGCACTAAAATGTTCCTATGGAGAGCCTGCAGGGAAGCCCTTCCAACTCTAGCTAATCTAAGGAGGAGAAAAGTTGTAGAGCATAGTACTTGTATGATCTGTGAGCAGGAATCTGAAACATTTGGACATGTCCTGTGGAGCTGTATTGCTGCTAAAAATGTTTGGAGCCAAAGCAACAAGAAGATACAGAAGATGACCATGCATAGTGATCTGGTGTTCGAAATATGGTCAAGATTAGTAGAGTCTCTCAGCCCAGAAGAACTCGATGAGGTAGCAGTCATAATGAGAGGGTTATGGTCTCGAAGAAATGATGTTGTTCATGGTAAGGAGCTCAGACACCCAATGGCAATTCACAAACAAGCCATGGCAGATATCTCTTCATACAGAGAGGTTCTCAAAGAGAGTCAAGGGATCAATGCAAGAGTTCAAGCAGGGATCCACAGGTGGACCAAACCCGAGATAGGATCTTTCAAGGTAAACTGGGATGCTGCTGTGAAGATGCAAGAAGGGCGAATTGGAATAGGGGTCCTGGTAAGAGACTATAATGGACAAGTTATGGGATACATGCGAGCAAACAGAACCTTTAAGGGAGGACCTTTTGATGCGGAAGCCTATGGTATTCTACTGGCTGCAGTGTTCTGCAAAGAAGTGGGCCTAACACATCTCTATCTTGAGGGAGTGTGACGCCCGACTCCCACGTACAAAAAGCCTCGAAATCGTGACGTCAGGATGATAACAACCGGTCACGCATCCCAACGACAAGTGTCAAGTGTGTGCAACAAATAAACAGTGTACAATTAAAAACACAGCGGAAGGTAATTAAGTCAACTGGTACCAGAATTTTAGTTTAATACAGATATCCAAAATACAAATACATTGAAAACAAAGCCAAGTCCCATAAAAATAAATACAAGTCCGAAAATAAAATAAAACCGCGCGAGTGATCCCAGATCACTCCTCCGGCAGAGCCAGATCCTCAGGCTCGGCATCTGCATCATCAACAAAGTCTGCAGTACCATTAAATGGTACCACAGGTAGTTATAACCTAACCAAGTCCAGAGATAAAATCATATCTAAACAATTAACCATGCATGCACATGATGCAAATGCAATAAATGTAACACACGCCAAAAATCTCTTTTGGCCCAAAAATCATTTTCCACCATTTTCCCAGAAAATGGCACACAAAATCAACTCACGCTATTTTCTCAGAAAACAGCCAATTTTCAATTATTCCAATTAAACCATATGCACCATGGCCTCCCCTATGGACCATCCGCACGTCCTGGCTACTTTACGAGATATGCCCAGTTCCGCACCCGGTGCGTTCGTGGCCAGGTCATCCTCTAGCCCCCGCCAGCAGAAGGGCCACAGAGTCGGCACGTCCAACGTCCGATCCCGTTGTCGCCCGGCGACAACTCAGGGGACGTCACTCAGTCTTACGCTCCCGAGTGACCAGAGGAGCTCCACCGAGATAATGCCCCATCTCGGCTTGGGGTCGTGATACACACGCACCCATAAATCCAATTCTCATGAAAACCCAGTTTTCAAAATAATCACATGAACATGAATGCAATACACGAAAACCCAGTTTTCAATTTACAAGCATGTCATGTGTGCAATATGCAATGAACCAGATCAATCCTCACAACTAATGATCAACTCCCAAAATCATAATACAACCAAAATATCCAATATCCAAAACCAAACCACAACATAACAAATCTCCAACAATAATCAAACCACAAATAATCACACACAACAAATACTCCGATCTATCCATCCACCCCCGAACTCCTCGGACTCAGTCCGGAACCAACCAGGATACATATATATAAAATATAGCAGTTAATTGCAAAAATATAATTAAATCTCAAAGAATTGTTTAGGAAATACTTACAGCGCTTTAAAAATATTTACGGAGGATCCGAGGCACTGGAAAACACCAAAGCAGCAAATGTCACAGTGTAAAAACACTGTGGCCGAAACACAATGAATTTCAAATTTCTCACGGGTTCAAACGAAGACTTAGAATTGATAGGGTATGGCCTATGGAAGGTGGAGAATCTAATGGTGGTGGTGGTTGGCCGTGAATGGTGGCGGAAATGGGTGGTTTACGGTCGAGAATATCAAATCAGAAGTGGAGCTCGCACGGGCGGCTCCGGCGACGGATCGGGGTCGGGTTTGGGTGGAAAAGCTTGGTATTGGGCCGGCGAAGATGTGGTGAAGAAATGGTGGCCGGAGGTGGCCGGACGGCGGCGGAATGGAGGAAAAACCACCGCGGGTTCAAGCGGCTCGTGGCGGCTAACGGCGGCACAAGGTGGTCTGAGATTTTATGGGGGAGGTCCATAGTGGCTGAGGGACTGAACGGTGCCGGCGGTGTCGACCACCGCCGGCCGGCGGCGGTGCAGGTAGGAAGAATCCGAATCACGTGAGAGAGAGGAGAGAGAGGGTACGAGCGGGGCTGGGCGGTCCGAACGGGAGAAAGAGAAGGAAAAAGAAGAAAAAGAAAAGAAAAGGAAGAGAAAAGAAAAGAAGAAAAGAAAAGATGAGGAAAAGAAATGAGGTCCAATCCTCACAACTTTTGGGTCACAACTGATCCTCAAAATAATTATTTTTAAAATAGTAAAATAATTAAATCAATTTAAACTCAAAACTAGTTAAAGTAAAATATTAAACTCTGACAAAAACATCCTTTAAAATAAGGAGAAATTAAATTGCATATCACTAATTAAAATTAATCAGACGCAGTGAAATGCTTTAATAAAACAATAGTAATTTTAAAATCCACAAACAAACCAATTTAGATTAAAAATCAATTTAAATCCAAAACAATAATTAACAATAAGAAAGCCCAATAAAATAATTTCACAATTTAAAATATTCTAAAATATTCTAAAACTCCAAAAATAATAATTAATAAAAATAGGAAAGTCCAATAAAATAATAAAATAAAACCACTAAAATATTAAAACAAGAGAATTACACAATAAATAATTAAAATAAACCTTCTTTAAAAATATACTAAAATCCGAGATGTTACAGGGAGACTCAAAGCAAGTAGTGGAGCTACTAAAACAACAAAAAATGAATAGGAGCTTGGGAGGTTGTCTAGTAGAAGACGCAAGGAAGGTCCTGAACTCATATACTTCTTGGTCTGTCTCTCACATATACCGTGATGCCAATATGGCAGCCCATTACCTAGCTAAGGAAGCACTTAATTCCACTGAGGACGTTTATGATCTTGAATTTTGTCCTTCAAGTATTCTTTCTGTGGTAACAAAAGAGATGGAATAGCTATGTAATTTGTTTCATGCAATGCGATTTGTAAGTGCGTTTTCATGATTAATGAGATCAGTGTTTTACTCAAAAAAAAAAAAAAGAGTAAGCATAAAGGCCTTTCGGGCCAAGCATGGTATAGGTTTGACCCATGGCCCATTATGTCAAGGTAAGCCTTTCAAGCCCCATATTTTTTGTGTTTGAGGCCTCTCTTAATCTCTCAAAATCTGGAAATAAGGCCCCCATCCACTCAAACCCAAAGCCCATGGACCATTAACCCGCACTCATGGCCCTTTTATGCCCACAAGGCCCAAAGCCTTGTTTTGCTTCTATTTCACTCTTCAATTTGAAGCCCAATACATCATACCATGGGTTTCAACAAGCCCATGTAATACCCTAAGTACCCAAATTAAGTTTTGAAATTGGGTTAAGACCATTAATCAACTTACCCATGATTAGTGATCTGTAAATCATGTTTTGGAGCTTAATTTTATTTCTTAATCTTTTTAGCATTTTTTATTTGAAATTTTCTTTTTTTTTATTCAATTATATCATTCTTAGATCATATTAGGACCCTAAATAAACCTCCACACATGTCATTGGGAGAAATGATATATCAAACCCCAAACTACACCAATCGGCACACATGTGTGCCCTTTGTGTGCAATGGACTGTTTTTTCCTTAAGTCCAATCTTTTTGTGCCTTTTTCTCAAGGTAAATATGGTCTTTAAACACATCATATGATCCCTTTATACCTATACCAAGCCTTGGACGAAATTGGTTTAAAAAACCAAACCAAATCACCAAAACCGAATGCACCTTGGACACTAGTTGGATGGGAACCGAATTGGTTGAGCTTCAACCTCCCTTCTGCCCATGGCTGAGCCACCACCCCATGCTACCTCCCTCATCAACCAATCCTCAATAGGCTCTCATGGTCATCATGAGCTTTTGACTAGTTTTCCCCACCCAAAGAATGCACCAAACCAAATGGCTTTTGTGCACAACTCCACTCGGCAACCACCCTCCATTCATGATCACATGACAACCAACCCTCCAGCTTCTACTACCTGAAAAAGCCTTCAAGAAGTAAGTTGACACTTGTTCAAATGAACCTTGAAGAAGAGACAAGAGGATGAGTCAAGGCCATGATCAAAACTGCCCAAAGAAAACCACCTTGAACCCGTCAACGCCATGGTTGGTTTTTGATGGTTTTTCTTCTCTTCCTTCTACACCACGACCTGACCAGCACTCTTAGGAATAATGTAGCACCTGAAGTGAGGAAGTCATGGTGGTTTTAGGGGACTATTTACTCTATACAAGGGACACAAGGTGATGGAATGCAAGCTGAAAATTCCGCTCCTTACACCACTGCCCATGTCACCCAATCCACATGGACTTAGGCCAACGTCTCCACCCCCTCGGCCACCTTAAAAAGCCCCTCCACCCTCTGATTTACTCCACACCTCATCTCTAGCTCCCCCTTGATCATTGAGAGATATTGTTCCCCTTAGTTTTGAGAGAAACCGAAAGGTGTGTAGTGCTTGAGTGTTCTTTAAGTTCTTGTGAGTTCTTGTGCTAGGAGTTTGAGTGGGTTACGAAATTTGTAATTTTTCTTGCCCTAGATCTCAATTTATATGTAAATTTGTGATTTTAAGTGTTGGAGTGATTTTTGGATGAATTTAGAAAAGGTTACCATGCTTGATTCAAAATCGGGTTCATTAAGAATGATTTAAGTGTTTAAATTGTTTTAAGTGAAATTTTAGTTATGAAATGTCTTAGAATATTTTTATATGATTTATTAATGTCTTATAATGATCATGGAAGGTTTGATTTCAGATGAGAAGCATGCCATGATAGGTTTTAAATTCTATCCTGTGTTGATCATCAAAACATGCATGGGTTTTAAGTAAGTTTGTGATTAAGGTGTAAAGTTTCATTTGTTCCACCTAGACTTGATGATTAAGCATTTAGAAAACCTTCTTATTGGGATAAGAATGAAAATACATGTTTTGGATCACTTTTGAAAGCATGCCTTGTGATTTACACCAGGAACATCATGCTTGATTAATGAAGGATTAATGAAGATTAAGATTTTTAGCCATGATTAATTGTTGGGATGACCTTGCTTACCCAAGAATTGGTCCTTATCATATCATTAAGGACTATAGTGATTGTTTGTGGCTAAGGATAATTGCATAAGCATGCCTTGATAGGGATCAATAGTTGAAAATACATTAATACATCAACTAGAGTGCATGCCAGAGGTTGTAAATTTTTGAGCTAGTTACACTTTTAATTTTACAATTCTAAGGGTATAACTGGCTTTAGAATATAAAAAATATAAGTTCCATAAAGTTTGGTTAAATTTGAGATTTGCTTGCAAATAGTAAAAATTTCGGGCCTTAGCGTCAATTTTTGAAAGTTTAGGGGTATATTTTTAAATACCCTTTTTGAGCCATTTGATTATGAACATCTTCCTTAGAGGTTCAAATCCTAACTTAGAATGAATTTGATTTCAGATGCTATAACTTTTCAAAATCAGGAAGTTTGTAAGTTGGCCTCTAACTTTTACACCTTGATAAGTTATTTATGATTTATTGATAAATGCTTCATTCATGTTATAATTGCCATTTTGAGCATTAAATATCATGTAACATAATACATTGAGTGCATACTTACATATCATGTGATATTTTCATCATTTTAGCATATTGCATCTATAAATGTCTTTTTCACATGAAAGCTTGCTACATATGCACATGTCATGAAATACTTTTTTCAACATAGCATGAAAATAATTTTTGTCATGACCCCAAAGGTTAGGATGGGTAATTTTCCTAGTGGAACTCCTTTGTCCACTCTAGAGTATTTAGGAATGGAGTGGTAACCCTTGGGTTAACAAAGAACTATCAACGGGTTTCGAATGGATTATTTTTAAAGAACGCCTGAGTGAATTTAAATGTGATGACCCCAAACACTAGTAGGTGTACTTGTTATGATGTTATGTTATATTAGCAATGCATTGAAAATTAGTTTGCAGACAACGTAGTTTCAACGTGAGTTATACTACGGTCGCCAGCAGGTGCACAAAGTGTATATGGGGAACACACAAGGTATATAGAGAACTGTGACGATACCACACATTATGATGTTACGATTAAATATGAATTACTAATAATGATGAAACATTATGATTACTTTTCATGCTCTAGAACTCATGAAGCGGTTGATCTACCTTTGTATACTTTTTATGTTTAGCTATACTAAGATTATGCTACTATTTGGTTTGAACTTATGATGGTCATTAATGCCTTGGGATGTTTTTAGTTATTCTGACATAAATTTTATTTTCACCCTTAATCCACTGCGAATATTTCATTTTGCTAGTTGCACTTTTAGGATGCATTCCATATTAACTATCATGTATGGGGGTATATAACTTTGTGTTACATGTCTCGACGCTCAAAGTCTCTATTCCATCCCATGCGGAGGTTGGGGGCGTCACATATGATGTTGTTTATTTGTGAATTATAACATGCTATGTTTTAGATCAAAGATAAAAACCAATCCATGAAGGAATCCGCTTTGGTGAAAGTGTTAAGGTTGAAAGGTTTGTGATGGATTTTTGTAGATTTTGTGGTTTTTGATTGATGATTTAAAGCATGTTAGTTCTTAGGAGTATGTTATGAACATAGTGGAAGATTGTTTTTGAACTTTTGGAGTTTTTGGAGTTGTTTTAAAAAGAGATAAAATCTTGAGAATCAAGGGTTGTGTTTTTAGTTAAAAAGTTTGGAACTTTGTATTAAAAGGTTTTGTGAAGTGAATTTTTCTTGGTTGATCTAGTATGCTATTTGAACATAGGATATGATTTTATATGTTGCAATAATTCGGTTTAAGCAAGAGATATGGGGTTTGATAGAATTTCACAAAAATCAAGAGATTTGGCCTTTGAGTGATTCGGCCTTGGTATTTTTGTTGTAGTTGTGACGTTTTTTAATTTTTTTTTAATAAGAAATTTGGATTTAAGATATAATTTACTAAGGAATGTAAATTTTGTTAAGTTTTGGTATTAGGATGCAAAATCCTTAAGTTATTGGTAAAATAGTCATTTTCCCACATGTAGGGGCAAAATAATAATTTTACTCTATTGTGGTATTTTTATGTTTTTAAATTGTTAGTGAAGATTTTCTAACATTTAGAAATTTCTATTTACAATTTCTCATATTTTGTGCTTTTTAATTCATCACACAAACGATCACTGTAAGTTCTAACTTACTGTAAGATTATTATGTATGTATGTTGGTAAGGGAACAAGTGGTTATGTTCTTATGTCATCACATGTGCTATGCTATGCAATGCCACTCCATGTATGTCTGTTACACATTATATTCTATCACGAGATGTTTATCTATTACATCTTATATTCTGTCAAGAAATATTCTGTTACACATTACACCTTATGCCATGTCACGAAATGTTCATTTGTTACATGTTGTGTCATGTCATGAAATTTCATTTATCACACATTATGTCATGTCATGAGATATTATCTGTTTCATATTATGCCATGTCATTCATCTCACGTGCATGTCAAGTTACGTTATGTCATGTCATCTGTTATTTTATTTCATGTTACATCATGTCTCAAGTTTGGAGTATGTCTCCAAAACAGTATCTTCCAAGTCTAGTCATGTTACGTCCACATACAGTCCATTTACTATTCAAATCATTATTATTCAAGTATTATTATGGTAACTCTATGACACGAGTATCATTTTAGTAACCCCATGAGACAAGAGTATCATTATGGTAACCTCATGAGACAAGAAAATCGTGGCAACTCCATCAGATAAGGACATCATTGAAACTCCATGAGAGAAGAATACAATTCAAGTTCATGTTCAATTTTAGTTCAAGCTCGTGTTATTTCACATTCAAGTTCATGTTCAGTTTCAGCTCAAGTTCACGTTCAGTTCAGTCCATGTTCAAGTTCTTCTCATATCAATTCAAGTCATGTCAGCACTGTCATGCTATTTGTCAAGTCATGCCAAGCTTATTGATGATTATGTTATGCATTCATGTTTTTACTATCATGCATGCATCTTTAAACTATTAGCAAGTTCTTTGTTCACATGCTGAGATTTGTACTCAAATCTCACCGTGGTAATCCCAACTACCATTCTCCATAGAATGGTAGATCATGTGCTAGGATCAAGAGACATGACAGATGATTGACTGGAGACAGTCAACTAGATAGTGACAGCACGACTCAAAGCTCATCGCTTTGATACTCCGTTTCATCGATAGTATTATGACATCCTTGACCGAGTTCAATGAGCTACTCGATGGACTATCCTACTGGCTACTTTAGTTTTGAATGTATTTAGGGAGCACTGTCTCCAGTACTTTTATAGTTGCAGACCTTTTGGACTTACGCTATAACCTAAACGTCTATTATTTTCAGTTTATGAAATATGTTTTAATGTTTTGGGATATAACATTCTGGTACTTTATGTATTGCTCAAAGAAAAAAAAAATTATGCTGCGAATATAGCATATTTTTTAAATATATTTTAGGTGCATTGCATCTTTAATTTTCATGAATAGGGATATGTAACGTTTGTGTTGCATGTTCCGACACTTCAGAGTCCGTTTGATCTGAAGCAAAATCTGGGGGCATCACAAAATGTCTGGCTTTCATTGTTACTTCACTTGTCGAGATCCGAGAGATTGTCTAGTGAAGTAACAATGAAAGCCACTCATTTCTTCAAGAAAAGTCTCTATTTGAACGTCTGCAAGACAAAAGGCAATATAGATTTATTATTAGCCGTCTTGTAAAGATGTAAGATAGATAATAATAAGTTTATAGAAGATTCCAGTCTTGTAGAGAATGAACAGAGAGATATCTGAAGAAATGTGTGGCTTTGATTGTTATTTCACTTGTCAAGGTGCAAAGACTGTTTAGTAAAGTAACAATGAAAGCCAAATATTTCTTCAAGATCATCCTTCGGTACAACCTCTGCAAGACAAGAAGCCGGTATAGACTTATTATTAGCCATCTTGTAACCTTATAAGACAAGTTTATACAGGCTCCTAGTCTTGTAGAGATCGAATGGAGAATGATTTTGAAAAATGTACAGCTTTCCTTGCTACTTTCACTTGTCGAGGTTGGAGAGATTGTGCAGTGCAGTAACAATAAAAGTCCCTCACTTCATCAAAATAATTCTAAGTTTTTTCTCTGTAAGACTGGAAGCCTGTATAGACTTATTATCATCTGTCTTACAAGCTTAAGACAGATGATAATAAGTCTATACAACCTTCTCATATTGCAGAAAATGAGTAGAGGATTATTTTGAAGAAATTGGGACTTTCAGTTACTGCACTGCACAGTCTCTTTGACCTTTGGATGTGATTGGGGATTTTAGCATATAGATGTTTAGTTTGATTCTTTTAAGTGAATCAAGAGGGGAGAAAATCATTGTTTAAGAGTTATAAATGAAATCATATGGAACTAAACTTTCATTTGACATCATTATTTGTGCAGAGCGATGAATCTGACTGTCTTGTCAGACCATTCCCTAGACATCATTGTTGTTGATTAGAGACAACTTATGTTTGTTGAAAACAACATAAATTCCATTACTCAAAACAATTGAATTAGGTGCAAGTGCAAATTCATATTACATAACACTTATATTTATGATTTTTTATTATCGACTAAAATTGTATTGTTTTTATTTTATTCCAATTATAATTTTAATCATTGGTATTCTATTTGTTTGAGTAATTAAAACTAGTGTGTTGATGTTATTAACTAATTAGAACTATTAATTTAATTATAAATGTCAAAATAGTATTTATTTATTTTTATCATGGACTAACAATTACATCCTAATTTTTATTTTACTCTAATTATAATTTTTATAACTAGCTGTTAGAGATGGTGTTTGTTTTTTTTTTTTGTACTTTTTTATGATGGAGTAAAACTTATACTATGTTGACAATTGAAGTCTTTATAATTTTTATGTTTCCTTGACTAATTATAACTAATATTTTTTTTATCTTATTAATTTTAAATAGTATTCTAATTATAATCATAAAAGTATTATTTTTAATTTTGTTCTAATTGTGCGAGATATAACTAGGATTTTAATTACCAGACTACTTATAGTTAATGTTCTCTTTTTAACTTTAATGTGATGATAAATACTATAATTTTTGTTTTTTACACAATTAATTATTCTAGCAAATAATTTAATAAATTTCAAGTGACATATATACAAAATCATTATATACTATAAAGCCCGACATGTTTGCTAATTCCATCATCCATTATTTAATCCCAACATGCAATAATAAATACAAAGTAATAAATTCACAACTTATAGTGTAAATCCACAACATCCATTAATTCCCAACATACATTAAATTCTAAGTAATCAATCCACAATATGCATGAAATCTCAACGTCGGATATTACATTTATTTAAATCACAACAAGTGTTAAATCTCAACGTCTGTTAAACAGATACATAAATAACTATGTGTTGCATTTAGATTAAGAGTTGGATGTTCCTTAACTATTACCTCAAAATGCATATGGAGAAAGATGTCAAGGAAGAATATAGCGGATGACTTAATCAAATGTGATTACAATTGTCTAATTGAAACTAAAAAAACAATATATTTGTATTCTAAATTGTTACTAAAACTTTGAACATACTTACTGCCAAGTGTTCGAACATGAACACTACCTCGAACATATGTTTAAACACACACTAGCCATTCGAACACTAACTCAGAGGTGCATTCGAACACTCACTAGCCATTCGAATAACATCTAAGGTTTTTGGAACATAGCATACCATTGGTTCAAACCCTCACAAGCCATTTGAATTGTAAGCCATGCGTGGAATTCCTCTATGGCATGCATGGCTTACACTCCCTGGCATATTAGTAAACTCTCTCTCTCATCCCTTATTCTTTCTAGCACGTCACTAAACTCTCTCCTTTGCATATCCATCTTCTTCCCAAACAAATCTTACACTCACTCTAAAAAACTCAAATAAAGTAAACCCAACAAATTGTTACAAGCATATATCACATAAGTTTATATACTAAGCCAACAATAAACACATGAAGTGAGAGAGAAGCTTTTACCTCTCTCTAGATCTGTCGCATGACAGTTCTTTGGAGAATTCCCAAAAAACACTACTTCTCCTGAATCTCTCTCTGTCTCGTTTGACATATATCTCTCTCTAAGAGATATAGTAGCTCTCTCTTCCCCTCTCCCTCTTGGTGTTTATCTCTCTCCCTCTCTCTTTCTCCGGCTCGTTCTGATTGCTAGGAAGAGAAACGTTGGATGCACTCTCTCTCTCTCTCTAGATAATAAAGGAATGAAAATATAGGAGGCAACAAGGATGGGATGTAACACCCCGCTCCCCAATAAAGACATTTTAGAATTTTTCGGGGAGCCAGTGTGCTAGTACTGAACTTGACTAAAACTTTTTTTTTTAAATAATGAGCCAGATGCAAAAGATTTCATAAATAAAATATAATTTAATTAATACTTAAAATCCAACATAGAGTCTGCGGAAGCATTTATTTAAAAAAAAATATGGAAGTCTCGTGTGATTATCAAAATAATTTACTTAAATCTTAAACCATAAAAGTTAATCATATCATAATCTGTCTAGGTCTCTGTCTCGCCTCCCGGGGTCAAGTCTTGTCCTGCAGTCTCATCTTCATAAATTTCATCACCTGGGGTGGTTTAAAAACATGAAAATAAACTAAAATGAGTCGAATACTCAATAAGCACACATCATACAGTAAACATAATAAACATAAGGTTTGTTGAAAATATACTTACTTATAAATACATACGTAAATAATATGAACATGAACATGAGCTTATCTTTCACTTTTTATAGGCCGTTACCCACTGTTGACCCCCGTGAGTTAGGGTTAGCGAATCTAAATAGATTCCGATACTGCCCGTGGTCGTGGGTTGTGGAATCCATACATAAGGAAGACATACTGGGTGCACTACCAGCATGTACGACCTGGCAATGCAATATGCCCATAACATAGGTACTGTCTTCATATCATAACATAGGCCGTTGCATATCTTATCATTCATATTTCATCATAATCATACTTGCATACTTGTCATATCATAGATTTCAAAAGAAATCACATACATGTCATATCTTGTCATATCATATCATAGATTTCAAATGAAATCGCATTCTTTCATAACATGTCGTGATGCATGACTTCTCACATAAAATCATGATTTTTCATAAATACTTTAATGCATAAATCTTCACATAAAATCATGCATGACTTTTCATAAATTATTTTAATGCATAACTCTCACATAAAATCATAAATTTTCATAAATCTTTTGATGCATAATTTCTTTCATAAAATCATGAGTTTTCATAAATATCTTGATGCATAATTATTTACATAAAATCATAGATTTTCATATTTTTATCATGTCTTGGGTACATAAAAAGGGGCTTCCAATAGAGGTTATTCATGCATAATATTTTTATAAAAGACATGTCGTTCACCGCACATACGTGTAAGGGTATGATCATGCTACTTACCTTGCAGCGCTAAACCACTATTTTTCGCACGAAATCGATCACCTATACAATGAGCGTGTAATATCCGTAAATATTCCAATCGAACACGAGCTAAAATATTTAACCCTGAAATGCTAACGTTGACCTATTTTAATTCCTTAATTCTCATTATCCCCAAAAAACCATTACTTCCCAAATACCTCGATATTCTCTTAAAAGAAATCCCTAACTAATTAAACTCTAACTTAAAATATTAAACCCAATCAAAATCACTAAACCATTTCTGAAACATAATGAAATCAAATCCAATTTAAAATACAAATATATCACAATGTTCTATGTCTAATTAACCTCAAGTTTTAGCCCACAAGGGAATTAGCCCATTTAAAAACTTATGAGAGGTTCATAAAATATAGAGGACTCGGTCAAGTGTCAATAAAACATAGCTATCACATGCAGTGTATCGAAACCAACCCAGACATATTATACCAAGTGATATTCAGTGAAATACAAGAGCAGGTTACACGGCAAGTGTTAGAGGCAGCCAAGGGTATTATTGTAAACACACACTTCTGCATGCATTATTCTAAAACCCAGCCTACGTACTGATATTGTGAAGAGAAACCGAGTGCTGTGCGAGAGAGAACATGGGCTCACCGAAGGAGGGGTGTGCGACGGGGGATGGGCTGGACGGTGGCTCAAGGTGGCTGGAAGTGAGGCGGTGCAGCTGGAAGTTTCTCTGCAGTGGTGCGACGCCGAGAGAGGAAGAGAGAGTTCGGTAGAGCTAAAAGCCACCGATAGAGAGGAGGAGGGCAGCGACGGTCTTGGGTTTACCGGGATGAAGTGGGTACGCCGGGGTTGGGTTGGTCGGCGGTTTCTGGCTTCGTGGTGGTGGTTCGATGACCCAGGATGGTTGGTAATGGCTGGGCCGAGAGAGGCTTACAGTGGGGAATACACTTCCCCTGTTTCGGTGCAGTAAAACAGAGTGTTTTTGGTGTGGTTTTTAACAGCTGGGCGACGGCTTCCGCAAGGTGGTGGTCATGGCTTGTTGGGCGGCTATTTTGGTGGCTCAAGACTGGAGAGCTTGGGGCTGGCTAGAGAGACCGAAAGCTTGAGAGAGGGAGAAGCTGAGATGAACGAGAGAGGTGGGTTCTCTTTGCTGTGGTTGTTTCGGTGTGGTGCTGGGCAGCGGTGATGTTGATGAGTGGAGCTCACGGGTTGGCAACAGGAGGATGGGTTGCACTGCTATGTGGTCTCTCAGTTCACACTCCAGAAAACTGGTTTCGGTGGTGAGGTTTGTGTGTGTTTTACAGGAGGTCTCGGGTTGCTTTTATAGGCAATGGGGGAGGTGAAAGACGTGAACGAAATAGGAAGTTTAGTCAAGTTGAAGTCGGTTGCACCTAGGAGACTAAATCCTACAAGGATACAAACTCTAAGAAGATCAGTATGCAACTGAGGGGAAGAGGTGTACGTGATGTGCATGTGCATGTGAGTGGAGACGTGCGAGGTGGAGAAGCCGAACGTGAACTGGGTTGGTTGAGTTTGGAGTTGGGAGTTGGTTTCCCATTAGAAGTTTATTCAACTAGATAGGGGATAAGCACTGCAAGTCTACGGGTGGAGATGGGAGGAGAAAAAAACTGAAGGATTCTAATGGCTTACACGAATCGGTTCACACTAAAAATATGATAAAATTTTTATTAAAACAATCAATAATAATACTAAAATATCTAATAGTTATAATAATATCAATACTAATAATTATTAAGACTAATAAAATGTAAAATCAGATAATAATAATAATAATAATAATAATAATAATAATAATAATAATAATAATGGAGGCTTAACTCTAAGTTAAATAAAAATAATAATATGTTTGATAAATTCTTTTATAGGCTTAAACTCATTTATTAAGCCTAATAAAATTATCCATAATTTATTCTTAAAAATATAAGATCGGGTCGGATCGTTACATGGGAGGTCTAGATATATGATTTAAGCACTGGAACTCGATTTATCTGTTCAAACACAAAAACTTTCTTTAGTGCGCAAGTTTGCCAACACTAGATGTTAGGGCAATTGCCTTTCGAACTGTATGTTACAAGTTCAAACGAATGGTCCAATAAGTTGTTACATTCAAACAGGTATATGAGATTATTATATCCATTCGAACATAAATTTCACATAGTCTATACGTCCGCTGAATTGTTTGAACACCAACGTTTTCCTTTATCATGCCTTTTTGCACTCGCTTTAGCTCAAGGCACATATGTTCGAATGGAGGTTACTAGCATTTGAATTAAATAGCATTGATACCTTATGATGTTCAAACAGTGTAAAATGGATATTCCTTTGCAAATTAGTTCAAAATGACAAAAATACCGTTTGAATTGATGTTCGAGCTACTGTATCTCTGTTCGAACATACCAATGTATGATTAATGTAAATGTGATTTGTTATAAAAGGTATTTTACATATATATGACTATATATGCATATTGTATATGATATATGTGACTAATTTATAGTATATGTGTAATGCCCGTCCTTGTGGTGGGACTTTTTATAAAATGATTTTAGAAAAAACGACGGGAATTACCATTCGATTTAAAACTTTTTACTTCCATGCCTAGGATGCAAGACTCTACAATATAAAATAAAATGTTTTGAGAATAAAAGAGGTTTACAGCGGAAAAACATAAATCTTAAGATAAAAAGGCCTCTCGTACATTTAAACTCTCATGCCTAGACTTTCGTACTCTTCCCCTTGACCATGCCCATCTCGACGCGTTCTGCTCATTCAGTTCCTGTGTGGGGGGGGGGCATACATAAAAACTAAATTGAGTCGAATACTCAGTAAGCATTACTTCATACAGTTAAAATATATCAACATGATTTTTCAGTCATGCATTTATCACTCCATACATACTATACATACATGCATACATGTGTCCCTTTGAAAACATCACTGGACGGGATTTTTCTTCAAAGAAAAGGGTTTTCTTTTCAGTAAAACATTTCCCCCATCAGTGCCTCCATTTCTTGAAGAGTGCGCTGCATTCATACATTTTTTTCTTATTACTTTCATAGGCCGTTGCACATTGTTACGCCCCGAGTATCGGGGTTAGCGATCTTTTAGACCTAGATTCGCCCTTGGCCACGGGTTGGAATCCCATTTCGTCAGGGTACAGCACTAGGTGCACTACCAGATACTACTTACCCGACATTGCAATCTACCCATTCATTCATATGGGTACCCCTTTCCATTCATATGGTTGTTACGAATTTTCATACATTCATGCTTTCAGTCATTTCTTTTCATTTCATTTCAGCACTATAAAGAGCTAGAGCTTGAGCAACATCTTTTCTTGAGCATGAGCATCATCTTTTCTTTTCATTTAACAGTTCGTTCATGAGAAAAATATCGTTTAAGGGCATGGGCCCAAAAATCATCTTTCATGGCATGTCTTTTTGTGAAAAATACATACAATAGATACTACGTATAGTCATCCATTCACATGCATACAACTAATACTTTCATTGCTTAAAAAGGGGCTGCCAAGAAGGGCCATACATACGTATACTTTTAAACACTTAGCATGTTTTTTTGTAAAACATTGTTTTCTTCCATTTCATAAAGCATTGTAGAGGAAAAGCATTTCATTTTCTTCATTTTCAAAGGAAAAGCATTTCTTTTTCTTTGTTTTCAAAGAAAAGCATTTCCCTTTTAGTTTCGTATCTTTGAAAGCTCTAGAAGGGCATGAACATAATACTTACCTGGACTCCATGCTACTTTCATACCATGCAGTCCATTCATGCGCGTGTCAGATGGCAACCTCCATGTATATACATAACCTTTGTGTCATTCTCTATCTAATGCATAAGCAACTGAACTAGAAATAGAACTACACTTCACTTTGAACACTCTCCTTCTATCCTATGCTCTTACGTGTCTCTTACTATGATAAAACCTTCGGGGACCTATTTACGGTCACTACCTCTTCCAAACTCAACGTTCTACTTCGAGTGCTTACTCACTAGGGTAAATCCATGATTCACCTTAGTATGAAGACACTAAGACCTCCGCCTTATTCTTCTTATTAACCACATTCTGACGCATGACTTAGACCGACTAAGTCACGCATCCCAATCCTAAACAGTACACCCATCACTACCTTCATGTATCTTTGCTCACTCTAAATCCTCATTCCCATCCATACACACCACACGACTTTAAGCCAACTCTGAGGCTTAAGAACCATGTAACCATGCTTAGGACATATTACCCATTACATATGGTGAACCCGTCTAGCACGTGTGTCTAACCAGATTACACACGTACCTTATCCCTTTATCATCTAAGACCAACAAATAGTCCATTGATCACTTGCTTGCATGGACAAACGTCATACTCCGATACCAACCTTCTCTTAACCCGACTAGCATGACTCTTCATGCTACCCATCCTTTTTGACAGTTTATCCCAATACTTAACATGACAAGACTCCATTCATAACTACACCTCATGTTATGTCATATAGCTCGAGACTACTCCTAAGCTACATCGTGACCTTGTCACATCACCTGACATTCCACTACGTCATTCTTACACTAACTCCTAACTCATCATGAGTACAGTCCCTCATGTACTCCTGTCACATCATGACATCTCGTTACGTTCCCGTTATGTCACCCTTACACTAACTCCTTACCCATCACAAGCACGACCTCTTGATTGACCATGTCACTTCATGACGTTGCCCAGTCATACTTCCACTACACTACTCTGACACTACCTTGGCACTCCACACATACTTCTGACCATAAGCCGACTGCACGGTGACACTTGTCACCTTAGACTACAAGCCACATCATAACCACTTCGGGGTAGTGTTCCACAGTTCCCGACACCATACATCAAGCTCTTCGCCCATCAACTACGCAACCATCCTTATCTCTGTGACACACTACACGATGTATCGTTGCACCTCGTGGAGTACACTCCACGTATACTCCCTTCACACACTCTACGACACATCACCACTATGGCATACATGCCATATGGTGCATCGCTCCACCATGTGGAGTACACTCCACGTGTACTCCCTTCACACATATTACGCCACATAAAGTACACTCTGCGTGTACTCTTTCCATTCCACATTATGCTAGGAGTGTATATCTTATGTATACTCTCCTTATCCCACACTACGCCACGTCACTACTGCAACACACACTCCACAACCACACTTCACAGCACATTACATAGATACGCCCAACACTTCACTCCACAATGAACTCCACAAACACTAACAGCACAGTCCACAACCTAACCAATCAATTAACATCTAACATAAATAACGAGGGATCGAGGGTTATACCATTGTTGGGGTTGACCTGTGTGTTTTCCGCTGATCGTCACAGTTGATGTGTTCGAAAGGGTCATATGTGACGGCTAAACCGTGTACGATGGCTATTTGGGGCATTTGGATGGTTAGGTGTGGTCTTGGAAGGGCTCATGGTGGCCTCGTAGTGGCAGCAAGGGGCATCACACGGTAGATCTAGCCATGTACAGTGGCGGTTTGGGCCTAGGGCTAGGCTAGAGAAGATCAAGGGAGGTTGAGGGTGGCCTCATGGTGGCTGGGGTGATGGAGCACGGTGAAGCCATGGGTTTCTAGGGGGAACCCGTGTTATTCAAGGCATGGAAATGGAGGGGAAAAGCTTGGCTGGTCGTGGTTGGTCATGGAGGAGCTCAGGAGGATGCTAGTGGTGTTATGGTGGTGAGGTGGAGGCAGCCCGAAAATCCATGGTGGCTGATATAAGCCATGCGTGAGGGAGGGTCCTTGAGAGAGAGAGGGCTTGATTGAGGGGTAGATCGGGGCTATGGGTGGCTGGGGTAGACTGGTGGTGGCTAGAGGAGACTCCGGTGGTGGTGCAATAAGCATGAGAGGCGGAGCTCAGCCGTGGGTATAGAGAACCCGTGCATTGGAGGAGCTCCGCGCGGCTGGGGAAGGGGCTACAGGACTCGGGTCCAAGGGAGGAGGAAGGGGGAAGGCCAGTGGTGCCCAATGGTGGCCTTGGCTGATGGTGGCGGCGCTAGGAGGAGATAAATGGGTGAAACCCATTTCGGCTTGGGCTACCATAAGAGAGGAGAGAGGACTGTGTGGGCTTCACTGGTGGTGGGAAGGTGTTTGCCAGCGTGAGAGAATGCCATTGGTGGCGGCGGTGAAGCTGGGTGGCGCACGGCCGTGCCTGGCTGGGCTATGAAGCAGATCGGGTGAGAGGGAGAGGGTGCGTGCAGCATAAGCTGAGGGAGAGGGAGGAGAGAGAGGGGAACGGGAAAAGTGAGGGAGAAAGAGAGAGGGCTGGGGTTTTAATCTAAATCCTTCGCCTTGGGGTCTTCAAGACGATCTAACGGTGAGTTTTAAATACTAATTTGAAAATGCATAAACGTTAACTTAATTAAAAGTATTGAGAGGAATTAAGATAGAATATTTTTTAAACTAAACTCTAGTTTATAAAATAATATTTCTTCATCATTAATAAAATGATGAAGTCTTATTTAGGGCTGGTTTGGGGAGTGAGATGATAATTTTTAGTTTTAGATGAAAGTTTAAAATATTATTTTTTAATTTTATTATTGTTTTGGGATCTGAAAAAGTTGAATTGGAATTTGAAAAAGTTGAATTGTTTATTATATTTTAAATGGGTATTGAAAAAGATGTAATGATGAGATGAGAATTTTGTATTTTGTCTCACCTCCAAACTAGCCCTTAATATCTTTAAGAGAATAAAACTATTAAATTTATTTAGAGTTTCAACATAATTTAAATCCCATAATATTTTAAAAAATTAAAATCATTTTAATAAAAATGATTTCCTACAATTATAATATTTTTAGAGCTCTTCAAAAATATTATAATTGTCTTATTTAAAATCAAGTTTAGTCAAATAACAATGGGAATATCCCATTTAAAATACTCGTGACTTTAAAACACTGAGCTAACTTTAGAAATCACATAATATCTTTAAAAACACGCCATCGAGATTCGTAATTGTTTACGTCAGAAAAAAGGAGTGGGATGTTACAATATGATATAGCTATACTGTATTTTATTGACTATATATAATGAGTAGGAATATGATATAAAGTATCTATACACTCTATACTATAGAGATGATAAAAACATAGTATATATACATTACTATATACTATGTATCCCAAGTAATAATTCTAATTTATAATATAATAATAGGTTGTATAACCAGCCATATGCATGAAACAATAATAACAGGCGGTATAACCAACCATATGCATGAATTATTAATTATATAAACATAAAAGATAGAAATCATATTTGATAATTTTGACTTAATTAAAAACATAGTACTTACAAAGAGATTAATTCTTAGAAGGATTAGAGGTAAAAAACATGAAGGAAATTCTACACAGAGATTATTTTGGAAGTGAGGATTGGGAGAAAGGAAGGGCTTCAGATGAGATTTTTCTAAATGCCTCCATTTATTTACAAACTTCCTTTGATAGACACTAAAACAATAACTTTATACACAGTAGTCCAATAATGGACGCCTAAAGTTTTGTCTTCACGCATTGGCAGATAATGGATGAGTGGTTGTAATGTCCCGATCCTATATTATTAGGGATAAATTATGGATAATTTTATTTGGCTCAATAAATGAGTTAAAGACCGTAAGAGAGTTATAAGATAAGTTAGATTTATTTTAACCTAGAGTTAATCCTACATTATTTTTTTTCCTCTTTTTTAAAAAATTCAAACTCGTGAGTTAGAGTCCAAACACTATTACCATTCTTATTTACTTTTCATAATAAAACTCCTAGCTACCAGATTTTCTTCTATGAATCTCAACCTCACACGAAATCTAGTTCCTCTCCCCCGCACGTACGTGTCTTTTTCTTCTTCACTAGGGTTTTCATTTTTCTATATATTACGTCCAACTCAGCCAATATTTTCTAGCGTGAGCAACCACTAGCCTTTTCCTTAAGCAGAAACCAGCCCCTCTTGTCCCTAGAACACTTACCTCAACAGAACCTCCATATCCCTATAACACAACCTCCATCTTCCTCACGTTAGTTCCTCTCTATCCCAACATCAAAATACACTCACCGTAGCACAGCCACCGTAAACCACCGAAAATAACTTCACTGTTGAGTTGGTCCACATCGTTTCCTCCACACACAACAACCCTCAAGATCTCTCCACTGCCACGGCTAACCGCACCCCGCAAGGATGTCCTTGCACCACTTGTCCGTACTAACATTCACCATGCAACACCCCTAGCTCACATCTTCTCCCTCAGCTAGAACCATACGGCACCACCCAAATCTGCCCTAGTCCTCCGTAAGCTGTGTAAAGCCCCATACGGTTAAGCCCCTGTTTCAAGAAACAGTAAACAGAGCATCTCCAAGCAAGGCCAATTAGAGAGCTCACAGCCATCCTCAGTCGTCCAAACCTCCACCAAAAACTTCGCTCAAACCTTGAGCACAACAAGAAAAGCAGGTCGATTATTTCCTAGCGAACCCACATCTTCCCGGTAGGCCCACGACCATCACCAGCCTCCTTTCTCTCTCGGTTGTTTTCGGCTTGACAAAACTCTCCCTCCCTAACTCTCACTCTCTCTCTCGGCGTCGCACTACCTTGCCCAAAGGAACCCAGTCGCACCGCCTTGACTCCCAGCCTCAGTGCCATGCAGTTCCTCCCCTCAGTGAGTTTCGTGCCCTGTAAACGCATGCCTCTCCCCCACCCTCCTAATACCCTCTGTTTCTCTACAAATTATAAGTTGTGTTTTAGGTTTTCAGTAGGTGTTAATTGATACAATTACAAAAATACGCATGTCTATTTAGGATTTACAGTTGGATATATTTTTAGGAAGATTTTAGGAAATATAGACTATTTTTAGTATTTTTACAATTTTATGCAAATTACGTGCTTAATTTTTAGGCAACCGATTACTTGTCGAAAATAGAGGATTAGCGCTGCAAGGTAAGTAGCATGATCATACCCTTACACTTAGGTAGGTAAAATGCTTGTCTTTTATTTAAAAAATATTATGCATATACAACTTCCATTTGAAGCCCTTTTACATACCCAAGACATGATAAAATTATGAAAATTCATGATTTTATGTGAAGAATTATGTATTAAATTATTTATGAAAATTCATGATTTTATGAAAGGAGTTATGCATCAAAAGATTTATGAAAAGACATGATTGTATGTGAGAGTTATGCATTAAAATATTTATGAAAAGCCATGCATGATTTTATATGAAGATTTATGCATTAAAATATTTATAAAAAATCATGATTTTATGTGAAGAGTCATGTGTCATGACATGTTATGAAAGAATATGATTTCATTTGAAATCTATGATATTATATGACAAGTATGTATGCGATTTCTTTTGAAATGTATGATAGGACAAGTATGCAAGTATGATTATAATGAAATATGAATGATAAGATACGTAACGGCCTATAATATGATATGAATATGGTACCTATGTTATGGATATATTGCATTGCCAGGTCATACATGCTGGTAGTGCACCCAGTATGTCTTCCTTATGTATGGATTCCACAACCCATGACCATGACCGGAATCATAATCTATTTAGATTCGTTAACCCTAACTCACGGGGATCAACAGTGGGTAACGGCCTATAATAAGTGAAAGATAAGTTCATGTCCATGTTTATATTATTTACGTATGTATTTATGAGTGTGCACATTTTCCAAGAAACCTTATGTTTATTATGTTTACTGTATGATGTGTTGCTGATTGAGTATTCGACTCATTTTAGATTATTTCATTTTTAAACCACTCAGGTGATGACATTTATGAGGATGAAATTGCAGGATAGGACTTGACCCTAGAAGGCGAGGCAAAGGCCTAGATAGATTATGCTATGATTAGTTTTATAGTTTAAGGTTTAAATAAATTATTCTGATAAGCACATGAGACTTTCATATTTTTTTATAAGTGCTTCCGCAGACTCTATTTTAGATTTTAAGTATTTATTAAATTTTGTTTTAATTATGGAATCTTTTGCATCTGGTGCGTTGTTAAAAAGAAAAGTTTTTTAATTCAAGTTTAGTAGCACACTGGCTCCCTGAAAATTCTAAAATGTCTTTATTGGGGAGCAGAATGTTACAGTGGTACCAATAATGCTTCTGAGTGGAGTTGAACAATAGTTTGATAATGGGTGCCTAAAGTTGCTTGTCTTTATGCATTGGTGGATCTAAAGAGATAATGCTTCTGATAGAAATCAATAATGCTTCTGCTTTCATCTTAAAGTGATTGTCATGTTGAATAATTGAGAAAGTACACATACGTTATATAGCATAGTAATTATATAATTAATGTAGATTGTACAATATATTCTATATTATACTAGATTTAAATACTATATTAAATCTTAAGTAATTGATTGAAGGTTCCTTCAAAGAATTATAAAAATAATTGATTGAAGGTAATTATGTTCGAATATATGAAATTCTCGTTCGAATGGCTATTCCAACGATCATTTGATCTTCAACACTTAGCTGGACCCGTTCAACTAACTCTTGAATTGTCCAAAGTGGACAGTTTGAGATTACATGATCTATATGGCATATTTACTTAGTCTATGTTATCATGTCCATGTATGATCTTTCATTAGTGTTTCTCTATTTATTCTTCAAGTATCTGCCTAGAGTGTGCCACACTTGTATTGGTGTGAGCACAACACGCGACATGCGTGCTTCACACAACTAAGTATCTATGCGATATAAATAATGCAATCTCAAATGGGATAGGACCAACTACCCTCAATGTTGGAAGATCACTCAAGAATTTATTGTGGATGCTTTTTTTTTTTTTTTTAATGTATGTGGATTTATGAGTTCTTGAAAATTATAGTGTAGTAGGTAATTACCAATAGAAAAAAGTTGGATGTGCCTCAGAGACAAACTAAGTAGAGACTACAAGAGATATGTGTCTAGGGTAAAGTGATTTATAGACTTTTCGAGAGGCATTGTAGACTTGTCTAGATACAAAGATCTATGCAGCAATTTCTGAGTTGTGTATGAGACTTGTCGTTGATATTGAGAGGAGCATGACACCTCCCATTGATCAACATAAAAATATGGTGGATGCTCGTTTGAAGGATATAGAACTGATTGTTAGGACTTGGGCATGGACTTTACTATACATTAACTTTTGTTTTGTGATATGTCATATATTTGATATCGTTTTTTCACTAGTTATTGGTTTTACACAATGGGCATCATGTAAAATGCTGTAAGTTCGAACGGAAACTATGTTTACACATGATTTATTTTTATATTTAATGAAACTAAAACGCTCTAAGTTCGAAAGGAAATTGCGAGTTCAAACAACATTGTATATGCTTGAACAAAAATATTTTGGTTCCTACAATGTCCAATACTTCACGTCCAAATTATATACAATTATCCTGCCAAAATGTCCATTCGAACTACAATTATACGTTCAATTAGGAATTTATGTTAGTTTGAATGGTATACACCCAGTTGGAATAGTAAATATGTTTGGGGACGATATATTTTCATCCCAAATTCTTCCGTTCGAACGTCACGTCTCTTGTTTGAATGATAATCGGACTATTGGGACTTTCTGGGATGAACGAAGAATTTCTTTCCTAAAATTGACCTTTATATATATTTTGTGTTGATGATATATTTGTTAGATATTTTAACGTGAACATTAATAATTGGATCTTCAATTTTCTATAATCCATGATAATAAAATAATAATAATTAGAAAACATACCTCTCTCCATTATAGTCTGATAGAGAATCTATAACGACCCGATCCTATATTTTTAGGAATAAATTATGGATAATTTTATTAGGCTCAATAAATGAGTTAAAGCCCATAAAATGACTTCTCAAATAAGTTATACTTATTTGAACATAGAGATAAGGCTCCATTCTTTTTTGAAAAAAAAAAAACTCCAAACTCCTTAGTGTTAGACTCCAAACACCATTAGCATTCTAGATTTCCTCTTCATAATAAAATCCCTAACTGATTTTCCTCCATGAATTCCAAGCCATGCACGTCTCTCTCCGTCAGTACTCACAAATGCACATCACTACTTATACTCAATCCTTCGTCGACCACTAGAAGAGTCAGATCACCTCACTACAGCCACCGTGAAAACACCACACAAACAGCTCCGGTTCTCACCACCAATAGTGCACCAGCACCCCAAAGCCAAGCCAACCACGCCACCACCGCACCACCCTTTCCTCTTCATGCCACAACCCACCCACGATAGCCAAACGCACCCCAGTTTTTCACACTGAAGAATATAGCACTGGTTCTTCCCATGCACAGCAATCCCTCAAGCCTCCTTAGCCCGTCCAACCGAGAACCACCATAAAGCAACCCCGCCACACAGCCAGCCGTGAACCCACGTAGGAAAAAAATACACTCAACCTCACTGAAGGACCTCTGTTCTTGCATCCGAAAACAGAGCACGACTCTTCCCTTCGCAAGCTGCCCAGCCGTGAACCACCCTCCACCACCAAAGCAGTCAACATCGCCAAGCTTGGCAGCACCTCCCCAGAACGCACAGTGAAATTACCACCGCCCTTTCCCTTGGTAACCTGCCTCCTCTCCCTCAAGTCGTGTCCTCCCCCTCTCGTTCACCTCATCTCTCTCACTCTCCATCTCTCTCACTCTTCCTCTCTCTCTCTCTCTCTCTCACAGTTGCATAGTCACCTACTCGTCGGAGTTGCCACCGCGCCCAGCCACGAGCCACCGCTAGTTGTTGATCACGGTAAGCCCTTGCCCTTTGCCTCACGCGTAAACCCATCCTAGATGCATGCAACCCATAGAATAAATATTAAGTGTGGATTAAATTACAAAAATACCCATACCTATTTAAGACTAACGGGTGAGAGTATTTTTAGTGTTCGGAAGAATTTAGGTTTAGGAATTATAGACTATCTTAGTAGTTTAGGTTTTAAATAAACTCATATGTTTAATTAGAAATTTATGCTAATTACGTGTTTATTTTATAGGCGACGATTACGTGCCGAAAATAGTGGATTAGTGCTGCGAGGTAAGTAGCATGATCATACCCTTATACGTATGTACGGTAAACTGCTTGTCTTTTATAAAAAGATTATGCATGTACACCTTCCATTGGAAGTCCCTTTTTACGTACCCAAGTTATGATAAAATTATAAAAAATCATGATTTTATGTGAAAAACTTTGCATTATGCTATTTATGAAAATTCATGATTTTATTAAAGGAGTTATGCATCAAAAGATTTATGAAACGTCATGATTTCATGTGAGAGTTATGCATTAAAATAATTTATAAAAACCATGCATGATTTTATATGAAGATTTATGCATTGAAGTATTTATGAAAAGTCATGTTTTATGTGAGGAGTCATGTATCACGACATGTTATGAAAGAATGGGATTTCATTTGAAATCTATGATATGATATGACAAGATATGACAAATCTGTATGTGATTTCTTTTGAAATCTATGATATGACAAGTATGCAAGTATGATTATGATGAAATATGAATGATAAGATACGTAACGGCCTATGTTATGATATGAAGACGGTACCTATGTTATGGGCATATTGCATTGTCAGGTCGTACATGCTGGTAGTGCACCCAGTATGTCTTCCTTATGTATAGATTCCACAACCCGCGGCCACGAGCAAAATTGGAATCTATTTAGATTCGCTAACCCTAACTCACGGGGGTCAACAATGGGTAACGGCCTATGACAAGTGAAAGATAAGTTCATGTTCATGTTCTATTTACGTATGTATTTATGAGTATGCACATTTTTCAAAAAACCTTATGTTTATTATGTTTACTGTATGATGTGTTACTTATTAAGTATTCGACTCATTTTAGTTTATTTCATATTTTTAAACCACCCCAAGTGATGACCTTTATGAGGATGAGACTACAAGACAGGACTTGACCCCGGGAGGCGAGGCAGAGGCCTAGACAGATTGTGCTATGATTAATTTTATGGTTTAAAGTTTAAATAAATTATTCTAATAAGCATATGAGACTTTCGTATTTTTTTAAATAAGTGCTTCCGTAAACTCTATTTTGGATTTTAAGTGTTTATTAAAGTTTGTTTTATTTATGAAAACTTTTGCATCTGGTGCGTTGTTAAAAAGAAAAGTTTTAAGTTCAAGTTTAGTAGTAGCACACTAGCTTCCTGAAAATTCTAAAATGTCTTTATTGGGGAGCGGGGTGTTACAGAATCTGACCTGATTATGAGAGAATGATCACCCTAGCAATTAGCCTCCAAGTGTCTCCCAATGGCTAGAGGCACAATAATGTTGTTGGTGAGAACCCTTAACCCCTTTGTACTATTTATAGACTTCTGGCCATCAAGAAATCTAGAGATTTTGTGTCACACTGTAATTAGATATAGAGTTAATCTTATCTCATTGGAGTTAATCTTATCCCATTATGGTTAATCAATTAAGTGATAAGTATTGAGCTATTCTAAACCTATCAGGATATGGGTGTGTAGGATATAGAGTTTAAATAAAACTCTTACATTCTCCCACTTGGCCCATACATCCATAAAATGATATTTTCTGTTCATTGGTATATCACAGGGAATTAACCATACTGCGCAAATTTATTTCTAGAAAACTATCATAGCTCAGAATACATTACATAAGTTCTATAATATCAATTTCAAACTAGCTACCAATGCGAGTCATGATGGTCCTCTGTTATATGACCAACAACTGTTATATGACCAATAAATTCCCTTCCATATACCATAACACCAGTAACTTAATTCAACACGATTTTTAGTTGAGACAATTAAGGCTAATACTGTAATGCATTGGGTTCCAATTCATGTCTATTGTAGATATTATATTGTCATCATTTATCTATACCATTTAATGTACATATAAAGTGAAAAGACAAGAAAACATAAACAACCATAATAGTTATGTTTCAATGTCCTATAACAAAATACTCAGCACATCAATGATCTCTTTAACATGTTCACATCATGGGTATAAGGATATGACCCATCTTTTCAACATGTCCTTTAAAGTATAATCATTAACACACTATTGTTATGAACATTTGTTTCTATACTTTCTCCTTAACACTTAGGTATTTAAATTTAATTAAATACTTATTATTTGGAGAAAAATATTCTTAGGAATTCTTGCAATACTTTCTTAGTGACTTGGCTATAAGTCGACAATTCCAAATCCTAAAATAAATTTCCTAAGTCAGATACCATACATTGTGGCCTCAAAGCATACAACAAACTCAATCCCTATTGCATATGAATCAATAAAAGATTTGCCTCATACTTTTTCATAAAATAACTCTACTAGATAGCAAAATACATAACAATAACTGTGTTTTTCATCATTAGAATAATCTCACAAAATAGGGTCTGAATATCTAGTTACTTTAAGAGTATTAGTTCTTCTTAAGGCAACAGTATAGTCTTTAACTTTTTGCAAATAATCTTGCACTATTTTCACAGCTTTTGGTTCAAACATCCTTGTATTACTTTGGCAACAATGAAGAATCCAACTGAAAAACTGATATTCAACCTTATACAAGTTTGTACAATCATCAAATTTATCATGACAATCATATACAGAATTTCCTTAACAATCTAATCAATTTGATGACACTATAAAATAGTGAGCATGTAACATTTTATTTTTAAAGTATCTATTGAACAATAATTCTTCATGTAAAATCTTTCAAAACTCTATGCAACTATACTGAGACAATCCTAAGAGTCATCATCTTGGTATTAAAATTCAATCTCAATTATGAATGATATCTCATTCATAAATTTTATTTTTTTAAAATTTATTTAGAGACATAATGTAACGACTCGATTCTCTATTTTTTAAGAATAAATTACGGATAATTTTATTAGGCTCAATAAATGAGTTTAAGCCTATAAAAGAATTTATCAAACATATTTTTTTTTTAACTTAGAATTAAGCCTCCATTACTATTATTATTATTATTATTATTATTATTATTATTATTATTATTATTATTATTATTATTAGTATTTTATCATGAACAGATTTTTTGTTTTAAGCACAAGAATTTTAGTTTTTTGAATTTAAACATTATTTCTCCCTATCTTCACCCATAAGCCTCATCCTTATCCTCTAATTAATAACTCCAAATCCTATTAGGAAACCAAACTCTCAAACTCCAAATCCTATTAGGAAACCAAACTCTCAACCCCAAATCCTATCCCATCTCCTTATGGTCACAATACCCTTCTCCTTGCCTATAAAACCCACCCTTAGCCGAGACCTCCAGAAGAAAACATAAGAAACCACAACCACCGTCAGCCTCCTCTCTCTCTCTCTCTCGGTTGCCTTCGGCAACAGAACTCTCTCTCGGTACTATCTCTCCCTCACTCCTGGCCACCCAGAGCCACCGTCGTCTCGTCCAGCCAACCCCCATCACGTACCCTTCGGTGACGAGTTACGAAATGAGATTCAGGAAGTAGCACTGCAAGGTAAGTAGCATGATCATACCCTTACACGTATTTACGGTAAACCGTCTTTTATAAAAATATTATGCATGTATACCCTTCATTGGAAGCCCCTTTTTACGTATCAAAGACATGATAAAATTATGCAAATTCATGATTTTATAAAAAGAGTTATGCACCAAAATATTTATGAAAAGTTATAATTTTATGTGAGAGTTATGCATTTAAAATAATTTATGAAAAGCCATGCATGATTTTATGTGAAGATTTATGCATTAAAGTATTTATGAAAAATCATGATTTTATGTGAAAAGTCATGCATCACGACATATTATGAAAGAATGTGATTTCTTTTGAAATCTATGATATGATATGACAAGATATGACAAGTATGTATGTGATTTCTTTTTGAAATCTAAGATATGACAAGTATGCAAGTATGATGATGATGAAATAAGAATGATAAGATACGTAACGGCCTATGTTATGATATGAAGACGGTACCTATGTTATGGGCATATTGCATTGCCAGGTCGTACATGCTGGTAGTGCACCCAGTATGTCTTCCTTATGTATGGATTTCACAACCCACGGCCACGGGCGGAATCGGAATCTATTTAGATTCGCTAACCCTAACTCATGGGGGTCAACAGTGGGTAACGGCCTATGACAAGTGAAAGATAAGCTCATGTGCATGATCATGTTATTTACGTATGTATTTATGAGTATGCACGTTTTTTCAAGAAACCTTATGTTTATTATGTTTACTGTATGATGTGTGCTTATTGAGTATTCGACTCATTTTAGTTTTTTTCATGTTTTTAAACCACCCCAGGTGATGACATTTATGAGGATGAGACTGCAGGACAGGACTTGACCCCGGGAGGCGAGGCAGAGGCTTAGACAAATTTTGCTATGATTAAGTTTTATGGTTTAAGATTTCAGTAAATTATTTTGATAAGCACATGAGACTTCCGTATTATTTTTTTAAAATAAGTGCTTCCGCAAACTCTATGTGGGATTTTAAGTATTAATTCAATTTTATTTTATGGAAATCTTTTGCATCTGGCTCGTTATTAAAAGGAAAGGTTTTCAAGTTCAGTAGTAGCACACTAGCCCCCAAAAATTCTAAAATATCTTTATTGGGGAGCGGGGTGTTACACATAACTTTAAAGTCATATTACAAACCACGGTTCATATTGGCCAAAAAGTCATATACATGCATGACCATAAATACAAATATACTCCTACTGATCTTAGGGTATATACATTAACAAAAAATATTTTTCTTAAATCAAAAAACAATATTGGTATTATCAAATTTCATATACCAATTTTTAAAAAATCTCTTACATTTATTAAATAATCATTTTATTCGTTTCTTGTAGATTTTAGACTTTCACTTTATAATTATTTTCACATCTATTTGATGTAACTCTATAGCATAATGGGCTACTAATACCATAGCGATCCTTAATGAGTTCTTTCAGATTTATTAGAAATCTCTCTCTAATCAATGCTTATCGGTCCTTTATAAAATCATTTATTTCTATAAATTGTGAAAACATATGCGAATCTTCATTTATTTCTATGTAAAATTCAAATTTTCAAAATACACCACATAACCTTACCAAAAATTAAATTAAGAAGATCACATGATGTTATTTGTTCTGATTTCTCTATGGCCAACTTTTCGATGTGCTTCTCTGATTAGATAGATAATCATTTACTTGTTGTTCCATGTTATTATTAAGATAATCATAAAATGAACTATAAGCATTTTCAAAGTATAAGAATGCACTTCACAACAATCGCATCTATAGTTTCTATACTCCCACTGATTTTTCCAACCATAAGAAATTTGACATTTCAATTTCCTCAACCTAAATTATTTGGATCTCCTTGAGTAATCAATAATGTACCCATTAACTAATATACGATTAACTTTCTTTCATTTGAATTGTAAAATCTTATTTTAGATTGACTATTCATACATGTATATGTCTTAAATCAAGTATCATATCACTCCACAACTCAAAATAAGTCTTTGAGACTACTTATGAGGAACACAATTTAAGATGTATGCCATTGTCTTTAATAATTTTACAACACATCTTTTCAAGAAGTTAACAAAATAGGTTACGATTATGCCTTAACTTATAATACTTTTCCTGGCACTCACTACTTCGATCCAATTCAATGATTTTCACATTTCTATCTAACTGCAATTCCTCCCCATGAAAAGTGCCTCAAGAATTAGTAATAGCTTCAGACTTCTCATGTAGCAGATAGATACATTCATACCATGGCCTAACAATAATTTAAACAAGAGCCAAAAAACCAACATTAAATCATTCATGCATTTATTGAATAGTTAAAACATGCACATAAGATAAAATAATTTTTTTTTCAAAATTTTCCATTTTTTCTAAAAGTAAATAATATTAAAATATTTATGTTATATTTTGACATGTCTGAGTCTAGACCGAACTGGTTCAGTAACCCGGGCCTCAACCCGGTTCAATGGTGAGGTCGTGGGTCTGGTCACACATTGACCCTCGGTTAGGCCTACTATATAGGCCCGACTCTTTGGCCCATTTTTTTTAATTTTATTTTTGTATTTTTGTTATTGGGCTAGGCCATATTTCAAGCCCACTGTGCTGGCCCGTACCCTTATTAAAATTTTAAATCGTCTTAGAATGGACCAAAGCCCAAACCCAGCCCACAGCTCAAACCCTTATGTAAATATTTGAAAAACCCCTGACAGCAGACACCTCCTTTCTTCTTCATCCAAGCAGCGTCGCACTAGTTAATTTTCAACCTTCCTTCGGTTTGGCACAATTGTGGACGTCTCCGATGACGAGATGACCGCATGGCGTCCCTGGACTCCTCCCTCTGTCAACGTCCACCTCCTTTCAATGTTATCCCCCTTTTTTATTGTTTTTTTGTTTGTTTTATGAAAATCATCGCGGAGGCCACTAGACTTTAAATCCCTCTATGTTGCCGTCATAAGGCATCGAGGAGGTAGTTTTCAGCGTCCTCCTGACACCAAACACCCCTTCTTCTGTTTTTGTATCAACAAAAATTGAGGAAAATCACTATCGGGCACCACCCATTCGGGGCTTCACAACCTCTTACGTTGTCCCCTTTACACAGCCATACATGTTGAGTTGACACAGTGGCACTGGCCTCCTTAGGCCTCACACTGTTGACCTACACAGTGTCCTCTTCCTCAATTCCCTCTTCAATCCAGCACAGACATAATGCAAACTATGACAAGCATAGTTCACAATTCATGAAATCTAAAACAAGAATACACATGCATAATATCAATAGGAAAGCTTTACACATGCAGAACCAAAACTACAATTTTATGAACAGGTGGAACATTCACGTAGAATTCCCAAACTGCTTATGTTTTTGTCTTAGACCAAAAAGAAATAAAAAACCACCAAGAGAAGCACTTTCATATAGAATCAAAGATGCATATTTTACATATTTGTAATTTACTTTATCAAGATCATAAAAAAAATCTGTAACCTAAAGCTCTGATACAACATGTTAAATATTTTAACATGAACATTAATAATTAGATCTTCTATTTTGTATAATCCACGATAATAAAATAATAATGATTAGAAAACGTACCTCCCTCCATCACAGTTTGATAGAGAATCTGACCTGATTATGAGAGAAGGATCACCCTAGCAATTTAGCCTCTAAGTGTCTCCCGATAGTTAGAGGTATAATAATGTTATAGGTGAAAACTCTTAACCCCTCAATACTATTTATAGACTTCTGGCCACTAAGAAATCTAAAGATTTCGTGTTCTACTGTGATTAGATATAGAGTTAATCTTATCTCACTGGAATTAATCTTATCCCATTGTGACTCATTAATTAAGTAATAAGTATTGAACTATTCTAAAACTATCAAAATATAGGTATGTGGGACGTAAAGTTTAAATAAAACTCTTACAATATTTTCATCCTAAATTCTTCCGTTCGAACATCACGACTCTTGTTCGAACAATAATCAAACTATTGAGACTTTGTAGGACGAACGAAGAATTTTGTAATTCCTAAAAGTGACCGCAATGTTAGTTCGAACTATATATGGAACGGAAAACAGTCTTTTCCTTGCTACGATCATGAGTACTCTCTCCCTCTGCTTCAAACTCAAAAATTGGACAAAACTATAATTAAGAAAGAGTTTTGCTATTCATCCTCCCCACACTCCACACTCCACACTCCACACTTTTTAATATTTTTTAATATTTTTTTAAATTTTTTTTTAATTTTTTTTTTAAACTATTTATAATTTTTTATTCACTATTCATATAAAAATATATTTGATTAAAAAAATTAAAAAAAAGATGGAGTGTGGAGTGTGGTGTGAATAGTAAGAAGTTGAGTAGAATTTTTGATTAAGAAATACTGCTAAAATTCTTATTTTTTGGGTCTATTTCTCTGTTATTGCTCGTCCACATCCTTCTGAAAAGCAAATATTACTTTTTTCGATCCGCCTCAATCCAAACAGGGACCACTCCTTCATCACCTTCCATTACAATGATCATACATTTGAACTTCATAGCTAATAACTTACATTTATAATGGCTTCTTTGAATTATTTGCTAATAAAAAATTCAACGAGCAAAAAGATGTGATTATTTTTTTCAAACTTTTGTTAAAACTCAAAAGTAATGATTAAGATATTCTAAAATTCCTCAACGTTAGACACATGGACACTGAGATAATCCAAGTTAGGGGAATAGATCATCAAAACCATTATATTTTTATATTCTTAAAATTGTCATCTTTTGAGAGGTGGATTATTTTAAACAATAGAAAATAATTGGGGTAGAATAACTTGGCATGGGATAACTGGCTATTGCATTTTCCTAACTACTTTTTTTTTTCTCCACGTGTAATTGCTTAAATGGACCAAACCAATAATATTAAAGCTCTTTTAATAAAAAGTGCGAATCAAGACTTTCAATGATCTTCTGATTTATACATATTCTATCATTCGGATAGATGTTACTAAGCAGTATTTCATGTTTAAGAATTTTTAACGGAACTGTTTTTATCTCTTTTCGAATTATAAAATGTTTGTGAATCAGAAAATAATAGATAAGGATTCACATACACATGTAAAGGGAAGACTTTTAAGGTTGATCTATATATAACCAGCTGCCAGGTGTCGACATCATACAAAAAGTGCAAGTATTGAGAAATTAGAAACACGAGTATGATGTGAGCTCTAATCCTTCAAGCATATGAATTATAAATCCTTTTAATGTGTACATTATAACAATATAATGTTGTATAATACCAATATAGTATTGCGAAAGAACACTGTCTGTGCTGCTAAGACCATAAACCGCATCCAAGAAAGGAATGCACCTCCAAAGGATATTCAAAAATCAATTGGGATGCCGCTGTTGATCAAATTCATTGCAAAGTTAGAACTGGAGTGATAGTCCGTAATTGGAAAGGAAAAGTTCTAGCAACTCTTAGAGCTAAGAAGGATCTTTTCCTAGAAGACTCTCTCAAAGCTTGAGAAATGGTCTGTTCAGCATGTTCCAAGGATTGCAAATAAAGTAGCTCATGCATTAGTAAAAAATGCTTTAGGATATATGAGGATATTGTTAAGATCGATGAGTATCCTTCTTGTATTCATTCTTTTTTATAAGGAGCTTCTTAATAAAAGCTCTATTTAAAAAAAATTAAAACTATATAAAGGGTTAATTTGTTGTTTAAATTATTAAAGGAAGCATTGCAATGCTCTTCGATTGTTCAAACAGAGCCTTTTAATGCTCTTTCTTTCATGGGTCTATATACAAGCATACATAATGAAACATATAGTTATTATGTCTGGTCTACGATTAATAACATCATGCCATGTCATAAATAGTTGCGCGCACCTTCGCCCAAAATATCAGAGGGTACAATGTTAGAATCATGGTTATCTTTATGGAGTCATGCGAGCTCCACTAATTTAGACCTTATTGATCGATTAACCTTGGAAGACAACAAAGAGCTCCTCTGGCTTATCAACACCCATACAAAGATCAGGAAAGTTATGAAAAGCTTTCTGCATATATATGTAGGTAATCTCTCTCTCTCTCTCTCTCTCAACTTTCTGGTAAGACAATTAACGTAGCTTCTATCATGCTGTCTTTAATGACAAGGTGAAACAACATGTTGCTGCTATATTTGCTAGTACAAAAAGCTGCTGCCCGGACTTCGAACAGATTAAAAAGCAGTGTAAAACTTGAATCATAGTGTGTTGAATTTTCTAAATTCTAACATTGCCCTCCAAGGAATCACTAGCTAGGAACTAAAATCTGCCAAATCATAATGTCACAGTCCAAACCACCGCTGTAAACGAGGTAAGCTTTCTCAGATGCGTTGCAGCGATGATCAATTGCTGCAGTCAAGCACTTGACAGGGCCTCTGTGCCCGTCCAAGACTGCCAAACAATTGTAATTTCTACTCAATTGTCTCCAAATCCTTACAGTTCTATCTGCCGAGCCACTGCAAACCAGATCAGACACAACAGCCAAGCACAATATGGAGTTTTTGTGGCCTCTAAGCGCGCCCACAACCTCCATGCCGCCGCTGCCACCACCCTTCTCCCATACCAGTATGGATCTGTCGCATGCACCCGAGTACAACACAGATCCATCACTGCTCAGAGCCAATGCATTAATCCCAGAATTATGTTTCTCCAGTGTAGCAACAAGAGAATGTTTGTTCTGATCTCCTGAGTTTTTCTTCCACACCTTGATTTTCCTGTCAGCCGAACCTGTATAGACATGTCCATCGTTTGATAATGCCAACGCGTTAATCGCATCATCATGTGCGTTTGTGAGGGATTCTAAGCATTTGAAGTCCTTTGTTCGCCAGATTTTGAGCGTCCGATCCCAAGAAACGGAGTAGAGGAACGACTCATCTTTCGACAAAGCAAGTGCAGACACAGCATCAACGTGATGGACCCAGGTGCAACTTTTGTGCCTACGTATCTGAACCTGGTTCTTGGGCATCAGGAGTTTCAAGGCACGGTCACCAAACGTTGGGAGTGTGGCCAAATGCGTGTACTTTTGATTACGATGATCAGTTTCATGCCTGTTGTTGATTCTCCATACCCGGATTTTATGATCTTGATGAGCACTACAGATTTTGTCAGCCTGAACAACCAGGGATTTCACTGCACCCTCCCCAGAAGCAACCAGGTTGTTTAGAATTGTACTACTCCCCTGATCGGTTTCAGATTGGAAAGGGTTGCGCTTCCAGGATCGGATTTCTCCGTCGGAAGAGCCGGTGTAGAGGATTTTTCCGGCGAGGGTGAGAGAGGATATGGGGGAGTTATGGCCTTTGAGAGTGGCTAGGATGCGATGGTGGGTGTTGGAAATGGAAAGAGAGGGTTGTAGCTGGTGGGGTGGAAAGGTAAGAGAAGGAACCGATTTCAGGCTTGGTAGGGAAAGATGGAAGTTTGACTCTGATTCATGGGGATTGGACTCGGATTGAGAGTCATTCTTTGAGTGAAAAGATGGTGGGCATGCCATAACTCCCATGTCAGGGAGAGCAGAGGACATATGGAGGTGAAGAAATTGAACTCGGCTAAATATATAGAAGGGTGAACTTGGGGCCAGAGGGAGGCGGCTTTATTGGGAAGGCTCAAAATCACTTTTTGTGCCTACTTTTTATGTACACTCTCTGTCGTTCAGACCGTCTGTATCATATTTTATTGTACCAAGTTGCTAAAATCTACCAATTTTTATTACTAAAATCTTACAAATTGGGTGGCTGTTCATATAATTGGTGGTATTTTTTTTTATGAAAAATAATATATACAAATTTCAAATACATAATTTTCATACAAACTCTAGTAAAAAAAAAATCCTACCTTAAAAAATAAATTATTTTTTAGCAGGATTTACTTTTTTATAAAGTACATATATAAGAATTGTCTATTTGAAACTTACATTACTCTTCTTTAAAAAAGAAATTCTAAGTAGAAGTTTTACATCACACACCTCTAGTCATCTACCTAAGAACCTTTATGTATCAAGCAAAACATTACATAAGGGTATTAATTCAAATAACATTTACAATACATTCTGGAATCAAATCCCACCAAATTGCTAAATCATCTAAACTCCAAGCAAACTGTGCCAATGAGTGTGTTGCACCATTTGTTGTCCTGCCTTTGTGATGAACAGACCAACTTGGCCAACGCTACAATATATTCCTAATTTCATGAATAATATTGTCCTAAATAGACAATAAAGGACCCTCTATGTTCAATTATTGCACCACAAGAAGGGAATCGATTTCTATGTGCGAATCTGTAAGTCCGATAAGAATACATTATTGCCCTCTTTGAATAGCGAGCAACATTACTCCCAAAGAAGAGTTAAGGTTATATTTTGTAGGTGAGATAATATGAGAATTTTTAAAAATTTTATGAATAGTATTAAGATAAAAGTTTAAAATATTAATTTAAAATATTGAGATTTGAAAAAGTTGAATTAAGATTTGAAAAAGTTGAATTGTTTATTATATTTTATATAAAAATTTAAAAAAATGTGATATAATTATACCTTATTGCTAGAAAACGAGGATATAAGAAGTTAAAACTTTTTAACAATGAATTAATCTTAAAATAGAAAGGTGCCACATCACTATTTTTATGATAAGTAAATAGACTGACTAAAACGCAACCAAATAATAGATTTATAAGAAAAAAATTCTAAAATTAAATTTATAATAAATAAAATTGACTGTCAAGCCGCCGAAAAATATTCTGGACGGCCAGCCATAGTGTCTGGCCATTGCCAGTTAATTCTGCCGGATTCTGATAGTCGCCGACCGATTCCTATGATCTCTAGTCGCCAATGCCAGCCCAGCGACAGTCAGATTGATGATGATTACTTTGACAATCTATCTCTCAAGGTGGAAACTACCACCCGTCGCAAAGTGATGGCTAGAGATAGTCTTAAAAATAATTAGGATTACTAAATCTAGGGCTTATACTATATATTTCTAGTGTTTTACCATAGATTTAATAATCAAGCATGATCAATATTTTTTCAAAAAATTATATTTCCTATACATGGCATCCTGTGGTTGGAGGATGTAAAAATCATTTTGACGGCATATCCAGGCGAAATATTACTATTTATGAAGTTTTAACTATCTAATCCAAGTGCATGGAGAATATGAGTTTGGGCAGTGTAGTAGCCAGAGGGCATCAACTTTGATTCTCTACATATGTGGTTCATGAGTATGCAGTGGGCATCCACCTTATATATTCACTACATACCAAACTTGAGAGACACTGGACATATGATGCCTCCAGATGAAAAAATAAGGAATAAATTAAATAAAAACATTCAAAGTTATATGTATTATTGGTTTAGACTAGGTTACATGATTTATGGATTGGATGGTACAAGAAAACGACCCAAATATCAAAATCAACGAGCATGGAGGCATTTTATTTAACTAATTGATGGGATATGCACCTGCCACAATTCTGTTTGGACAGTCTCCTCTCTAGTGCTTTTCAGAAAGTGACAGAAAAGGAGTTAGTTACTCCTCCTACTTTGGGGAAGCAGGAATGTGAAGTATCTGCTCATCATGTGGCAAATGGTAGATCTAGGAGAGATATGGGATCTTCTGACGCTGAGTGAAGAAGAGACTAACCCGATTAATGTTCCTTCGAGTGAACAATAGGAGTGGAAGGATAAGGGGGAGAGAAGCTTGGTGAGAAAAGTCTGTTTGGAGAGAATTGTTGGGATGGAAGTGGCGTGATCGATAATGGAGAAAATCTAGAGGGTAGGTAAGCCGATGATCTTCCATGAAGTTGGGATAAACTACTTTGTGATTACATTTGTGAGCAAGGAGGATAAGGTTAGGGTGCTTGATGGCTATCCATGGCTATTTGACAATTACATCTTCCTGTTGAAGTCCTCTGATGGTTTTACTCAAATCCATCGAATGGCTTTTACTAGGAATAAATTCCAGATTCAGATGCATCATCTCCCTCTAGGTGCGATGAACAAGCAGTTGGGTGAATTGATGGATGGATCGATTGAGAAGGTTGTTGAGGTGGATGTGCAGGAAGATAATGTAGCCTAGGGTCGATGCTTAAGGGTTAGGGTGGAATATGATCTAAGGAAAGCTGTGGCAAGGGGGAAAACGATAAATTTTAATGGGACAGTTATGTGGATACCGTTCAAATAAGAGAAACTTCCCAAGATGTGCTTTCGATGTGGTTATATCTTGCATAGCAAACAAGGATGTGTAGGTGGGGATGATGGGAGTGAGGCTACTACCTAGTTTGGATCGTGGTTGAGAGCTACTCCAATAAATAAAAGAAGAATGGAGAGGGGAGAAAAAAAAGTGAGGAAAACAGTAATAATAATGGAAAGTCAGGGGAGGAGTGGGGAGTGGAAGTGAGTAGACAAAAAGGGATAGGTCAAGTGTTGAAGGGGGAAGTTATGGTGAGAAGTCCAAATGCACTGGGTAGTAATGTTGAGCATGCTGAAGAAGTTAGAGTGGATGAAGGGGAACGGACAGATCTTACCCCCACAGTGAGCCAAACAGTGAACACGAAGGCCAAGGAGGGAAGTAGTGGTAGCTATAAGAGGAGAGCTCGTGGGAGGCCCCCTACAGGTGAGTCTTTTACTCATGTTAATTTGCAAAAGAGAGCTGTTATTAGTATGGTGAATGATGAATTGTGCCCTGGAAGTAAGAAAAAGGCTAAGAGAATGGATGATGATTCTATGGTAGAGGCTGTCATACAGCCCTGCCAAGCATTATGAATATTCTAAGCTGGAACTGCTAAGGGCTTGGGAACCCTCAGATAGTTCAGGACCTTTACTTTTTGGTGAAAGATAAAAAAACCCAAAGTAGTTTTTCTCATTGAAACTCTAATAAAGGCAGCAGTAGTAGAAAAATTGAAAAGAAGTTAGGGATGGAGGGGTGTTTGGAAATTAACCCATTGAGTAGAAGAGAAGGCCTAGCTTTGCTTTGGGAGTATGAAGATGATGTTGAAATACAAAGTTATTCAGAGTGGCACATTAGTGTTGCTGTTAAGGGAGAGGGTAAAGGAAGCTGGTGGTTTGGTTTTATGGCCATCCTGATGGAAGCAAAAGGTGGCAATCATGGGAGCTACTCAAAAGATTGAATCCACCAAATGGGGTGGACTGGTGTGTAGCTGGGGATTTTAACGAGCTATTATCACAAGATGAGAAGATGGGGGTAACAAAAGAGATGAAAAGCAAATAACTTAGTTTCATGAAACTTTGGAGGTCAACAGATTATTTGAAGTGGATTATGTTTGGAACCCTTTCACTTGGAGTAACAAACACTCAGACCATAAACCGATAGTGCTATCTGTTAGGAAGGAATGCAAGCATGTTATTAGAAGGAAGCACTCTTTTAAGTTTAAGGCCAACTGGATAAGGGACGATGATTGTGAAGAGCTAGTAAGAGGAGTGTGGTCTGATAACACTCATTCTGCTGTAGAGCCATTAGTGAATGTGCAAAACATGCTAAAAGTGTGTAGTGGCCAGTTGATTAAAAATTTGAAAAAGAGGGATGGTGAGAGATGCCATAACATTGAGCAGCTTACTAAGAGAATCAATGAGCTTCAAGATATGGAAGGGCCTCACAACTCTGAAGAGTTAAAGCAGTTGCAACTAAAAGTAGGACTTTTGTTAGAGAAAGAGGATGTAAAGTGAAGACAAATGGCAAAGAGGAACTCGTATCCAATGGGGGACAAAAATACAAAGTTTTTCCATGCTTGTGTAAAGCAGAGAAGGAAAAAAATCAGATTCTCTCAGTTATGGATGCAAATTCAGAATTGAAAGTGGGGGATGAGGAATTGTTGAGGGTTTTAGGTAATATTATATTGAGGTGCACAAAACAGAAGCTCTTACAAGTAGTTAGGTGGTAGAAGGGGTGTAGTCTATTGTGCCTCAAGTTACAGCTAAGATGAATGGAGAGTTGGAAAAACCATTTACAAGGGAAGAGATATTGACAGTCCTTAAGTAGATGAGGCCTTTGAAAGCTCCTGGCCCTGATGGATTTGGGGCCTATTTTTACCAGTCTTTTCAGAGTATTGTGGCTGATAGGGTATGTGAGGTAGTGTTGAGTTTTCTAACTGGGGGAGAACTAGAGAAGTCTGTTAACTTCACACATGTAGCTTTGATTCCAAAGGTCTCAAAACCTAAGAAAGTAAGTTATTACAGGCCAATAAGCTTATGCAACGTCTTGTATAAGCTAATTGCAAAGACCCTTACAAAGAGGCTCAAGGTAGTGCTCAATGAGATTATTTCCAAAAACTAGAGTACCTTCATACCAGGGAGACTAATTGTGGATAATGTGATAGCAGCCTATGAAGTTTTCCATTCAATGAGAACAAGATCCAAGGGGAGAGTAGACAGCATGGCTCTGAAATTGGATATCTTGAAAGCATATGATAGGGTTGAATGAGGTTACTTGAAAGCAACTATGCAAAGGATGGGGATTGGTGAGAGGTGGATTAAGCTGATTATGGACTGCATAACTTCAGTATCCTATGTAGTATTGATGAATGGGAAGCCTAGTGAAGTTATTTCACGAGGTATTAGGTAGGGGGATCCATTATCCTCCTACCACTTTTTGCTTTGTGCTGAGGGCCTTAGTAGTCTTATAAATGAGGCAAAAGCAAAGAGTGAAATAAGAGGGGTGGTTGTTGCGAGGCGAGGAATTAGAGTCACACATCTCCTATTTGTAGATGATTACATCATCTTTGAAAGAGCAAACTCGGTGGAATGGCAAAAAGTCAGAAATATTCTAAGGGTATATGAAAAGGCCTCTACTCAGTGCATGAACTTACAAAAAGCTACTGTGATGTTTAGCCCTCGAGCTAGGCTTGAGGAGAAGGAGTAGATTGTGCAAGATTTAGGGGCAAGGGTGCAAGGCAGTTGTGAGAAATTCTTGAGACTACCTACAATGTTGGGAAGAGCCTGTTATAATACTTTTAAGGGGATTAAAGATAGAATTTGGCAAAAAAACAATAATTGGAAAAATTAGTTTTTATCCCCAGCTAGAAAAGAAGTTTTACTCAGAGTAGTCATCCAATCAATACCAACTTACCATATGGGTGTCTTCAGATTGCCAAAAAAATTGTGCAAGGAGATTTCTGGTGTTATGGCCAGATTCTGTTGGAGGTACAAAAATAATGAGATGAAGATACAATGGGATGGCTGGGAGAGAATGTGATGTGCAAAAATGGCTAGGAGGGCTTGGCTTTATAGAGTTAGAAAGCTTCAATACTACCCTCTTAGCAAAATAGTGTTAAAGAATCTTAACCAAACCAGATTTCATTGCTGTTATGGTTTTTAAAGCCAGGTACTTCAAGAATTCTGAGGTGCTTAACTCTAGGTCATTTCCCACTCTAGGCTGGGAAATGGCCCATCTATGATATGGAGGAGTCTTTGGAGATCTTTAAAGCTACTAAAAGAAGGACTTGTCTGGAGAGTGGGTAATGGCCTGAGCATAAAAGTTTGGGAAGACAAGTGGCTGCCTAGCAAACCCTCTCATCAATTTCAGTCCCCTATCAGATATCTTAGTGTTGAGGCAAGAGTGATGGTGGATGGAATGTTGAGACAGTGAGGGCTACTTTCAGTGAAGAGGAGGCCGAAGTGGTATGCAATATACCCCTAAGTTGAACAAGCTTGGAGGATAAGAGAATTTGGGCCTGCTCCAAGAATGGTCTTTTTAGTGTTAGGAGAAAGTTAAAAGAATGGTGAAAAGTGTTATGGAAGCTAACACTCCAGGAGTGGTTAAAACATTTTTATGGAAGGCTATTAACAATTGTCTTCCAACTAAGAGGAACTTATACCAAAGAAAGGTTGCAGAAAAACCAATCTGTCCTATATGCGTAAGGGAGGAAGAAACAATGTGCCATGCATTGTGGAGCTGTCCTACAGCTGCTGATGTATGGGCAGAAAGGGAGAACCCAATGTAGAAATGGATGTTGAATGAGGTGGATGTGGCTATAATTTGGAGAAAAATTATAGCAGAACTGTCCATGGAAAATGTGGAGCTTTTGGCCTCTATTATAAGGCATATTTGGTTAAGGAGGAATGACTTTGTTTTTTAGGAGAAGATCATTAGCCCGGGGGTGTTGTTCCAGCAAGCAAAAGCCAGACTTACAGATTTTAGATAAGCTAAATAGACTCATATGCATAGACCAAAACCTACTGCAATCGAGAGACAGATGGTTAGATGGAAATTTCCAAGTGAGGGCTATGTGAAGATAAAATGGGATGTTGCTTTCAAGTTAAACTAGAAAAGAATGGGTGTTGGGGTGGTGATTAGAGATGGAGAGAGGGATTTAAATGTGTTTTTGTGTATGCCAAAGGATAGAGGTCAATCAGCTGCAATTGCTGAGTCCATTGCTTTGCGGAGGGCCATATGCTTGTGTATAGAGATAAATGTACAGAAGACTATATTTGAAGGAGATGGATTGGGGGTGATCAAAGCTATTAATAATGGTGAGGAATGTTGGGAATGACATGGACAGTTAATTGAAGATATTAAAGAGATTTTTTGAAAAAAAAAATAGATTGGATAATTCAATGCACATATAGAGAAGGAAATAGAGTAGCTCATTGTCTGGCATAGATTGCTTATGGTGTTAGTGAGGAACAAGTATGCATAGAGGATGGCGCTGAGGGGTTTTTTACTTTTGTTTTACAGGATAAGAGTTGTATTGACAAGTTTTTTTTTTTTTTATATATGAGAGGTTATGTTTTGATTAAAAAAAAAAAGTGCGTTTGACGTGAATAGCAATGCTACACCAACCACGAGACAAGTCCCGATAAGGGCAAATTTTTTTTTATTCTTTTTTTTTTAAACCCTTAAAGATTTTTTTTAAAAAAAATACTTTACAATATTATTAAAAAATACTTCATTAATCACTAAGTAGAAAAATATATATTTTCAGAGACTTAATCGCCAATTGAGACCCAATTGACAATGAGAGTAGCATTTTTCATGACACGAAAGTCTTAAGTCCATTTGACAACACAATTGTTCCCAAGTATTTTCAGATATTTATATGTAATTTTTTTCAAAATATCATTTAAATACAAGACACTTTTCAATTTCAAATTTTAAAATTTTTCATCTAATCATTACAACTTTCTAAAACTCCCAAAATAAAAACACAAAAAATAGTATTATTTTTATAATTTCAGAACAAAAATAATATTAATTCTTCTTTAAATTTATAATTTTTTATTCAACTTTTTCTTTTTCATTTCCCAAAACTTTATAAAACATTTTAACTAAAATCATTTTACTACTATTCACAGATATACTAAAATATTATAAGTATCCAAACGGGCTCTTACGGTCCATTAGACAACACAACTATACTCAAGTATTTTTAGATTTTTACATAATTTTCTTCCCAAACATAATTCAAATATAAAATGCCTTTCAATTTCAAGTTTTCAATTTTTTCATCTAATCATTATCTAATCATTATAATTTTTTCAAACTCTTAAACAAAATATAAAAAAAAGTAATACTTTTTCAAATTTTAAAACAAAAATTATATTCAAACAATTTAGACTTTATAATATTTTTATACAAACTATTTACTACTAGTCACAGAGTTATAATCTCATATTATTACCCAAACATGCTCCTACTGAAACAATATCTACCTATTATGTAATTATATCTATAAAGTCGTGTATGGGATCTCATATTATTTAGGAGGTAGAAGATAGAAAATAGATTTTTTTCATGCAGGTTTTAAATTTGTGTACTTTTTTTCAAAATGGGTATGCAAGATATGCACACTTTAGATTGTACAAATTATTTATGTTTTTAAATAAATAAAAAAAAGTTTTTATGTGGTTCCCATATCTACCCATTTTTTTCAAATGGTATACGCAAAACTTGACTACTTAAAACTGTACAAATTATTTCTATTCCTCAAGAGATTATTACAGGTAAAGATAGTTATATACACCGAATGAATGGTACAAAATATGTTTATTTTATACTTTCGGAACAAAATATACATAGAACTCTCATTTATTCTGTTCTACCATGCAGATATGGCATTAAATAACGAGAATGGTTTAATCATCTCTCTACCACGATAGAACCTCTCTTAAATAAACTCTTATTGTTTAAAATAATAAATTCATAAATCTCTTTATGAATAGGAGATGATAGGAGATGAGGGTAGTGCATAATATTTTCCCTTTTTACTTATCCGACGACACCTGTTCGTTTGTGTTAGCTGTGGATCTAAGAATTTCTAGGGTTTGTCTTGACATGTTATTTTTCTATGTTTTATAAATGTTCAAAACAGATGGTTTGTACGTTTAAACAATCAGTCCTCATTGCATTACCACTTTATACGGATAAAGTATATGAAGTAATAAAAAAAGGTAGTAAAGAAAAAAAGAATAGTTGCAAGACTGCTGCTCTGTTTCCGTTTGGCGACAGGCTACTCTTATTAGTTGTATAATACTCTTACATTATCTAAAAACTGCACTGTGAAGTGTCTTGTGTGGGGAAGACAATTAATTTGTTTCTACTTTTCAATACAAATGTGTGTAAATAAAGTGACAAGTAGGTAGGATCGTGATGGGATCCCTTCCAGACCCATTCGACAGTGGTGAATGTAACTTAATGGTTTCTCAATCAGTATGACCACTAATGCATTCCTTTCAGCTTCTAGCCATTTTACAGAAATATATTTGGATAAATATATCCTTTCAAAATAGGGGTTCCTCTCCCGCACCCTGCCCCTGCATGAGCAGGGAGTCAGTTTTTTCCCCTACACTCTGTCTACGCCCCCATTTACTCCTTACCCCCTATCCGTTCAAGGAGAAAACGAGTGGCTCAATCCACCATTTGAGTCCTTTCTCCTTGTACCATCATATCACAATTGTAGTTATATCATAGCCACCGTATCACAACCATATGCCTTTGGGGTCCATCATTGACTAGATTTGTGCTTGGAGACCCACCAAATCCATGCTTGGAGATTCTTGCCTATGGCTCTCCATGTGCAAAAACCACCAAATCCGCACTCCATGTGCGAAAACCACCAGATCTATTGTCAGTGACCCACAGTCGTGGCTCTCCATACATGAAAACCACCAAATTGATGCTCAGAGACCCATGGTCATGACTCTCCATGCTCCAATCTTGTAGTTTTAATCATCAGCTATGAGGAAAAAAGGTAGAGAAGATGAAGAAGAAGAGGAAGAAGAGGAGGAGGAGGAAGAAGAAGATGACGATAAAAAAACGAAGGACAAAGGAGAGGAAATGATGGAGAAGAAAAGAAGCTTTGAAGGGTAATGTGAGGGAGGGGCCCATCTCAGAAGGCCCCAAGCCCCAAAAGATCAAGCTACGGGAACCCCAAGCCCTTAGACGAAACCCTGTTGTGGGCTAAGAGCCCGGACCGGGAAAGCTCGCACAAAGCCCACAATTGCAAGCCTACCCGGAAAGGCCTTTTGGCACCGAGCTCGAATATGCCAAGAACTCCGTCTCAGGACTCTGTGACCTATCGAGCCTTGTCGTATGGTGCCGTTCAGATCACCCTACTATACACAGACGGCTAGATGTGTCCGATAGTGGGCTCTTTAGACTCAAGGCACGTCACATTCAATGTGTGTCAAGAGACCCAACACTCAACGAAGTGTCTCTAGAGTACGTAGGATGGCCCCGGCTATGACCTGACACCCTATCTTGGCAGAATGGTGGCAGTAGGTCTGACCAAGTATGACCAGACACGTCACGATCTCCCTCGGCAGTCTGAGCCATAGGCTGACACACTGTCACAACAGGGGAAGAGTGGTAGTAGGTCTGACTCAGGCACGACCTGACACACCACGATCTCCATTGGTAGTAGAGCTCGAATCAGGTATAAATAGTAGCCATCCCTTCTACTGGAAGGCTCTCGAAACCCTTTACTATTCTCTCTAATCGTCTATGATTTTCTCATCACTAGAGGTTTATTCATTGACTTTAGCATCAGAATAACCTCGGACATCACCTGAGCTCCTTTTTCCCTCTTAGTTGCAAGTGGCGTGAGCTTGGTTGTCGCGGTACTGCTCAGGCTGCGAAACATGACATCAATTGTGGCACCATCTGTGGGATTCCTTTCTCCATTGAAGTGTGTACTTCACATGCCAGCAACAACGCGGTCCCAAACTACACCAAGGGAAGATAACAAGAAGGGAACAATGGAAGCCAGACTCGCGAGCATGGAGGTAACAATAAGGAAACTAATGAAGGAAACTAGGACGCTCCACCAGAAGAATGCGACCTTAAGCGCACCAATGAGGAGCTAGTAGGGGAAAGAGAACCGAGTGGCAACGAACATGTGGATTTGCAGTGGGTCCCTACAGACGTCGCGGCAGAAAAGGAGAAGCGCAAGATGCACCTCAAAACCCGAGAGCTTGGGGACAAATGCACAGAAATGGCTATGAAAATAAACACGCAATCTACCGTAGACCAGCTACTCGTTAGTACCGACCTCTCATACAGTGCGGAAGTCATGGCAGCACCACTTCCCCAAGTTCGAAGTCCCCCAGATGGAAGTGTACGACAGGTCCAAAGACTCGTTGGAGCACTTGGAGACATTCAAGGCCCACATGACCTTGCATGGTTTCCTAGGAGAAATCGCCTGTCGAGCCTTCCCGCTGACACTAATGGGGCCGCCTAGACCTAGTTTAGGTCTCTGTCATCAGGAACGATAGATAGCTTTAAGGAGCTCACCCGCCTATTCATGACGCAGTTCCTGGCAAGTCAAAATATAAGGCACCCAACAGCTTACAAGTTACTTTCGAACAGCAAGACGGTGAAAACTTGAAGTCGTAGCTCTCGTGGTTCAATCGGGAATGCATGACCACCGATAACCAAGACAAGAATATCACGTTGGCGGCCCTTTTGGGGGGAATCTGGCCTCAGAATCAGTTTATGGCCAAAATAGCATGGAAGACTCCAACTACGTTGAGGGAGTTCATGGACTGTGCAGATAGGTTTATCAACGCTGAAGACACCCTCGAGGCCCTAAGGGCTCCGCGGTGGCCTGAGGTTGAGCAAGCGGATTAAAAGGCATCAGGGTAACGTCGAGGCCATGACGACGGAAGGGGCAAGAGGGGAGTACCAGATGCGAAGAGAATGGGAGAAGTACCGGCTCAGACCCAAGGGGTACCCCACGCTCACGCTAACTTGGTCGTAGAAGGCAATCGATGCCCAAGCCCCCAAAGAGAACAGCCCTGAAGTGTGGAAAACCACCAATATTGTGAGTATCACATGAACAACTGAAAGGAAGGGAGACCAACGGAACTGGACGCGCCAGTCGGAAGACCAGGAGGACCAACATGGAGGGAGACGCCAAAGTCCTCGGTGGGATGCGAGCCTAAGAAGTCCCCAGATGAAAGACAGACCATATGGGGAGATCAGCACAATGACTTTAGGATATGATGAAGGCGGAGCAACTTTGTCAGCTCGGAAAGCACATGGCTAAAAGGCACGCTACGATGAGGTGTTCGCTGCTGAAAGGGCCACAGGCGAGGCCCCACGGTGCACTGGGTACCACGATAACCTTTGACTAGAGTGAAAAAGAAGACATCCTCCACCCGCATGAAGATGCATTGGTGGTAACGATGCAGGTGGCAAACTTTACAACCCAGAGGATCCTAGTTGACAATGGTAGTTCGGCTGACATCTTGTTCTAGGAAGCCTTTGTTAGGATGGGATTCAGTCCAGATTGACTATGCATGGCCCCTATGCCGCTCAAGGGCTTCACGAGAGATGTTGTTTAATCAATGGGAGCCATCACCCTATCAGTCCTGGCAGGGAAGGCGCCCAAGACCATGACCACTATGACCGATTTCTTACTCATCAAAGCCACGTCCTCATACAATGCAATACTGGGGCATCCCACACTGAACAGCTTAAAGGTAGTAATGTCCACTTACTATCTCAAAATGAAGTTCCCTACCGACTTGGAGGTGGGCGAAGTCCACGGCGAGCAGGTCCTAACTCGGGAATGCTACGACCGAGAGCTGGGGCACGAGGTCAAAGTAGTCACAACCATCGAAAGGACTGAAGAGGTGCCCAAGCAGGGTTCACCACCGACCCTAACCAAATGGGATGAAGAACTCCGCAACGAGCAAGCCCTATGGCAGGTAGAACCCAACGAGCTCTTGGAGCTAGTTACAGTCGATCAGTAGAGACTGAAATGAAAAGTTCGGTTCAGGACTAAACTGGACCCGGGGCTGAGAGCGGTGCTGACATCTCCCCCTATCGAACACTGAGACGTGTTTGCCTAGAGCCATGAGGATATGTGTAAGATCAACAACTCCATAATCAAGCACCGACTCTGCATCGACCCAGGAGCTCGGAAAGTCAAGCAGAAATGGCGAAGCTTCAGTGCTGAGAAGTTTGGGGCAATAGCCGAGGAGGTAGACCACCTCTTAGTGGCAGGGTTCAACCAAGAGGTTCATTACCCAGAATCGTTATCTAACGTGGTCTTGGTGAAGAAGGCCAAAGGGAAATGGTAAATCTGCATCGACTTCATCGACCTGAATAAAGCTTGCTCGATTGACAACTTCCCATTACAATGCATTGACCTGATCGTGGATTCGACAGTGGGACAACCGCTCCTTAGCTTCATGGATGCCTATCCCAGGTACAACCAAATCAAGATGAACCCGGATGAAGAAGAAAATACCATGTTTGTAACGGATCGAGGCCTCTACTGCTACAAAGCTATGTCGTTCGGCCTCAATAATATGGGGGCCACCTACTAATGGCTAGTCAACCGAATGTTCAAGCAATAGTTCAATCGAAATATAGAAATATACGTAGACAACCTATTAGAAAATAGCAAAGAGCCCAAACGACATTTGGCAGATCTTCGGGAAGCCTTCTCCATCCATCGGTAATATGGGATGAAGCTCAATCGATTAAAGTGCGCATTCGAATAGAGACTAGTAAGTTCTTGTGGTTCATGGTCTCTGAGAAAGGGATTGAGGTGAACCCCGAAAAGGTTGAAGTGGTGATGGGGATGCCTTCCCCCCGTAACCTTCATGAAGTCCAAAAACTAGCTGGCTGGGTAGCAGTCCTGAACCGCTTCATCGCTCTATCAATCGACCGATGACTCCCCTTCAAGTCCTGAGGAAGGCCCAAGAGTGTGACGCAACCTGTGAAGAAGCCTTCACCGATTTGAAGATGTACCTAAGCCACCCCCCACTGCTAAGCCAGACAAAACCTGCAGAGACCTTGACTGTGTACCCAGTCGTGTCCCTGCATGCCATATCGGCAGTACTTGTCCAGAAAACAAAAGAAGGGTAGTGATTCATCTACTACATGAGCTGGGCATTCCACGGAGCAAAGGCTAGGTACCCGCGGTCGGAAATGTTGGTATTTGCCTTAATCGTTGCCGCCAAAAGGTTAAGGCCATATTTTCAGGCCCACCCGATGAAAGTGCTTACCGACCTCCCCCTCAAGAAAGTGCTGCAGAAAACAGACACCTTGGGAGGGCTCACCAAGTGGGCGATTGAGCTCAGCAAATTCGATATGGAGTACATGCGCTGAGCTACGATCAAAGAACAAGTATTGACCGATTTCATCGCCAAGTTCACCAGCTTCCTGGAGGAATTCCCGAGTGCAACCCGAGCAAAGCCCTGGCAGGTCTACGTGGATGGCTCATCTTCCTTAGCTGGTGGGGGTGCACATTGTCATCGAGCGGGGAGAGGAGCACAACTATGCAGTCAAGCTGGCCTTCAAAGCGACCAACAATGAAGCTGAGTATGAGGCGCTCTTGGCCGGAATGTCAGTCACACGGCTACTACGAGTGGAAAAGATAGAAGTGAGGGCCGATTCTCAAGTGGTGGTTAGCCAAATACTAGGATAGTTTGCCACGAAAGGGGAAAGACTGAAGAAGTACCTCCCACTAGCTGCAATGAGCATGACCGTTTCCACTACTTTCGCATTTACCAGGTGCCAAGAGGAGAAAATTGTCTGGCAAAGGCTACGTCATGACAGGAAGAACTCCCCCTCCCAGAACACACCGTAGTCAGAACGGTCGATGCCCCATCCATCAAGAAGGAAGTGTTTGTTATGATCTTAGCACCTCCTAAATGGGCAGCGGACATCCAGAATTTCCTGCAAGAATGGTAGCTGCTTAGCGACCCGGAAGAAGCATGAAAGGCTAGGAACAAGGTGGCTAGGTTCACCCCACTGGAAGGAGTCCTTTACAAGAGAGGTTTCTCCAAGTCGCTCCTCAGATGCCTCTCACCGAACGAAGCACCATACGTGCTAGCAAAGATTCACGAAGGAATTTGTGGAAGCCACTTGAGAGGAAGGGCTCTGGTTGTGAGAGTGACCTGAGCCGGGTACTACTAGTCGCGCTCCCTCAAAGATGCAAAACACTTTACCAGGAAATGCCCAAAGTGTTAGGAGCATGGGGAAATTCCACACTGCCTGATGGTGGAGCTAACATCAATCATGGCCTCGTGGCCTTTTGCCTAATGGGGACTGGACCTAATTGGCCCCTTCCTGGCAGCTAGGGAAGGGGCCAAGTTTGTGACTGTTGCGGTCAATTACTTCACAAAATGGATCGAAACGGAGGCTCTTGCAAGCATCATGATTGAGCTGCATTATTGCATATTTTATACACTTAAGACCAATATATTTTTAATTGTTTTATTATTTTATCATTGGTTTTAGATGAAAAAAATTGTTAAAAGGCATAAATCCAAGTTGTGAATTAAATTGATTAAATAGCATAATTTATGCTTGAGTTTATAACTTGTGATTTAATTGAACAATAATTTCTCACATGCACAACAAACTTTTAATATTTTAATCTAGTTTTATTTTATCTTTATTTATTTATTTTCTTCTTCTAGTTTTATTTTATTTTTATTTTTATTTTATTCTGCCTGTTTTATTTTATTTTTATTTTTATTTTTATCTTTTGTTTTTCAGGCTCCTCCAAAACGACATGTAGTTTATCCATAACTACATGCCGTTTGGGCCTTCGTCAACCTTAGCGCAGCACTGTACAGTGAGCTGCCTTGCGCGTAGTGACTCCACTGCAGCACCAAGCTTCTCCGCTGGCCACCAGCAACACCAGACGACGCCGGCGATCAGTTCTCCACCACCATGCACGGCCTGCACCGAAGGCACCCAGCCTCCACGCTGCACTGCATCCGCAGGATCGGCAACAACGCTTCACGGCTGAAAACCCAGCAAGCACCACCTTCCGAAGCCAGCACCACCTCCGCCAGCCTCCATGCATGCGTTCGGAACATGCACAGCCGCAGCCCACATGCACAGCTCAACCGAAACCAGTCCCCTGTTTTGACACCGAAAAACAGAGCAAGTTTCCAGCTCTTCCACCCGCTGCCTCCTCAGCCACGCACGTCGCCAGCCTCACCCGAAGCCACCACACTGCCCAGCCATGCCAGACGCACGAAAGAGAAAGAAAAAAAAAAGATGAAAGGCTTCTGTTTTCATCGGACGCTGCACAGGAACGACGCACGGAAAAAGAAAAAAAATAAATAAATAGACAAGTCGGCTGGAGTTCGGTGCAGCAAGAACAAGAGTTGGAAGAGATAGAATGAAAGAAAGAAAAAGAAACCGAAACAAAGAAGAATAGGTTCGGTGCAGTGCATATGTTCGGTGATAGCAGTTTGGTGCAAAAGAAAATAATGCACATGCATTTCGGTGCATGCAGCAGTGAAAGAAAGAAATATGTGGTTTCGGTGCATGCAGCAGGATCCACGGGCAGCAGTTCATACAGAGCAGAAAAAAGAAAGAAAAGAAAAGAAATGAATGCATGTGATAAGCTGGAAAGCAGTGGAAGCAAAGGAAGAATAAAAGAAAAGATCATTCGGCAGTGGAGTTCGGCTGTAAAGCAGGTGCAAGGAAAGCCAAGGAAGAAAGAAAAAAATAAACAAGTCTACTCAGTTCGGCGCAAGGCTGGGAAAGCAAAAGGAAAGAAAAAAAAAAAGCAAGGAAATAAAACCACTCGGTCACGGGATGGAAAAGCAGCATGTGGGGAACAACACATGAGCTAAACACAGCGCAATTTCAAGTGGGAGACAAGGAAGCACGGACGCACGCAACACAGTGCAGTTTGAAGCCTATATAAAGGCTTGTAAGCAGACGAAGAATGGTGGTCGATGTTAGACACCCAGTAGCTGTAGAATAGAGTAGTTGTAGTTTTTCAATTTAGGAGACAACGCAGATGAAGTGAGGGAGTTCGGTGATACAGTTGAGAGCCTAATGGACCAACTGTGTTATCGAGCTGTCCTCTCCTTTATCTGTAGTCTCCACTTTATTTTTATTTTTTCTATTTCAATTTATGTCATTTAATTTTCTGCACTTTAAATTTATGCACTTTAAATTACTGCACTTTATTTTCCTGCACTTTTAATTTCTGCACTTTAATTTATTGTCATTTATTTTTCTGCATTTTTATTTCCTGCAATTTATTTTTATGTCATTTAATTTTCTTGCTCATTTAAATTTCAGTTATTTAATTTTCAACAATTTAAATTCACTGTCTTGCGCTTTAATTTCTTTACTTTTCATCACTGCTTCTCAACACTCAAAGCCAACTAAAAATGAATCTGGTTCACGACCAGTAAATTTTCTTTTTCATTGCACTCTTTCATCCATTGTAAATATCATCACTTTTTATTTTTATTTTCTCATTGTAAATAATTCCACCATTTTACACGAGTTTATTTTTAGCACTTTCCCTGTGGAGACGATCTAGGAATTTATTCCTAATTACTACGCGACACGCTCCTGCACTTGGGATAGCCTTTTGGCTGCTCATTTTCGAACGAGTCACATCACTTCCCGAATCATCACGAAATTCCTATGGAAGTCAGTAGTCTGCCGATTCGGCATACCTCAAAGCTTTATATTGGACAACGGAAGATAGTTTAACTACACACATTATCGGTAATGGTGCACAGAGCTCAAAATTAAGGTGAAGTACTCCTCGTCGGGTCACCCAAGCCAACGGACAAACTGAAGCAACGAATTAAACCCTCATCTCCACTTTCAAGAAGAAGATCGGGGCGCACAATGGAGCATAGGCAAAAGAGCTCCCAAGCATATTATGGGCATACTGAATGACTGTCCAAACCCCCACCTGGGAGACACACTTCCCCCTCACTTATGGCAGCGAAGCGGTAATTCCCGTGGAAGTCAAAATGCCCACGTTTCATGTCCAACACTTCGACCCAAACACCAACAACAAAAGGCTAGCCGAGAGATTGGATGTCCTAGAGGAGAGAAGGGAAGAGGCAGCTGTGCAAACGAAAAATGACAAGCGAAAGGCAGAATAATACTTCAACAAACGAGTCAGGCAGCGCTCCTTCAAGGTGGGTGACTTGGTGCTGCGATGGGAAGTCCTACACGTACTAATTGCAAGCAATCGACTCGGCTCCTACCGCCTTAAGAACAGCCAAGGACACGAGCTACCCCACCCCTGGAATGTCCAACACTTGAAAAAGTACTACGTGTAGAAATATAAGGCAGCACTTTGTATGAATGACTATAAATGAATGAGAATGACTGGATGTTCCCTTATTGCCAAAGCTTGGAATTAAACAAAGGCGCTGCAGGGTGAGGTCCAGTAGCGACCCCCTGTCCAACAAAGCTGAGTCTCTACACTCGCAAGAAGGACGAGTCCCTCGACTAGTTGCGGGTAAGGCCCAAATCCCCAGACTTGGTACCGACCCCCCTTCCAACAAAGTCGAGTCTTTACACTTGTAAGAAGACAAGTCCCTCTACTCACTATGGGGTAAGGTCCAAGTCTCCGAACTTGGTACTGACCCCCAGTCCCACAAAGTAGAGTCTCTACACTCACAAGAAGAAGAGTCCCTCAACTCGCTGTGGGATAAGGTCCAACTTCCCAGACATGATACCGACCACTCGTCCAACAAAGCCGAGTCGCTACACTCACAAGAAAACAAGTCTCTCAACTCGCTGCGAGGTGAGGTCCAAGTCCCCGGATTTGGTACCGACCCACCATCCAACAAAGCTGAGTCACTATACATGTATGAAGAAGGGTCCCTCGTCTCAGTGCGAGGTAAGATCCAAGTCTCCGGACTTGGTACCGACCACCCGACCAACAAAGCCAAGTCGCTACACTCGTAAGAAGATGAGTTCCTCAACTTGCTGTAGGGTAAGTTCCAAGTCCTCGAATTTTGTACCAACCCTCTGTCCAACAAAGTCAAGTCTCTACACTTGCAAGAAGATGAGCTCCTCTACTCACTGTGGGATAAGGTCCAATTCTCTAGACTTGGTACTGACCCCCAGTCCCATAAAGTAGAGTCTTACTGCGGGGTAAGGTCTAACTTCCTGGACATGGTACCCACCCCTCGTCCAACAAAACCGAGTCACTACACTCGCAAGAAGACAAGTCTCTCAACTCGCTGCGAGGTAAGGTCCAAGTCCCCAGACTTGGTGCCCACCCCCGTTCCAACAAAGTCAAGTCTCTACACTCGCAAGAAGACGAGTCCCTCAACTCACTGCGGAATAAGGTCCAAGTCCCCGGATTTGGTACCGCCCCCCGTCCAACAAAGCCGAGTCACTATATGCGCATGAAGAAGAATCCCACGACTCAGTGAGAGGTAAGGTCCAAGTCCCTGGACTTGGTACCGACCTCCCGTACAACAAAGCCGAGTTGCTACAATCGCAAGAACACGAGTCCCTCGACTCGCTGTAGGGTAAGTTCCAAATCTCCGAACTTGGTACCGACCCCCTGTCCAACAAAGTCAAGTCTCTAAACTCGCAAGAAGACAAGTCCCACAACTCAGTGCTGGGCAAGGTCCAAGTCCGGGCTCCACTCGTCGTGGGATCTTCGCAACTAAGGAACAATAAGATAAGTAGCAGACGCAAGCAGTTAGAAAGACATGTTTCCATTTCATTTCATCAAGAAGATACAACTTTACAGAAGAAGAAACATAAGGATACTATACAGAAGCCCTACCAAAAAAAAAAGAGAGAGAAAAACAATGAGGAGAGCCAGGGCCCATCACTAGTGAGGAAGAGGCAGAGGAGCACCCGCAGGGTAGGGAGGATACCCAGACTTCCCAAAGTTCTTAATGTAAGCTTGTGCATTGGTGTTCGGGGAAAGGGAGGCCAAGTCCAGAGCGAATAGATCCAACCCGAGGTTGTAGAGCAGGTGTTTGTGCATCCATTCAAGGTTTTCCTGATAGCCCTAAGACTAGGCCACGTCCCGAATTAAGTTGGCATTCACAATCTGAGACCTGATCTCTCTAAAATGCAGCGAGACTCCTTCCAACTGAGACCTTAAGCCAGTAATCTCGATGTCGCGGGAAGGAGATTGAGGTTCCTCTGGATCCCTGTGCGAGAGAGCTCACCAATGCGTTACTTAGCCCTTCACAGCTGCTCCCTTAGGTGCCGGGCCTCCTGGGTAAGTTTGAAGTGCCTGGATAAAGCTTCAAGTACTGTCTGGTCTCCGAGGCCTGACCCCGCTCAGACTCCTTCAATTTCTCCCGAGCCAACTCCAATTCCGCTTCCTAGGCAACTAGATTCCATTTGGCCACAGCACGGGCCTCTTCGGTGCGTTGATTCATGGATGACAACTGGTGGATGTTCTCCTTGGCATCGAGCAGCATGCCTTTAAGGATCTTCTTCCTCTACTTGCACATCTCGATGATTGCCTCTAAGTTTTGGTTATGCTCCTCATGAGCACCACCTCGTTGATAAGCTCTTTGTGCTCGATCTTGAGGTCCTTGATCATTCGAGTTGCCTACATCATCTTGTAGTACCTAAAGCGGCCCAACACCCTTAGCTCTCGGTTAGCTTCCTCCAACTCCCCCAGCTCCTCCTCGATCTTTGCAGCTAACTAATTTGCAGCCTATGACAAAGGGAACATAGAGAAACATCAATGCAAAGAGTCAAGAAAGATTTGATGAAGTAAGTAGAAGGAACGAAGTCTTACCTGGGAGAAAAGGGGATGTAGCATCTGCGCCGTCCGCTTGGTGGTAGCAGCCATAGCTTTATCCAGGCTTGAAGATGGTGCTCGGCTCCCGACAACCCTGGCCGAAGAAGAGGGGTTGGTGACTACTAGCTGCCAGGAAAAGTTCAGGAGTGACCCCCAACTCTCAGTGCACAGACCGGGGGTGACGAGGGACAAAGGCCTTAAATCGTCGTCATCACTGAACTCCATGACAAAAGGAGGATCCAGGGAACCCCCCACAGGATTGGCCCCAATCAGTCCCTCGAAGGAAGGACGAGTGGTACTGGCTAAGGGAGGGGTGGACCTAGCGATCCCCTCTAGGTTTTCAACCTCAGTAGGGGAGACGTCTCCATACTCCCCCTGTTTCTCTTTCCCCCTTATCATCTTGGTCTTGCTCTTCCTCTTTGATGTCTTATTGGAAGTAGAAGTTGGGATATTCCCCTTCTTCTCCCTCCCCTCTTCTTTCTTGCTCCTCGCTAGCAACTCCAGAGGGACTCTACTCTTCTTCCCGGCACTCAACTTTGGGGCTCTACTCCCCTTCCAAGCAAACTGCTTCTAGGACCAGCTTGAGAACATTGTGAGCCGCCACCCCCTCCTCCATAAAGTATCTTCAAAGGCCATGAACGACTCAAATGTGCTGGGTCTGCGAGGGGGGGATGCGCAAAGGAGCTGAAAAAGTGCGCTTGGAGGTCGCACTTGTCTAGTTCTTCCTCCAAAGGCAACAGGGGGTCGAGGAGGAATGCAATTGAAATAGGCCGAGGACATGTCGTAGTGGAAGGCCCAACGGATGAATGTGAACTGCCTAGAAACATCGTGGTTCCCCATGTCGAAGGGCCTAGAATCCACGGGCACACTAACTCTTACCGCCCCTGCTTGAAGGTGTCTTCACCCTAGGAGGCCCCAGTACAACCACGGGAAGAAGAGGAACCCTCGGCCTCACCATTTGGCTTCTTCCAAGGCGGATAGTGACGTACCTTTGGTCGTTTCGCCTGACCACCAATGGAACTCGAGACGTACTTCTAGACCCGAGGAGATGGAATATCACCCAGGAAGTTTCTGCCGATAGCATACGAGTGATCGGAGGGCCTGATCGGTCTGCAACTCGTCAGGATGGGCCCGCACCCAAGCTATAACCATCTTCAAGCAAGCCTCTTCTCTCCGATTGAGGGCAAGTTCCAGACTCTCCTTAGAAGGGGGGAATCCCCAGCAAACCTGAATGAGATTCTCCTTGTAGGCGGCCTCCCCCTCGGGGTACTCCCAGTTGAGCCCGACCCAGGACCACTCCTCTATGCTTGAGTGATGCAGCTTGAGCTAGGCGATCTTCTGGCCAGGAGCCCGGGTTGGAAACTACAGTGCTTCCCAGTTGGTGGTTGATGTGGTACACAGACAAGAGCTCCCAAGCTGTCAAATTGGGGTACTCTTCAGGGGTACCACTAAGTACCATCCATAAGGTGACACATCTAGATACCAGGAGCCACCACGCATTAGGATGGAGCTATGTCGAGGCTAGCCCAAGGTAATTTAGAACCTCACGAACCGGATGGCAGAACAGAAGGCGGAGACCATTGGCGAGCATCAATTGGAAAAGAGCCACCTGTGACGTCGTGCCGTCAGGATTCACTGCATGCTCTCCCCCCAAGGAATCTCCAAAAAGACGAAGGGAGGAATTTTGTTCTTGGAATGGAACACCTTAAGGTCATCGCTAGAGAGAAAGGAAACTCTGCATTTCCCCTGAAATACAGATGAATGGAGTCAGCCTTGGTTGCCATGTCGGTAGTGAGGAATGATGGGAAAGAAAGAAGTGGAGGAAGGTCGTAGTGAGGAAAGAATGAAAGGGGTAGCAGACGAAGAACGAAAGGCCTGAGCAGGAGAGTAAAACACGATAGTTGGAGAAAGAATTGGGAGACATGGCAGGAATGCGAAAGATGGAGGAAAGAGGAAATAGATGAAGGAGGAGGAGAAGTGAGCTTTATATAGTAGAGGAAGAATGGAGAGTGCTCAGGAAACATGTCGACAAGTGCCACACGGCACACAACATCCAAAGCGACGGCATAGATGGCAGTCATCATGTGAGGAAAGTGAGCGGCATGGACCAATGAGGACCCAGGACATGAAGAAAAAGGCAGCTGGCACGTCAAATCAGTTGTCGGGAGACAAAACGACCTCAGGAAATGAAGAGAGGCGTCCATTGAACAGGCGGATGGCCTTGGGAACTCGAATTGAGGCAAGTCGAACAGGTGACCTTGAAAAACTCAACTGGCAAACGCCACCCCTAGAGATAGAAAACGGAAGGGAAACGAGGATCGGCGAAACACACTCATCAAACGAACATATGGCCTTGGGAACTTAAAGCGACAGAAGCCAAACGAGCGACACCATTATTGGAGGTGTCTTGAATTCCCACCACGTACGTGTGATACGAATTCACGATGTACTATGAGGGAGGGCCCATCTCAGAAGGGCTTAGGCCTAAAGAGATCAAGTTACGAGAACCCCAGACCCTTAGACGAAACCCTACCATGGAATAACAGCCCGGACCGAGAAACCACACGCCAAGCCCACAACTGCAAGCCTACCCAAAAAGGCCTTTTGGCACTGAGCTCGGATACGCCAAGAACTCCGTCTTAGGACTTGGTGACCTTCCAAGCCTTGTCGTATTGTGCCATGCAAATCACCCTACTATACGCAGACGGTTGGATGTGCCAGATCGTGGACTCGTCAGACTCAAGGCACATCAAATTCAATGCGCGTGTCAAGAGACTAAGTAGGACGACTCGGCCACAACCTAACACCACACCTTGGCAAAATGGTGGCAGCAGGTTTAACCAAGCACGACCTGACACACCACGATCTCCCTCGGCAATCTGAGCCACAGATTGACACACTGTCACAGTAAGGGAGGAATGGTAGCAGGTCTGACTTAGGCACGACATGACACACCAAATCTGGTATAAATAGCAGCTATTCCTTCTACGGAAAGGCTCTCGAAACCCTTTACTATTCTCTCTAATCGTCTATGTTTTTCTCATCATAAGAGGATTATCTACTGATTTTGCCATCTGAGTGACCCCGAAAATCACCAGTGCCCTTTCTCCCTCTTAGTTGCAGGTGGCATGAATTTGGTTATCCCGGTACTGCTTAGATTACGAAACATGACATCAAAAGGTAACGGCCATTCCTTTAATACTACATATATGGGGGGAGTTGGTAACCCCGGCTGTTACTCTAATCTTTCTTCATCTGCTGGCCCGTCTACCCTTAAATACAGAGCAGGTAGTTCATCTAGTACCCAATAGGGGCGGGCAGATGTGCCTGGTACGGTGGCCCGGCCAATACTCCTATTTTAACCTAATAAAACTAATCATTATTTTCTTAAGTAGTAATTGCAAAATCAGTACTTGCGTTGTTATATTTTTATAATTCGAGACCTCAGTTTTCAACTTTTAAGTAATTGATACTTGACCTTCAATAAACTCTCAATCAAGTATTTTTGTTAAATTGTTGTTAGCAAATTAATGGCAGTATTACATGTCCTATCGGTGCGTCATGTGTTAACCTTCGACTGGCGAACGAGATATTAATGCCACATTCAGCCAGTTAAAAACTAACACATGGCCTCCTGTTAGTTGCCAAATGGAAAACGGGCGAGATTACCCAGTTGTTACTTTTCTTAATTTCATATATCAATTTTACAAAAGTTGAAACCTGAAGCCTCAAATTGCAAAAATATGAAAAGTCAAATACTTGTTTTGTAATTAACTCTTTTCTTAAACCCCAAAAAAAGTATAATTTACACCGAGTGTTATAATGATGTGACATTACATAAATCTGATCTATCTTAAAGGCTAAAGTTGCCAAGTTGGATTAAAATGCTATATAAAGTTGCCAATTATGATAGTTTTTTTATTTAAAATGCAGTGGTGCAAAGTGTTGTACTTTTTCCCATATTCATTCGAAAATGACTTGTACTCTGACCTAGCTAGTCGTTGGTGTTTTAGGTAAAGAGGATAATTTTCCTATTTTTTATTTTCCTCTTTCCCCCTTCTAGAGGGAAATGATGCTTTAGATGAATTATTGATCATTTGTGCAAGATGCTAAGATGGATATACATTGGATGGTGAGTTACTTTTCAATTTTACGTTTAAGGTAGGTAGTTAGGAAGAAATTGTCAACTTTAGAAAAAGCAAATGTCGTTGCAGAGTAAGTAGAAGCCATATCTTGTCGCTTATCTCTTGTCTCCCAAATATTTGAATATACTAGAAATCTTGAAAACTGAAAGCTTTGAAATTACATTCCAACCACCTCAATTTCTACTAAAATCGTAATTTTGTGAAGGAAGATCTGTGTTTCTTGAAGAAAAACCAGCTTAATTTGACTTGCAAAGATGGGAATTTTGTGGCATGCATGGTCGTATACTTCATGTTGGCTTCAATTTTCATGACTTTGTTTTCTGTTCCAAACAGATTGTTCCATATTTCAAAAGCCCAGTTATTCATGGAGTTTGAATTGTGTTCATTCCATATGTCATCTGGCTTTGTTATTTTCATAACAAAATTCAATGGGAGTTGGAATTTATATTATCTTGTTGGTATGATTTTAATTTTTGTCACATAGTTGAGTAGTCGACATTGATAGAATTTTCAAGATCAATCTATCAGCCAAGATTGGAATTTAAGATCTCTATAGTTATATCATATTAAATTGATCGCTACATGACTCAAATGCAAGATTTCTGTTCTGCTATCCAGTTAAATCGCCACTTGTCCCAACACTCTATCGTGCAAAAGTCGTGTACTAAAATTAGTTATATCAGAATATCTTTCAGGAGTTCATGAGCAAGTTAAGGAGGGGGATTGAAGATATCATTACCAAATACAAAGCTCAAGAAACCGCAAGACACTTTTTTAAGTCGGTGATTTGGTATGGGTTGTACTCACCGTGATCTTTTAATAATGAATAATATTATATACAATTGCGGAGTGTTTGTCGCCACGCAATCTCTTGAAAAAGAATGAGATCCATTATTAAAAAATAATTTTTTTTATATAAATCTCATATTTACTCATTTTTTTTAAAGGGATTGCTCAGCGTTTACTCTCTTTACTACTGCAAATATTATTTTTCTTTAATAATAAGCTAAAAAACAAAGGAATAATAATTAGTATTTTGGTATGGCTTTTTATGTTTGGAATCTTTCCCTATAATAGAAGCACTCGGGGGGGGCTTTCAATGAGGACTTCAATCTGCTAGGGAAAAAAATTACATTCATTCTTGTGTTTGTAACCCAAGTGGTACTTAAGTGTCAATGCTGGAATTAGAATAAAGGAGGGTAAATGAATATCATATGTAACCTTCCATTTTCACTTCATAAATCAATCAACTTAACCAATAATACGGTTAACAATTATCTAAGAAGTGTTGGGTTCACAAATAAATTTTTTGAAAAATAAAACATCATAAGCTGGCGTGGCATGCTGTAATTAGTTAAATTGTAGATTATTTTTACTATAAAGTAAACCTAACGTGTCGCATCAATTTGTGAGCATTATTTGTGAGATCTCATTGTTAACCAAAATATTTCTTCTATCATATTTAACCTAATAATATAAGACATGGTTAATGGTAATGTTTTTTATGTATTGCATAACATGGGGTCTTGAAAGCACAAAATTAGCAATCAGAAATGTCTGGTCTGTGCAACTTGCAGGTAGCCAGTGACACTGCCACTGTCAATCAGCTTTCCTAGACTTCCATTGTTATCTTGTTCTTAAAACCACGTTAAGATAGAAAAAATATTAGGGTGGATAATCAGATGAATTGAGAAATTTTTAAAACTTTTCAATAATTTTTATAATTTTTTTTAAATATTATCTAAATATAAAATACTTCTCAATTTTAAATCTTAAATCCGTACGTACACAGTAAACTTATATTCATGAAGACATTTCTCACTTGAATAGCTTGGACGTATAAAAATTCATGCACGTCAATGTCTTTCCAGATTCTCAATTATTTTCATAGTCGCCATATTCGGCTTTGATATCAATTAATGATAAATACTGATAAAAAAAAAAAGGAACAAAATTGGAAATATATTAATTAATGAGAATTCTGATGAAAAAATAAAAAGCCATTGTCTTCAGGTTTAAATTCTAGATCTTTCTATTAATTCAATTCATGTGAGTGTAGTATTGGGAAAACACCATATATAATTAGAGTAATGGATACGGTATAATTAAGATGTGCAAAAGTTATTTTTTTCACGTCTGTTCCAAATTTCTTATATTTTTTTCTCAAAAGAATCTCCGAAGTTTGTACATTGCAAAACTAAATGAATTATTTTCCACCGAATTATAACCTCGTATATCCATTTTTGTTGGGAAAAATTAAAAAAGAAAAGTAATTTGTCTCGGAATTCTAGTTATTGTAATATTCAATTTTTTTGTTTTTTTTTCGAATGTCTTATTCAGGCAGCATTACCTCTCTCTCTCTCTCTCTCTCTCTAAGCCAGAGAATAATTACGTTAAACCTCACATAATTAACGGACAACCATTTCTCAAACTACATTTATGCTTCAATGAGGGGCTTTTGTAGAAAAGCAATTTTTCACTTATAGGGATCTTCAAATCCCTTTTATCAACTTGTTAATGTGTGAAAAATTGCACAACAGGTCTGAATATGAGAAAGAGTCATTCTCTGCCCGCTAAGACTATTCCCAGGCCTGAATATGAGAAAGAGTCATTTTCAGCCCGCTGAGACTATTTCCGCCTTGATCAGTATTGTTCAGAGCCTCCGGCGGTGGTCCAGTACGGCTATATAGTGGTGATACGTACATCCATGACTGTGAATGGAAAACTAGTGCATAGAAAGTAAAGAGAAAGGGATACATAAATTTACATGGTTCGGCATGTTGCCTACGTCCACGGGCGTTTGGAGAGGGAAATTCCACTACAATATGTTTGTTTACAGTCTCTCATAGCTTCTCATTCCTCATTGTACAATGGGAGCTGGAGATCTATTTGCTGGAAAAGTTGTTCTCTCTAGAGCTCTCCCTCCAAAGGTTCAAGAAGCAGCTGAAGAAAAATCCCCCTTAAAGTCATCTGAATCTCCCCATTTATCTAATCATCTTCTTGCGTGCCCCCTGCAGTAGTGAGGCATGGTCCGCTTTGCATGTCTGACCCCCTCTCCCTATCCCACTTTCTATTGACACCCCTACCTCCTGACACCACATGTCTCCTAACCCCCTTGCCCCTCCTGACACCCCATGTATCCTAACCCCCCCCCCCCATGCCTCCTCACACCCTCCCTGCTTCCCCTCTTGTCTCCTAGTGGTGGTCTGGTGGGCTGGGCCTAGATATTTTACTCCCTTACAGTTGACATGCCATGCACACTTGGGACCTGCATCTAACGAAGGCACAACCAGGAGGCTCACAGCAGCCAATCGTGAGCCCGACGGACCTACCAGAGGGAACCACATGACCCGTCGACCTAGCTTCGCCAAGAGGCATAGCCTCGCATGTGGTGGAAACCACAAAGCCTAGTCCCACCGTTGCACGGCTGGGCTGCCTGCAACCACCCAACGGCTCGCTGACACTATCTCCCCCCCCCCCTTGAGGTGGTTCTCAACCACTCCAGTCAAATAGGAGCGACTGTTGTGTCAAAACTGCAGGAAAGTGGCCCAAGGCCACGACTCGACACTGCCCACGACATGCCAAGACAGCCCCATGGCAACCCCACGGCCAACCTACATGCATGTCTTGACCTATGCCATGACACGCATGGGCCCACCAGTGAGGCTGTTGCCCATGCACAGCCCAGCACTCGGGCGAGCATGTGCATGCCTGGGCACACGCCCACTGAGGTTAGTGGTCATGCACAGCCCAGCGCACGGCCTGGGCATCCACCGGCGCCGCATGGCCCTACACACGCCCATGTGCCGCAAGCCCATGCACATGCCTCAACGCCACGCCCCAACACTTGCACAGCCGCACACCCAGCATGCCAGCGAGGTTAGTGGCATGCCTTAGCAAGCATGCCATCCAGCGTACAGCTCCAGCCCGTGCCCTACAGGCAAGGCCAGTGGCATGCCCACCAGGCATGCCATCCAACGCATGGCTCCAACCCATACCTTGCAGCACCAACACCCATGCCACCTGCTTGGGCCATACAGCATGCACACATGGCACACTACCAAGACCATCAGCAAGCCTTGCACGACACCATGTCGTACCCACCAACAAGCCCCTGCATGGCTCCCTGCTATGCCCACCAACAAACCATGCCATGCCCACCAGCCATGGACCAGACCAGCCCAGCCGAGGGCAATGAACCATCTTAGCCTATCCATTGGCCAATTCAAATCACAGGCCATCTTGGCCCTTACAACCTATGTTATTGCTTTTCTTTTATTTTTATTTTAATAATTTCCAAGGGACCTTTTGGGGGTTTCTACTTTGTAATCTCTATAAATAGGACCCTTAGTCATTTCATTTACATCTTTTGAAAATTCCCTTTGTGGACGGCTTATTATTCTTGAAGTCATTTTTTGTGCTTAGCACTTGGGTACTTTGGAATCCAATTCGTGAATCTCTAAGGAGAGAATCACACTTTGCAATTCGTGAATAAGTGTGATTTAAGTTATCAATCTTATGAGTATTATTCAGTTCAACTCTTATCTTCCATTATTTCTCCATTGATCTTATTATTTTATGTGCATTGTTCTTGCATTTTTCTTGTGAGTTCATTGTGATTATTCGGCCATCAAACACATTCCATTCCCTTGCACCCTTTTGATCTTTCCCACCTACATATTTCGGCCAACACATTATTTGCCCTACTTTCCATATTCGGCCACTTCCATAATCGCCCTTCATCCATCCCACTTGAGCCCTAGCCGAAATCTCCACTTACCATATTTGGCTACACCATAAAATATTTCCCCTCCATATTTAACTTTCCATAGCAGAAAGTCCCACTTGCCAATTAAGGATTCCTAATTCCCATCCATAACCGAAAGTTACCATCCTTGGTGATTGGTCTTACTTTCCATATTGAGATCCCTTAATTCTAGGAATCCTCCTAGAATCTCTCAATCCCAACCCACTAGGCCACCATTAGGGGACAAAAGGGGAAGTAGAAAGGTGTCAGGAGGCATGGGGGGGGGGTCAAAAGACATGGGATTTCAGGAGGCATGAGGAGTCACGAGAAATGGGGTGTCAGGAGACAGGTGGTGTCAAGAGAAAGTGGGAACGGGAAAGGGGATCAAACAAAAAAAGCGGACAAGGCCTCACCACTGCAGGGGGCATGCGGGAGGATGATCAGATAAAAGGGGAGATCCAGATGACTTCAAGTGGGCTTTTTCTTCAACTGCTTCTCGAACCTCTAGAGGGAGAGCTCTAGAGAAAACCTCTTCTCTAGTAAGTAGATCTCCAACTCCCATTGTACAGTGAAAAGCAAGACGATATGAGAGACTATAAATAAGCATATTATAGTGGAATTTCCCTCTCCAAATGCCTGTGGGCGTAGGCAAGAGGCCGAATCACGTAAATTTTTGTGTCCCTTTCTCTCTATTTTTCTGCACTAGTTTTCCATTCACCGCCATGGGTGTAAGCACCAATACCATACAGTCACACCGGACCATCACTAGGGGCTCTAAACAACACCGGTCAAGGCCTGAATCGTCTTAGAGGGTCAGGAATGACTATTTTCACCTTTCCGGCCTGTTGTGAGATTTTTCACACATCAATAGAACCTTAATCAATGAATGGCCAAAAAATCTAGTATGAGAACCAACTTTTTAGCTTAAATTAAGGCCCAAGCCAAGCCCAATGTTTTGGGAGAGCCATGAAGTTTTCACTAACCAAAACAAATAATCCAATTTAGATATCATATTATATATAAAGAATAATATTATTTTTCAAAAATATTTAAATGTCTTCTATTCGTTTTTTAAAAGATTCTTTCATTGCCATAATCAATCATTACATAGTTTCTCATGTAAAATCAATTTGAGAATTTCTGATGGTCCATCTTCCATCCATACAATTTCCTCTCTATGATCTAAAGCAGTTTCTGAAAAATTTTAGCTTCTCTGTTGCCTTCTCTATATGTATGTTGAAGCTTCCAGGTGGATCGACTTTGAAAATTTCTTCTAGCATCTTCCAATAGTTGCCCAAACCACTGCCAATTATGGTCTTCCTTACTATTTATCACCTGAATGATGACTTGTGCATCTCTTTCAAATATCACTTTAATAAGGCTCAACTCAGAACAAAATTGTAATACTCTTCATAATGCATTCATTTCAACTATGATCAAGTGATAAACATGGATTTTATTCAAGCATAAAGAGGCCAAAATTCCCCCTTTCCAGTCTCTGACAATAATACCAGCAGCCATCTTCTTCTGTTTTGAATTAAAACTAGCATCCAATTGAATTTAATATCATTGTATCCAGGCTTCTTCCATTTTGTTCCCTTTCTACTAATTACTCTGTTGACTTGCTTTGAAAGCATTTCATTCTAAGCTTGTTACAAATCTTCTAACTTTTCCACTGCTTGATTTACCCTTATTCTCAGGCTTTCAATTTTTTGTTCAAAGATGAATTTATTCCTTCTCAACCATATGCTTCTCATGATAGGTGACACTAATTCTGGTTCCTTCTTTTTCAATCTTTGCACCATCATCACCCACAAGGTTACAATATCTTCTTCATAACAAGACCACTTTTGTACCAGGCTATATGATTCAGCCCAAACATCAGATGTTGAATTGTAGCTCCATATAGCATGACATATTGATTCTTCCTCTCTTTCACAAATGGGACACAATGAATTCTTAATGATCTTCTTTTGAGCATGATTTCTCTTGTTTGGTAATGAATCATTTACTACTTTCCATAAAAAAACTTTTCACTACACTCAGGACTGTTAAGTTCCAAATTTCTTTTCAGACCTGACTGTTATGCTTGTTTTGAGAAAGTTCTCCTTTCACTTTTCTTCTTAAACTCATTCCAAGTGATAAGCACTCCTTATAGAAAATATTCCAGTTTTTTAATATCCCCAAATCAATTTGTCTAGGAGTCTAGTTGTTCTAATTGGAATAGTGCACACCCGATTGACTTGATCTTCTCCCAGAATCTCCATTATAGCATCCACCTTCCAACTACCATCCTCCGTATCTATTAGTTCCCTAACTTGAGATTGTCTATAAGGGATACTAATAGGAGATTGGATGCAGAAAGATCATGGACCATAAAGAAAAAATATCCACTGCCCCGGATCGATGCTACATTTTCGAAGATTAACTTGAGATCGAGTTACAATCAGCTGAGAATAAGAGACAAGGATGTACTAAAGACTACTTTCAAATCAAGGTACGGGCATTATGAGTTCAAAATAATGTCTTTTAGGCTAGCTAATGCCCCTATAGCTTTCATGGACATGATGAATTAGGTGTTTCAGCCTTATCTGGATTCCTTTGTGGTAGTCTTTATTGATGATATTCTTGTATATTCCCAAAACTTGGAGGACCATGCTAATCACCTACGGTTGGTACTGGGTAAGCTGTGGGAGCATCAGTTATAGAAAAACTCAGCAAATGCGAGTTCTGGCTTGATTAAGTAAGGTTCCTTGGGCATGTCATCTCTCAGGAGGGTGTGACTGTAGATCCTAGAAAGGTTGAAACATTTTTGGCCTGGCTACGTCCCACGTTAGTGCATGAGATCCGAAGCTTCTTGGGATTTGCAGGTTACTATTGAAGATTTGAGGAGGGATTTTCTAGATTGTCTGAACCACTCACTATTTTGACCAAGAAGAATACTGAGTTTGTTTAGACTGATAAGTGTGAAAGAAGCTTCCAAGAATTAAAGAAGAGTTTAACCTCTACACCTATTTTGGCACTTCAAGAGCTATGCAAGCTATTTGTAGTTTTCAGCGATGCTTCCAAATTTGGTTTGGGGTGTGTTCTAATGCAAGAGGAGTGAGTTGTAGCTTATGCATCCCACCAACTGAAGGATCATGAAAAGAACTATCCCACTCATGACTTGGAGCTTGCAACAATGGTTTTTGCTTTAAAAATCTAGTGGCATTATCTGTATGGAGAGACAAGTGAGGTCTACACAGATCATAAGGGCCTAAAGCATCTCTTCACATAGAAAAATCTCAACATGAGGCAGAGAAGGTGGTTGGAATTAATCAACGACTACAAGTGTGAGATTAAGTACCATCCAGAAAGGCAAACCAGGTTGCTGATGCACTGAGTCGAAAGTCCCACTTGGTGGATGAGGCTTAGCCTTTGAGGGTATACTCTTTCCTTTGCGAGAAGAGAAAACTTCTTGTGGAGAGTTCGTAGCAAGAGAAAGTCTTAGCCTCTATGCATGAAGTCAGAGTTGTTGACCTTGAAGAGTCTAAGACTCTTTAGAGGAGAGACCCCAAACTTCTGGATATCCTCAGAAAGTCAAGAGGACCTGCACATTTTAGTTTAAGTAAGGATGGGACTTTGTTGTTCAGAAACCATAGGGTGATTTCAACAAATTCAAAGGTTAAGGAGAAGATTTTGACAGAGGCACACGTAGCCTTTTACTCAGTTCACCCCTGAAATATGAAGATGTATCAAGATCTAAAGAGAAATTCCTAGTGGGAAGGGATGAAAACAAACATAACCATTATCTTTGAGAGATGTGCCACTGTCGGCAAGTTAAACCAAAACATTAGAGACCCACCAGTAACCTTCAACCCTCTCGATTCCAGAATAAAAATGCTATGGATTTCATAGTGAGTTTGCCGAGGACTCCTAGAGGGAAGAATTCTATTTTGGTGATTATCGACCAGTTGACCAAGAGTGCTTATTGTCTACCAGTCACAAATACCAACACCTTGGGAAAGTTGACACGACTATATGTGAAGGAGATAGTTAGGTTGCATGGGATACCCAAGACCATTGTATTGGATCAGGACCAGAGGTTATCCCAATTTTGGAAGAGCTTAAAGGCGACAATGGGCACTAAGTTGAAGTTCAGCAGTGCTTATCACCCACAATCAGATGGCCAATTAGAGCGCACTATTCAGACTCTTGAAGATATGTTGAGAGCCTGTGCTTTAGAATTCAAGGGTAGTTGGGAAAATCACTTGTAGGTCATAGTGTTTGCGTACAACAACAATTTCCAAGCTTCCATTCAAATGGCACCTTATGAGGCTCTGTACAGTAGGAAGTGCAGATCACAGTTATATTGGGACGAGGTTGGTGAGAGCAAGCTTATTAGGCCAGAAATAATTCAAAAGATGAAGGACCAAGTCAGAGTCATAAGAGACATGATGGCAATGGCTCAGAGCCGTCAAAGGAGTTATGCATATACGAGGAGAAAAGACATGTTTTTAGAACAAGGTGACTGGGTGTACCTCAAAGTCCCACCCATGAAGGGCATCAAGCAGTTTGGGAAAAAAGGGAAGCATAGCCCAAGATATGCCGGCCCATTTCAAATAAAAGTGAAGGTTGGACCTATCACTTATAGGATTGCATTACCAGATTATTTTGGGGAGGTGGATGACGTGTTTCATGTATCCTCTCTGAAGAATAGTTTCGGACAGCAAGAACCTCAACTAGTTGACCCTGGTAGCATCCAACTGTAGCCTAACGGTACCTATGAGGAAGCATCGACGCATATCTTGGACTGGAAGGAGCAAAAAATGAGATCCAAAACAATACCTTTGGTGAAGTTGTCATGGGGAGATCCGGCAGCTCAAGACTTCACTTGGGAGAGACAAGTAGACATGAGAGAACATTACCAGTATCTATTTGGGTATTATTGATTGTATATCTTGTTCCAACCAAGTTTTGAGATGTATCTTATAATTGTTTTCAGATTAAATGAATTAAGCTTATCAGTTTCGAGGACAAAGTTTCTTTTAAGGGCGAGAGGATGTGAAGCTCAAAATATTTTGTGTGTATGTAGGCTTTTTCTATAACAGAAAATTTGAGCTCAAGTGGCTATTTGTGGATTAATTATTTATTTTGAGTGTTGTGGGCCAAATCTAGGCATGAGAGAGGAAGAAATCAGGACCAACCCTCCCACCAAAATGGCGTCGTTTTGATGGCTTCGGAAGCAAATTTTTCCCTACTCGTTTTGAGCATTAAAGGAAACCCTAATTTATTTTTCTCCCCTGGCGCCGCATGATCCCCTTCTTCTTCTTTCCTTTTGTTTTGTTCCTCTTCCTCCATCTTCCCTCAAAGAGGGCCCGGCAATGCCTCCTTCCTTCACCATCCCGCCATAGCCATGCGTCCGTCGAGCACTGGACACCTCTTTCATCTACCCCCACCTCCATTTCCATCAATCCGCACGACACTCTCTCTCTCTCCCCTCCCCCCAACCAGTGAAGCCTCTACCATGGCAGAGGCATCTCGCCACTGCCCACCACCCATTGAGTGCCATGCGTGCAACGCTCATGGTTCCCCCAACATCCCTCCCCCCAATCGCAACTGCAGCTGCATTCATCGAGCCCCAACCCACAACCTATAAATAGGCCATGCCTCCCTCACCCAAACTCACCTCCAAACCTCTCATACTTCCTCAAGCCTCGTCCATTCATCTTCCCCATCCTCCAATCTACAACCCCATAAATTTTAGGAGAGATTTTACCCTAGCGTCGTCGCTAGCCACCACTCCTAGTCACGCTCTAAGGGCCATTCGACCACCTCCTGGCCCTCCCCTTTTCCATTCCCGCCTTCCTCCTCCTTTGGTTCCACCCAAACTGTGAGCTAAAGCTCTCTTTAGCACTACTCTGCCACATCCAGTTGAGAAAATCCTTCCTCCACCCACTAGCACGTCAGATATGCCACCCCTTAAAAAAAACCCTACCCCCTACCGTTAGCCCCTCTGGACGCCACAACAGTAAGCCCAATTGCCACTTAACTTGTACATTAATTTTTAGGCTGCAGGCAAATTTGACTTTTCATTTTCCCCATCTATGCAACGACCCATGCACATGCACACTCACAATTTTCTCTCGATCCGAGAGGTACTCTAAGTCAACGTACTTGATCATCCAAAATTACCCTTCCGTTATTCTAAGTAAATTCACAGATCGACCCTCGAATTTCTAATGTGGATTATTTTGCCATCTAGTTGTGGTTGCAGTCTGGTTGTGAATGAGAAGTGGCCAGGAGTGAAGTGTTGGGTTATAAAATCTATAGTTGTGATGAATGTCGGCCTAGGGCCAGGTGGAGTGTTTGGAATTGCGGGTAGTTTGGGGAATTGTGGATTTGCTGGAATTGTGACAACTATGATGTTTTTATGATGCTTGTTTGTGCTATGTCATGCCATCCAATAACTGTCTGTCATGCATCTACTTTTTTAAATTGTCATTATCTGTCATATTTTATTAATTGTGTTTTGATGTCATTAAAAGCTTATTTTGTGGGTGTGTGTGTATCACGACCACAAGGCCGAAATGGGATATTATCTAGCTGGAGCTCCTCTGGTCACTCAGGAGTAGGTAAAACTGAGTGACGTATCCTGGGCTTTCACAAGGCGACAGTTGGCTAGGCCAAGACGGTAACACTCTTGGCGCGACCCCGTGGCCCCTTTTCTGACGAGGGATAGAGTATGTCTGGTACATACACACCGGGCACAGAGTTGGGAATTGCTCATTAGGAAGTCACCCACACGGTCGTTACCCATGGTGTGACAAAGGCAGACAGAGTATGCGGATTATCCCAAGGGGAAACCATGATGCACACCGTAATAAATGGATGTAAATTGGGTATAAATGGATTTTTTGGCATGAGTGGCTATAATTAAATGATTTTTTTCGTAGGGTCAAAAAAATGGGTATTTTGGGAAAGCCTCTCATGACTATTGTGCATATTTGTTCGTATGCTTCCATATTTGAAATTTCTGGTTGTTGAAATAAATCAGTCCATGTGTCAATAAAGTCTTTCTCTCTATAACTCAATTTATGTGCTTTACTCTTTGTCTCATCCCAAACATCAGAATTTGCGACAAAGCTCCACAACGCATGCCCCTGGTTTCCTCCAACTGCTCATATATTGGACAGACCCCTGTTTCTGTGATCGTCCTTCTTTGCAAATTACCTTTTGTTGGCAAGCAGTTAGTGAGTGCTCTCCATAAAAATACCTTAAGATAATTAGGAATATTAAGCTCCCACAATCTTTTCCATATATCATTTATCTCTGCTGTAATAGATTGCTCCCCCCCAAGTTTCTTTTTGATATCCATAGCCACATAATGTGCACTCCTTAAAGTAAAGAGTCCATTTTTAGTAAGTCCCCAATAAAGCATATCCTCTAGGCCCATTCTGCTAACTGGTGCAGCATAAACAATATTAGTTTCTTCTTTACTGAATGTTTCCCTAACCAATGCATGGTTCCAACCACCAATTTCCTCATCAATTAACTCATCCACACTAGCTTCCCTTCCCAGTGCAAAAATAGGAGATTGAACAGTATATGAAGATTGAGTTTGCATCCATTTAGGCCCCAAATTTTTATCTACTTCTCATTACCTACTCTCCATCTCATCCCTTCTTTAACCAAATCTCTAACCTCCCATAAACTCCTCCAAATATATGAAGGACCAAAACCAAGTTTAGGATCCATAATTGAGCAATGTCTGAAGTATTTTTCCTTCGTAACAATATTAAAACACTCAATATCCCTAAACCCCATACCCCCTTCACTTTTAGATCTGCTAATCCCACTCCATTTCCTCCATCGGATTTTATTATCATTCTTCAACTGTCCCCACCAGCACTTTGCAATTAGTGATGAAATTTCTTTGCACAATACTTTAGGCAGCTTGAAAACACCCATAGCATAGGTTGGGAGAGCTTGCAAAACATATTTTATAAGAACCTCTTTCCCTGCTTGTGTCAAGAACCTATTTTTCCAATTGCTTATCCTTGCCCATACTCTTTCTCTAATAACTCGAAAGGATTTATACTTAGATCTACCTAAAACACTAGGTAGGCCCAAGTACTTTTCAAAATCACCACTACTTCTTGCACCAATAACCCTTGCCAAGCTGTTTCTTATTTACTAAGGAGTATTGGTACTGAAAAACATAGAAGCCTTTTGTTTATTCAATTTTTGTCCTGAAGTAGCTTCATAATAAGCCATGATAGTCTCTAATTGTCTCCACTCTTCTGTTTTTTACTTACAAAAGAGGATGCAATCGTCAGCAAACATTATGTGGCAAATAGAAGTTCCACCCTTGGCTACTTTAATACCCTTCACCAAACCATCTAACTTAGCATTTTTAATCAAAGAACTCAACCCCTTGGCACACAAAAGAAATAGGTAAGAAGACAATAGATCTCCTTGCCAAAGTCCTCTTGTTGGTATGATGTTGTTCCCAGGTTGACTATTTACAAGCACTGCATATTTTATTGAACATACAAATTGCATAATCAACTTGACCCATCTCTCATGGAATCATAGTTTCAGCATAACAACCTTTAAATACCCTCACTACACCCTATGCCTTAGACATTTCCAAGTTGATTGAAATACTTCCCTTCTTACCTTTCTGTCTATACTTCATTAAGTGAAGGGCCTCATAAGCAATAATTATATTATTTGTTATCAGTCTTCCAGCAATGAAAGAGTGTTTTTGCAATAAGCTTGTAAAACACATTACAAAGACTTACTGGTCTAAACTCTCCTACTAAAACATGATTCTTAACCTTTGGAATCAATGCTAAATAAGTAAAGTTACTAAGCTGGTCCAGTTCTCCCCATTTAAGAAATGCAATGCATCAGCACATACCTTATCACCTACTATATTCCAATACTCTTGATAAAAGAATGCCCCAAGCCCATATGGACCTGGGGATCTTAAAGGGGCCATCTATTTTAAAGCTTGCTCCACTTCCTCTCTAGTGAATTCCTGCAAAAGAACATTATTCATCTCACTTGTAACCTTCTGTTCCAGAGTCTCCACCCCATTGTTAATAACCTCATCAGTTGGCAGAGTAGAATTATAAACCTCTTGAAAATACAGTTAAAAGCCTCTTGAATACCACCCTGATATGATCTTAGCACAGATTGATTGTCCTTGATCTCAACAATCCTATTCTTCTTATGTCTTTGTGTTGCACAGGCATGAAGAAAACGTGTGTTTCTATCCCCATAGGCATACAAGGTCCTTTTAGCTTGTTGCCTCTATTTGATATCCTCTTCCCCCAATAATATCCCCACCTCCTTCTGTAAACTTCTGTTCCTATGACTATTGGCACCACAACCATCATCTTGAAGCCTCTTCAGTAAAGCAGATTTCTCCTTAATCACCTTGTCCATCTGCCTATTATAACTTTTACTCCACTGTTGTAATGACTTACAACACTAATTCAAAGATGCTTGTACTGAGTCGGAGCCTGCTATATCACATCTTCAGTTATCACCTACAATTTATCTACACCGTTCCTCCTTACTCCACCATGCCTCAAATCGAAACAACTTATTCCTTAACTGATACCCACCTATATCTTTCCTGAGAGACAATATTAAAGGTTTACTATCAGAACATCTTGCCACTAGTCTTTCCACTGTAACAGAATTATAAATCTCTCTCCATCTTCTATTTGCAAAGGCCGTATCCAATCTTTCCTTAGTATAACATCCTTCACCCTGATTATTACTCCATGTAAATCCATATCCCTTGAAACCCAAATCACATAACTCGTTGTCTTCCACTACTTTTTTGAAAGAAGCCATCTGATTTTTAGGTCTAGACCTTCGACCCCACTTTTCATTCTGAAATAGAATCTCATTAAAGTCTCCAATAATGCACCAAGGATCAAGTCCATCATTAATTGTAGTCAATAGATCCCATGAAAGTTGCCTCAGTCCCACTTATTAATAACCATAAAAATTTGTTAGCTTCCACTTACACTTTGCATGCTCATCATATAGCCCCCCACTAATATGCCAATGTGAGTAGTTAATAATTTCCAAACCAATTGTATCCTTCCACAAAACAGCTATGCCACCACTCCTCCCCACAAGATCCACACCAAAACACCCATTAAAACCAATTTTTGTTCTAATAGCATCTAATTTATTTACTTTCAAGTAAGTTTCCATTAGGAGAATTACTTTTGGGCTCTTCTCCTTTACAAGCATGTAAAGATCATGAATTTTTTGAGGGTTTCCAAGCCTTTGGCAGTTTCAACTTAAGATATTCATGGCTCTTGGCAGGGCTACTTCACAGCCTCGGCCGATATATCATGATGAGTATCTTAATTAACCTTCCCAACCCCTTTCAATTTCTTGCTAAGAACCTAATTTTCCCCCTCATCAATAATAGATAAACCAGTCCTTTTACCTGTCCCAAGACCACTGCTTGGGTTTTGTTTTGAATCTACCTTGACTCTAGCTTGTCTTTTCCATCTCCACTTAATTTCACTAGCTTTACTCATGCTAACTTCATTCTCCTTATTTTTAAGCATGTGCAGTGACTCATCTTGCATAATATTATCCTCACAAAGACTAACAGAATCAAGAATACCCTCTATTCCCTCCTCACAATTTGAAAAGACTTGCTTCTCTTTTTTAGGTTGCAGTTGGTACACTGTAGTTCTCAACGTGGAAATATAATTGTCCCTTATTTTAGCCTCAGCTTCAATAAGCATGTTAGTAGCTTAGATTAAACTCTCCTTATCCACCTCATTCAAACTTGCCTTAACTGCACCCTTATCCACATTAGTAGGCATAACTGAACCTACTATCTCAGGAACTTCAGTAACCAACTCCTCCACCCCACAATATTGCTCACCACCATACTCCAATGACCCTATAGGAAAACCTGTTGCCTGAAAAACCTTTCGCCCACCTCAGCAGACCCCTGCACTTGATCATTCAAGGTCTCACCATAATCAGTTGTAAATCTGAAACCTTTTCTCCTCATACCCGACTCTACTTTAAGCCATGCATAGTACTGATTTTCTCCCTTACAGAATTTCAATTTTCCACTATTGTGCGAGCAACCTTGGTTACCATGATAAAACATACCATAGTTAAGACAAATTCTGGGTAGTTTCTCATATCAAATTGGCACCCACATACTTCTAGAACTAACCTAATAGTTCTACCTCAAGTCACGGCCCTCAACATATCCAGGTTCACTCTACCCCGTAGGTATTCACCCCATCCTACATCATCCTCCGACACATCAACATCTAGAACTTCCCCAAGTGTACTACCAATCAGTTTTCCATACTTACAATTCATACAGTAGAAAGGTAAGTCATGAAGTTGAATCTAAAATAATTCAGAATTGAACTCTATGGCCTGGGGTTGTATCAATCTGCTAAAATTCTTCAAAACAAAAAAGGTTTGCACCAAATAACCATGGCCTTCTAGCCATCGCTCTAGAACAGTCACCCGCTTTGGCCAAAGAAATAACATAAGTATTTGCCCTTGATTCCACAAACTCAACAACCTTATTGACTTTCCAGATTTTGAGCATGGTCGATTTCACAACTTCTTTACTCAGGAATCTATTAGTTAAAACCTTTCCAACCACACTTCTATTCTCCCTCTCTTTAAACCCTTCCTAATTGTCCTCACGTATAGTAATATCTTGTTGTTCCTCTTCATTTAGTTTCAATTTATTCCAGACCGCTTCGAGTTCCTCCATCACTCACTACACCTCACAAAATCACTATCTTGTTTGAAAGAAACAAACAAATAGCACTATTCTCACCTCCACTCAGTGGGAGTAGAGAGACTTGAACTCCAGCACTTTCAGTTGGTTACTAGAGAAAGAGGAGAGAAGACTTTCCCCTAACTTTTTAGATGAGCTAAACTGTATGGATTTTGTTTTAGTGGGGTTATTTCCAATTTCAGTTTGAATTTCAATGGGCTTAAATTAATTATTTCATAAGCCATTTTTAAGTGGGTTTAGTTTATTTTATAATAGTCCAAAAATTTCATATTTTTTTACAGAAACTATTTTGTACAGAAAAATACCTAGAAACTTAAATTAGATTATTAAATATTTTATGACCAATTTCAGTAGTAAATAATAATAGGTTAAAGTATTTCAAACAATTTAAATTGTTTAAGTTTATGATTTTTCACTAATTTTTTTGATAGATTTTAATATAAATTTCTACTGAGTTATAATTTAGAAGAATAGATAAAATGTTTGAATTTAAAATAATAATAGTATTTGTCTTGGTGCAATACAGAATAGCTATTAAAAGTATTATTCCCTATCGTATGAGTTCAATTATTAAAAGGAGCGTCATGATACGATTCTTAGAATTCTTAATGACGTATAGTATTTCTTTTAGTTAACAAGTACAAAGAGAATAATCGAAATCAGAGTTTCGACGTAACTAGCTTGATCATAAGTTACGATAGCACAACAGTTAGTTAGTTAGAACATTAGTACAGCCTGTTCTTTGAAAGCCAATTTTTATGTACCCCGTATGTCATGAATTATGCAAGCATGTCATTCATCATAGTCCATGATCATGTTAATTCCACATAATGTTCAGATTCTACTTTTTTTTTTAGACTATTTATGTTATTATGTATGTCATGCATCTCAAATGCATGAGACATGTATGCTTTCAGAATTAAGTATAATATAAAATAAGAACAGTTTAATCAAATGGTCATTCATATGCATATTACCAATACAGTTTCAGGATGGATGTGCAAGCCACAGACTCAAGCATGGTCCACCGTAGTATGCTAGAATACTACTCAGCGGCTCCCCTTGCGACTGCAAGATGTAGGGCCGATGCATAACCTACACACAGGGTTATGTTGGCGAATCAGTTAAATCAGATCAATCACTTAATTCAGATAATACAAGATAAGTCATGCATAGCATGAGCATCAATATAAAATGTCATGAATTTTATTCTCTCAACATGAAAATTTTATATAAATCCTTACATTTATTATGTTTACATTGTGATTACTTTCTTATTGAGGTCTTCGACTTATTTTATTTTTAATTCATGTTTTAAACCACCAAAGTGTAGAGAATGCAGATTTTGAGCAGGCGAGCAAACTTAAAAAGAGTGGACCGATGAACCTTATAATTTATTTATAATTATCTTTCCATTTAATTGGGTTGGAAACTTTGACATGATTGTGTTTTAGATATGGTTAATTTTTAAACCTCCTTTATGGGATAAACAATATTTTATTTAATTATGCAAGTCTCTTGCATAGATTTAATTACATATATACATGACATTCCTAACCTAAGGGAAGGGGTGTTACACATTGATAGCAAAATAGGCTTGTAGTCTTAGCTTCTTGCTATTAAAGTTTCAACCCAAACTGACTTGAAGCACTCTTTCCATTTATTGTTGACTACTAGTCGATCCAATCTTTTATTGTTGAATGTTTCATCTAAATGTTTGTTCCTCTAAGTAAACAACTCCCTCTATAGCTTAAATGAGTCAGCATATTTTCTTCCAACGCTACTATGAAGTTTCCCATATGGTTTTCAACTCTCAACCTACCCCCATATTTTTCGAATTGTAGCAAAATCTCATTGAAGTCTAGAGTCACAAACCAAGCCTTTAAGTTTGGAGGTTTCAATATTGCTAATAGATCCCATGACAAGTATCTTTTTATCATATCAAGATTACCATAAAATTCAGCTGGTAACCATTTAATCCTAGATTTTTACTCATGAGCCAAGCATTAATATGCCACTGTGAGTAATTCTAAATTTCCAGTTCTATATCATTCTTCCATAGTAATGCTAACCCACCATTTCTTCCTATTGGATCAACAATAAAACAATCCTTAAATCTCAATCTTCTCTTTAAAAACTCAACTTTCCTCATGTCTAGTAGAGTTTCTAACAAAAACACTACATCAGGCTACTTATCCCTTACCATAAGGTAAATGTCATGAACTGTACATGGGTTTACAAGCCCTCTGTAGTTCTAGCCTAGAATATCATTGAGATAGGCATGACTGCCTAACAACCACCACCTCTGGTTGGTTTTCAAGCACAATTGCATTTCACTTTAGAATGGTTGTGTTTTTAGCCCTTTCCTTCACAAATCCAATATATCCCTAACATCTATAGCACACTTAAGAGATAAGGAAGTAGCTGAACTTACCTCAGAAGCATGTCTATTTCAGGCTCTTCTTTACCAACTCTCTTTAGTTAGCAGCTCTGTGTTAATGCTTTTTGAGTTAGTTACATTCTTTGTTGCCCCTTCTTTGTCAGAAGCCTTTTGATTTGTCTTCATGTAGTGGCTCAAAGGAACTGGCCCATCCCCCATATTAGATTCATTAGGCCCATTGAATCCTTAGCCCAATCCCTTCCGGCTTGCTTCAAATAATGTCATGTTTTTCTTAGAGGTAGAAGGTTGATGCTAATTTTATCTCTCAAAGGATCGCCCTTATTTCCTTCTTGGATTGAATCACATTTTTCAAATTCCAAAAATCCCTCAATCATCGCATGTCTTGATATGAACCATTCATTTTCCTCACGATTGGTCACGAGTCTCGTCTATATGTTTTAAATCTCGAATATTTGATTTTAAGTTTAGCTAATGATTTTTAAATTGAGCCAAGTCTTTTAAAATCTTCCAAAAATTTTATAAGCCCAAATTTATTTTAAATGTAATATTTTTAGTATTATTGTATCAAACCTAATTTTGAAAATAAGCATCTTTAAATTTGAAGTCCTGAAAATAATATAGTTTTACAAATTCATTTTATTTAAATGATTTTATTCCTTTAAAAATATTATTTAATATTCATCATTTTATTTTATGTTAAAAACTCTACTTATTTAGATAATTTTATTTCTTTTAGAAATATTTTTAAACTCATCATTTTATTTTATGATGCTATTTTGGGATAGAGAAAACAAAATTGGAATTTTAAATATAGTCTCATTTCATTTTATTTTTATTTCTCTATTTCTTTCATTTAGTTTATTGTCATTCTCTTCATGTTTAATCTTTACCCTTGGATTAAAATTAGGGGTAGAGCCTAGATTAATTGCCCAAAAACCCTAACTTATCCTTCCCCTTCCCTCATTTCCTCTCTTCTCCCTCTTCCATCCCTCCAGGCATCATTCCCCTCCCCCTTAGCCAAAACTCCCCAACACAACTCCACCGCAACCAAGCCACGCCCCAATCTACCGCACAATCTCCTCCGTCGTGGCCTCACCTCATCTAGCAGATCCCTCTCTTCTCTCTCTCTCTCTCTCTCTCTCTCTCTCAGCACCTAGCAGCCACACCCTATGCTACCGACAGTGTAGCCCCATGATCATGCCATCTAGCCTCGCTATGGCCACCCCTTTACTCTCTCTCAGTCCAACGTCGTGCATCCCAACGCCACCCTTTGTTTCTCTTGAGCCTTTGTCACCACAACCATCCCCTCTCATCCCTCTCTTAGATCTCTCTCTTCTCCCTCTCAATTTCTCCCTCCGACAACCCCTCCATATCTCACCCTTTCTGTTTTATCATTGTCCCCACTCATTGCCCCATCTCCACCAAGATCTCAACCCAACTCCACCCTTCCATCTTCCCTTAGCAAACCCACCCTCTCGAGATTCTCCTTTTCCCTTATGATCTCACTAACCACGGGTTGCCTCCTCCACAACCCAAGCTAAAGCCCTCCTCCAATTCCACCACCGTGCACGACAAGCCCAACAACCCAACCCTCTGCTAGCCAATGTCAACCCACGATAACCCTTGTTTTGGACCCACCCTTAGCCACCAGGGACCACCCTGGTAACACCACGTACAGCCCAATAGCACCACCGAAGCTCTCACTCCCTATTTTCTCATCCTCCCTCATGCCCAATCAACCTCCTCCTCAAGTCGCAGTACACAACCACGACCAAAGGACAATCACAACCCAAACTAGTAGCTTTCACCGCCACGAGACCACCGGACAGCAAACGGCAAGTAGCAATTTTGACCCTTTAATTTAGGGTTTGATTTCTATCTCTTTACCTCAATAATTTATTATGTTTCTGAAGCTTAATTGGTATTGTGAATGGTGCTCTGTTGTTGATAATTGTGAATTGTGAAATGTGCCTTATGCAGTGGACTATGAATGGAATGGTTTGCGATGTGGCTATGTAGTTTGGAGTGATGGGCATTATGGCACCGTTTCTGTTGTGGCTATGCATAGTGTGAAGTGATGGGATGATTGTGTTGTTGTGAAGTAGCCAAATTCCATGTAAAATGATGGGATGACTATGCAATTTGAAAGTGGTTGTGAACTGTGTGAAGTGATGGGTTGTGGTGTAGTTGTGATGTGGTTGTATGTTGTTTGAATTTTTTGAATAAGCTATGTAGTTTGGACCTACTGTGTGAAGGGATATGTTGGTTAGGGTTGTGATGGTTAGTAGGAAGCTCATAAAAACAAGTGAATGTTTTGGTAGACTGTATATTGATCTTAGGTGATAAAGAGGGTAGGGTACATGTGTAAATTGGTTGGATGATTGTGCCGAACAGATTTAGCATATATAATGGATAGTCTGTCTTAAGTATGAGTATGCGATGTTTAAGCCTCAATGTTGGCTTAAAGTTGTATATTATGCTTGGTTTGGATTATGATGAAGTGTTGGTTAGATTATGCATAAACGAAGGAAAGGATGTATTTATTAACTAGGATTGAGTTGTATCACTTGGTTGGTTCAAGTTATGCATTGGAATAGATGGTTTGGTAGGAAAAGTGTGATAAAAGTGATAATGTGTCTTAACCTTAAAGGATAAGAACATGAAGTTAAATGCAATGTGTTGGAAAGGTGACCCTATGGGGTCACAAGTTATGACTTTGAAATAAGGAGAGAGTAGTAAATGAAGGTAGAGAGGATGTATTTGGACAATCGAATATGTCTGAATGAAAGAAGCACAAGTCAATGGTCATTTTATGAATTTATAATTTTAAGTTGCATATGCACTTGAAAGGGGAATGATGTTAAGGTTATGTATGCATGTAGGTTGTCATTTGACACACATGTTCATATATTCTAGAATTTTCTAAATATTATGTAAATGAAAATGAAAAACTTTTATGAAAAATGTTCTTTTTTATGCAATGAAGGAAAATGAAATCATGTGTATGTAAGTATGCTAAGTAATAATGTTTTATGGTATACGTATGTAATGGCCTTCTTTGGCAACCCCTATTGATGCACCTCAAAGGATAGTTGTATGCATGTGAATGGATGTTATATGTAGTACTTATTGTATTTATGTTCCATGAAATGAATTCTTGAGGTTTATGCTTGATACTAAAAAATGATATTTAAATGATGTGATGAAAGATGATTTAAATGAGGCTATGAAATGATATTTAAATGACATTATGAAAGGATATTTAAATGAGGTTATGAAATGAAGCTTAAATGATGCTATGAAATGATGTTTATTGATGATGCTTATGCTTATGCTTTGAAATGATGTTTATGAACTGAAATTGATTGATGAGTGAAAAGAATGAAAATCAAAGAAATAAAAGGAATGAATAAAAGGAAAGAAAATAAATGTTGTAATGTATGAAGCTACGTAATGATCATGACTGAATTAATGAATGATGGTACCAATGGATTAGGCAAATTGCAATGCCAGGTAAGTAGTACTGGTAGTGCACCCAATGCTACCCTGACTGAAAGGGATTCCCAACCTGTGGCCACAAGTGGAATTAGGGTCTAAAAGACCAATAACCCCAACATATGGGGTGTAACAGTGTGTTTCAGTCAGAGGAAAATTGATAAGAATAAATGAATGTATGAATGATTTAGTTTCTTTATGAATGAATGTACAAGGTGGGAAATGTTTTAGCATAAAGGAAAACCTTCTTAAAGAAAACTCCAACCTCGTAATGTTTTCAAAGGAAATAAATGTTTTATGTAAACTATGCAGATGAATGATGAATGCACAAATAAAAAACCTATGTTAGTATATTTTTATAGTGTGAAGTAATACTTACTGAGTATTCGACTTATCTTATTTTTATGTATGTCTCTCCCCCTCCCAAGAACAAAATGAGAATGAAGCTTCAGGACAGACATGGCCCAGAAGGAAAGGTGATTGAAGTCTAGGCATGTTTATGTAATGTATAAAAGAATATTTTTGTAAAAAACACTGTATAATTTAATTTAATCATTTCCGCTGTAAACGCTCTTTTAATTATAAAGTAGGTTTTAATTTTAAATATAGAATCTTTTATATCCTGGGAAGGAAATGAAAAAGTTTTAAAAGGTTCAATAATTCTCATCTCATTTTCTAAAACTATTTTCTAAAGTCTCACTACAAGGATGAGTGTTACATGTCCCTCCGAATTATCCTCCTCCCCTTGTTGCCGCAATTCTCTCCTAGTTTCACCAACCTTCCTAGAATTTCTCTACTTCGTGTTCCACCATCTTCCCCCGCCACCATTGGGCTATATGCTGAACTATCATAGTCATCAACATCCTTCTGAGAGTGTAGCCCGTTTTTGCTTTTCAAGTCCTCTATATAGACCCTTGTTCTTCTTGTTGATTTTCTACAACTATTCGGCATAGCCCTCAACCAAGTACCAAATTGATCCCCCATCTCATTGCTTTGACTTTTACTGGAGCAAGCACTCATACATTCTTGTTTGTCATGCACAATACGACCACTTCAAAAGCACATATAAGGCAATTTCTCATAAGTGAGAGGTGCCCACACTTTACTTCCTTGTAGATTCATAGTCCTCCCTCTTGCAACTACCTTCCTAAAATCAAGCTATATTTTTACTCAAATGCTATTTCTCCTTTCGATCCCATCATCCTGCACATCAACTTCTATAACTCTTCTGATTGATCTGCCAATCAAAGTCATAGTTTTAATTTCCATTTCATTCCAGCCATTACAGTTAAAATTTCCTATTCCAATGTAGTATCCAGTACATTATACCTCCTCGTTTCATTTCGCTCCAAATTTCAGCTCAGTCGGGTCCATTCTGGCCATTCCGGTTCCTATTCCATTTCGAACTGTTTGTAATTTTCTTATGTTTGAATGAAGTTTTTGTAAATTTTAAATCCATATGGTATTTAATTAATCTAGAATATAAATTTTATTTATATAATTTTAATTTTTTTTTGTAATTTTAAATATGTCCCCTCATTCTCTCTTTCTTTAAATATCATTATTTTTTATAATTTCATTATTCTTTTATTTCGTTTTCTTTGTGTTTGTGTCTCAACTCAAGTTTGTATTTTTTAAGGTATATTCATTTTATAAATCTTCAATTCTTCTATATATACACATATACATTATACACACTTATATATATATATGTATTTATTCTATTAGTTGTTAGTTTATATATTACATATAAATATTTATATTTAATATATATTTAATCCCGAAATGGTAACCGGAATATACCAAAATATTCCGTTCTAGTAATTAAAATGAATGATCACTGAAACGGAATTTAAAATATTGATCAAAGTCTCGACGTGGCTAGTCATGCATTCCAAAGGAAGGTTGTGCATACGCACCGAGAAAACCTCTCATGATCAAATTTTATCATATGCGTCTGTGTTGTTCTTTCAAAAGGTTACAAGATCAAAAGGGAATTGTCGAACAGCGCCCCCCCCCCCCCCCATAGTTGCTTGGACCACCTCCTTGCCCATCACACAATCTGAACAAACTTTGCCCACCAAGCTCCATTCACCTTTCCAACTAATTTCTTCCATATCACCTACAGTGAGATCAATGGACGTATGCTCGTCTTCATTCAACTTTAGTCATTCCCATATCTCCTCAAATTTCTACATCTTCCTCCCCTGAAGCCGCTAGTTTAATCTTAAGACACTACAAAAAAAAAAGGAGTTATTGGGATGATTTTTATTTGAAGCGAATTGAAAATTGTTCCAAAAAATGAGATGTATGGACGAATTTCAAATTTCATTCCAAAAATATGATGGAAGATGTTTTCTGTTCGAACATGTTTGAACAGAATATTTTGGGATGAAAAATTGTGTCCCTAACAAGATAACCATTCGAACATCCATAAAAAAAAATTCAAACAAAATAAAATGAACATTCGAACGGAAATTATATATAGTCAAACAATAATTTGGCACATTTAGTGAAAAACTTTAGCAGGACATTGACTAAATGTTCAAACAACATACATAAATGTTCAAACTCTAAGGTTAAATAATGTTCGAACAGATATTATTTATGCTCGAACAGTAAATTGGTGGGACATTGACTTACCATTTGAACATTTTACTATACCATTCAAATGGTAAGTTAATAACTGTTCGAACGTAAAATAAAGTGTTCAAACGGTGGTTAGAGGAATGCTACTTTACATATTTTAAAATTACTTTTTCTATTATTTTTTTTATTTTTATTTTATTCTTATTAGACTAATTGAGCTGTTCTACTTATCATCCATACATCGCATAATATAAATCAATAATTAATTCAGAAAAGACAAAAAACATTAATTTATAATTAAAACAAATTTACAAAATATATAAATAAAAGATAGAAACTACTATAATCCTAGCTCTCTGCACAAATCCTCAAATGCAGCTAATTATCTCTTTACTTGTGTTAGTCGAGTACTCAGCGTCACCTAAATTGTAGTAATGGCATGAATCTCTATACATAACTCAGAGATGCTAGCATTAATCTCTGTACGCAACTCAGACATGGCAATATGGACCTCCATATGCACTGCATCGATCACCGCTGATGTATGTCCGCCGATCTCTGCATGCAGTATGTCAGCCATCTCCTCGCAAGTAGATGTACGTGATGCCTTGGCTAGTGTGGATGCCTCACCAGCCTATATTCCAGGATCTCCTGGCTGTAGATCTTTCTGAATATCAACCTAGTCAAGACCAGGTCCATGAAAACAAAATCTCGAGTGTCCCGTGCTCCATGACAGAGTGCTATTGTTGATTGGTCCCATAGGCTCTCGTGCACACTCAGCAACATCTAGCACGACCCTAGAATATAGCAAAAATCAGGTAATCATGATCCCAAATAACAGTATATCTGTTGTAATGTATGAGGCCTCTGATTTAATCATATCGAATATATACCCCCATGAGATCGATAGGAATGCCACGAGTGACTCGTATTATAAATTTTGCTCGATCTTATGCTACCGAGTGTCAATATTGTTGGCTATTATCATATTCATGATCTTGAAAAAGGAAGATAGATCTACCTACTTGATGCTCTTCACCCCATCGTACAAAGGACCATCTGCACCAACAATCAAGTCTCTCAACTCATGATCAGCAAGGGTATCGAGCTCATCTGTGTAAATTGATCCCTCATCCTAAGCCAACTTCGCATCACCTGAATGATCAAACTTTCTAGCAGCACGTTCGAATAGGCATTGTGCAGTCCAGGAATACTGAGATATTCAACGAATCCATCTACTGAAAATACAACTAGAGCTCCTCGGATAGAGATTCTGTATGCCCCTCCGTCGTCTAGGCTGGCACCACCGAGCTATTTATAGAACTCAGCAACGATGTCAATATAGGAAATGAGCTCTCATGCATCTTCTCTCAAATATAGGATTTGTCTCCAACCACAATCGCGGAAAACTGATTCCAGGGAATGACCCTCCCAGATAAGAGTCACGAAACCAGATAATTTCACCTACCGCTCTAGTAAAATAATCCTCTCTCAAACTGTTTGGATGGAAGGTTTGCCTGATCTGCCATGCTTACATTCTCTATAAGACATTATTGTCAAGCTGAAATTTAAAAAATAAAATATATATATATATATGCAACATTGGTGATAAAATGTTATAAATAATATTCACAAAATTATATACTAATAGCAATTTAATAAATTAATTGATAGAACAAAAAAATATGATAAAAATAAATTAATAAGTTAATATAAATGAATTGGTTCAGACCATTCGAACGGATATTACAATGTTCAAACGAACAAAATAGTGGTCAAACAGACACCATTATGTTTCCATCAAACTATACGAACAGATAAATAGTGTTCAAAAGATTTTAGGATTTTGGTTAATACGTTCGAACACTAACCAGAAGTGTTCAAATGGAAACTTAATCGAGCTCAGCCATGGCTGAGTCAACTCAACAACCATGAAAACCCATGGAATCCATCGATTCCATGGGTTTCTTCAATGAACCACATACTATTCTTCATTTCTAAACATCTTACGGTGCTTTTCTGGTGTCTTACGGTACCTATTGATGGAAAAATACAACTTTTCTAGAGCAAACAAAAAAAACGATAAAACGATAAAAATAAATGATAAAATCACTTCTCAAGGAGCATACCGGTACTTGGGAGGAAGAAGCTTCGATGTGGGTGGTGATTATGGCAGCGCAAGATGGGTGTTCAAACATTATTTCTCAGTTTCAAATGATTGGGGACGACAGTGTTCAAAAGCCTCCACCCCCGATAACTTATAAATACAGAACATTTCGAACAATAGATTAAACGTTCGAACGGTTTTAAAAGATCGTTCGAACAATATTATTTACAGTTCGAACGGAATTTGTTTCAAATTTAATAAATATATATTATAGTATATTATAATTCGTATGTCTTAATTCTAATATATATAGTAAATATAATTAAAATACTTTATACTAATATATAATATGATTGCATATATATAGTAAATATAATTAAAATACTTTATACTAATATATAATATGATAGCATATATTACTAATATATATGATACTTTTAGAAGATCTTTTTCACATTATTCTTCTCTAACACCTTCTAGTTATCGTACATCTCGATCTGTTCTTATATTAAAATCTCAAAATTTTGACAACAGATCCCAAAGTATAGATACACAAATTAGGGGAATTATTTTTGAAAATATTATTGATATACCAGTTTATACTGTTAGTCATCTTACTAGTCATCTAGATAAGGTATTACTAATATATATGATACTACATAATAATTAAATGATAATATATATTTATTCATTTATACTTTACTATACTATAATATATATATGATGATATAATCTGGTTTTAAATGAAAATTATAATACTATAATTTACTATCATATATATATATATATATATATATTTATATATATATATATATATATATTTATATATATATATATATATTTATATATATATATATATATTTATATATACTATCATAGTATTATTTAAATGAAAATTACTATTATATATATATATATACTATTATTATATAATAGTAATATATTATAATACTTTACTATCATATATATATGATAATATACAGGATAGTATATAAAACTATATATATGAGTTTATACTTTACTAATATATATCATACTATATATTCCTTTATGCTTTACCATACTATAATATATATAATAACATATATATGAGAGTATAGATTACTAATATATATGATCTTACAAATTTCTCTATACTTTACTATACTATAATATATATGATACTATATATGATAGTATATATTACTATATAAAACGGAAAACTGATTCCACAGCCCCTCTCTCTAGAAAAACTCAGACCCTATCTCTCTAGAAAAACTCTTCTTGTATCCAGCGAGAGGGGGTGGGAGCTTCGGCTCCCTTCCCCCTCCCTCCTCCCTCCCTCCTCCTCTTTGTAGTTGTTTTTGTGTTTTTATTTTTGTATTTTTTAGACCTTTTAAGGGAGAATAGCCGAGATAGGACTTCCCGGCGAGCACAGGCTAGAACGCGTCACGACATGGTGTTGCCCAGCCGCCGATCTTCAAGACCACTGAACGCGGCATCAAACGAAGCAGCGAGTGGCCCGCACACGCGGGTCAAAGTTCCCAAAGTCCTCTGGCGCATGGTTGTCACGCGCCACGGGGAGCCCTCTGACGTCGCCACGCACGGCATTTCTGGAGTCTGCGAGTCTGATACTTCCAAGATCATCCGCCAGTTTCCCTTCCAGTTGGGCACGTGGGCTACACGCGCCATAGTAGCCCCTTTTGTTCACTGCTGATGTAGTCTGCTGCTGTGTAGTGCACGTGCCACTACAGTGCTTTCTGTTATCTTTTATATTTGTAATTTCCTTTGTGTAATGTTATTTTTAGGTTAATAAAAATCCAAAAACGAAGTCCCCCCCTCCGCATTGTCGGATGGTGGGGTTTGGTGAACCCTACCCTGCTTAGTCGGGGTATAGGGCTGTGTAACCTCTATCGTGTACAGATGTGGTATTTCTCTAAGACTTAGGTCTTTAGAGATTTGCTGTCTAGACTAGACCATGTTAGACACGTATGTGTATTAGGAAGCTATTAACGATTGTAATTGACTTGTTTTCAAGTCATATTTATATGTCCTATCTTAATGAAGGGTGATGATCCACTTTTATCAACAACAAAAAAAGTATATATTACTATCTATATGAAAGTATAGATTATTAATATATATGATACTATTTATTCCATTATACTGGAGATAATGTTCTCAAGAGAAATCACAGTGGTTCTTAAGGAAATGCTTATATGTGATTACAAGCCAGATGCAAAACCATTTCTTTCAATGATGCTTCAAACATTCTGTGCATCTAAGTTGATGGAGATAAGGTTTGGAACAAGGATATTTGTTCCAAATGGAAGAGTTATGATTGGATGCCTAGATGAAACCAGGACATTGGAATACGGTCAAGTATTTTATCTAGAAGTTTCTTGCTTTAGTAGGGAGCTTTGTATCCAGTGGTCGCATATGTTTAGTGTCAGCAGCTCAAATCCAAATAAACTTCATTTTTTAAGGTGAAGTGATTGTTGCTAGAAACCCATGTCTACACCCAGGAGATGTGCCCAAATCTCTAGCTTGATCAATCATTACCCATGAAGGGGTATCACCTAACCACTTGGTCTTCTTGTAACCCTCCTTAATAAGGGAAGGGAAAAAAAACCATATAACAGCTCTAGCCCATGCTCATATTTGATGGGTTAAAGCTTCAAAAAGAGAAGTTTGTTTCACAACAGATTTAGCCCCCAAACAAACACACACAGATTTGCACAAAACCTCCATCCAAACAAATAACACTCAAATTTGCATTTTCAGCCAAGCATTTAGCATTGAAAATCGAAAAACTATAATACCCAAAATCCAACAACCAGTTCAGATCAACCATACCTTCGGTCAAAGAGAGAGAGATAGTTCAGATCAACAACAAGCGAGCTGCGAGCTAGAGCCTTTGAGACAGAGGAATCCTTCCTTAGGGCAAGCGAGTTGCGAGGGAGAAGCGGCAGAAAGGGAGCTATGAGCTAGAGCAGTGGAACTGTTCAACAAAGTAATCCTCCTTAGGGCTGCGACTACAAGGGACTAATGGAGCTACAAGGGAGAGCAATGGAATTCATAAACGGTAAGTGAGAGAGAGGGAGGCAGAGCAATGGCAATGGCAATGGCATTCAATTTTGAGGGAGAGGAGGGCAATGGAATTCATAAACGGTAAAACGAAGCCGTTTCTTTCTGTTATCGGATATTAACCGACCCTAAACGTAGTATTTCGAAAGTAAAATAGAAGACTTCAATTTTTTATTATTTTATTCCGGATCGGGTAATTCGGGTCACGAATTTCAAAAAAAAGAGGTCGGATCAGGTTTTAAATGTATAGTCATATTTATTAGTATTCAATAACTTATAACCAAGCTCACTTGATTTGTAATTATTTGAGGCTAGCTTGACTTTTGAGATCGGAGCCATACGATCAAGGTGCCAACGTACAGCCAAGAAAAGCTAAGCTTCCGATCTGCCACTATTGTAAGAATTGAAATTTTCAAAAAGATTTTGAGGAGCTTGAGTTGATTTTCATATAAAGTCATCAAGATCATTCTTCCATTTCTTGTTTTTTTGTTTTTTAATCTTTGTATTATTTTATGTCGTAATTTTTGTCATAAAGGTATGCCGGACCCCGATACGTAGTTTTTTGGGATTTTAATTAACAATTTGACCAAAAATAGATTGAAAAAAGTGAATTAGCTTGAGATAGTAAAATAAAAGAATTGAAGACTAAATTAATCTAACCAAGATCAAAATAATGTGAATGTGATGATTATGTGGTTATAAAAGAATCTTGCTAGCTGCTATTCTAATTAAAATAAGAAATCATGGGTTGATCTGATCTTATCGATTGAGAGTGTTGACTTCTATCTCATATTGCTTAGAAAATAATAAAATAGGGTAAATTCATCCATAGTTTCCTTCAAATATCGAAGTAGTTGTCCAATCTCAACATATTGTTCCTTTCAAGTACATGATACTTCACAACCACTATAAGATGGGATCTCATTCTGGCCACTTCTCCAATTCACACAAAGGTTCTTATATTTTGTTGGTGAGGAAAGGAGAATTTTTGCACTTTGCTGCAATGGAATTAAGAAAAAGGTCCTTATATCTGGAATCGTGGGATGACCACTCAATCTCGATTCTAGCAAGCACTGCCACCATCACCAACGCCAATGAAAAGAGCTGCATCGACTCGATAACTGCCGATCACAAAATCAAATGGTCGGAGAAGGACTTGGACAGGCCAAAGTCATGGCTTCAAATGGCTTGAAGAGGGTCAAGGAAAGTACTTCCTTGGGCCTTCAATGGATCAAAGACAAGTACCATATATAAAATAACGTACCTAGAAGAACTAAAGGGTCTACGGCTTATTATTTAGGGACAAAATTTTAGTTTTAGAGACGAAATTTTTTAGGGACGAAGTAAATTTCATCCCTAAAAGTAATTATTGGAGACGTCTCAAAATATGGATGAATTTAAAAACCCGTTCAAACGTCTAAATATCCATTCGAACTGGATCTTCTGTGACGAATTAGATCGTCTCAAAAAGTCAAAACCTTTCGAACGGTAAAAAATCTATTCGAACAGGGAATGAATGTCTATTCAAATGGTGCATAATATGTTCAAATAATAATCTTGGTGGGAAAGTAATTTATTTTGCCAGGAAAAGTTCAAAACCGTTCAAACTAGAGAGATTTGGTGAGAAAATCTGGTGGGAAGGCTGCAAGATTGTTCAAACGACACATATTTCGTTCAAACATATTCGAGCACCACATTTATGCATTCGAACGTATATTTTGGTGGGAAATTAAATTAAAATTGCTGGGGATCTTTTTAAACCTGTTCGAATGAAACATAAATGTGCAAATGGTGAGTATCTTGTTCAAAATATAAAAAATGTGTATATATTATATATTATGATTTACTGTAAATTAAAATATTTACGAATTCATAAATTAATTTTATGCAATTAATTTAAAAATATTTTAGTGATTTCTTTTCTGTTAAATAATATTTTTAATTAAATAAATATTATAATCCATACACCACATAATATAAATCAATAATTAATCCAAAAAAGACAAAAAATATTTAATTCATAATTAAATCAAATTATCAAAATACCAAATACTATCCATACCAAAAACAAAAAGATATATATAAATAAAAGATAGAAACTACTATGATCCAAGCTCCCTGCACACATCCTCAATTACAGCTAATTGTCTTTCTACTTGTGTTAGTCGAGTACTGAGCATAACCTAAGTATCATTAATGGCATGAATCTTTGTACGTAACTTAGAGATGCTAGCATTAATCTCTGTACGCAACTCAAATATGGCAGTATGCACTGCATGTAAATGTGTATGCCAATCTCTGCATGCGGTATGTCGGCCATTTCCTCGCGAGTAAATGTGCGTGATGCCTCAGCCTCTGTCGATGCCTCACCAGCCGATACTCCAAGATCTTCCGACTGTGCAGCTCTCTAAATATCAACCCGGTCAAAAACAAGTCCACAAAAATGAAGCCTCAAGTGTCCTAGGCTCTGTGACAGGGTGGTGTTGTTGATCAGTCCCATCAGCTCCCGTGCACGCTTGGCAACATCTGGCACAATTTTGGAATATAGCAAAAATCAAGTGATCAAGATCCCGAATGATAGTATATATGTCGTAATGTACCGAGCCTCTGATTGAATCCTCTCGAATATATGTTCCACGAGGTCGATAGGAATGCCACGAGCGACCCGTATCATAAATTTTGCTCGATCCATGCCAACCTCGGTCTTGTAATTTAGATGGTCAATATTGTTGGCGATTATCAAATTCATATTTTGGAGAAAGAAGATAAATATGCCTGCCTAATGCACTTTTTCCCATTGTACACAGGAGCATCCGGACCAACAATCAAGTCTCTCAGCTCATGATCAGCGAGGGTATCGACCTCATCTGTGTAAACTGCTCTCTCGTCATGAGCAATCACTACATCACCCGAAAGATAGACTCTCTAAGCAGCACGTTCGGATAGGTATCGCGCAGTCTAGGAATACTGAGATATTCAGCGAATCCATCTACTGAAAATATAACTGGAGCTCCACGAACAGAGATCCTGTATGCCCCTTAGTCGTCTAGGCTGGCACCACTGCGCTCTTTATAGAGCTCAATGACAATGTCAATATAGGATACGAGCTCTATTACTTCTCCTTTCTAATCTAGGATTGGGGCCCAACCATGATCGCTAAATACTGATTGGAGGGAATGACCCTCCCATATAAGAGTCACTAAATCAAACAGTTTTACCTACCGCTCCACTAAAACAATCCGCTCTCAAACTATTTGGAAGGAAGGTTCGCCTAATCTGCCACGTTTACAGGCCTATAAGACATTATTTTCAACCTAAAATTGATTTGTGATGTTGTGAATTGATTTGTGACATTGTAAATTGTTTTCTGAGATTGTATTTTGTCTCTGTCTCGCGTCTGGAATCTGGGTTGCAACCGTTCGACCACTATAAATTTCCGTTCGAACGAATTTTCTTGTTCAAACAGACTTCTACGTGTTCAAACGGTTGTACTCCTCAGTTGTAATAGTTAAATTAAAAATAATACTTAAAAAAGAATTAATCAAAAACTATAATTTATAATTAAAAAATAAGTAATACTTAAATTATAGTTAATACTTAAAAAATAATAAACATAAGAATTATTAGTACTTAAATTAAAATTAATACTTAAAAGATAATTAATTAGAAACTATAATGTATAATTAAAACATAAATGATACTTAAATTAAAATTAATACTTAAAAAATAATAACATAAGAATTATTAACACTTAAATAATACTATACTTAATTACTCGTTGAAAAAAAAAATATTGATCATCTAAAACAATAACAAAAATACTATACTTCAATTACATTTTGTTCTAATGTATAATTGTATTCTCGTATCTTCCTTTTGTTGTGTGATATTATCGTATTTTGTATGTCATATTGAAATAACCCTTAGACCCATTCGAGAGTTATCAATTGTGTTGAATGGTTGTTGATAACTCTTGAATTGTTCAAATTGTTTGAGATTGTAATATCATTATCACAAACTATAATGATGTATCTGTTGCGTCCAACATCTTGATTTTGATAAAGTCTTCCAATATTTTTTTCTGGATATGCAGTTTCGGTTATGGTGCATCGACGTATTACACGTCGGTGCACACGACCAAACAAGCATATTTGGAGAGCTATGGGGAGATTTTGTCCAAATTTCGTTGGATGTGACAAATAATAGTTTGTAGGTTGGAGATTATGATCTTGCAATCCCGAATAGAATAGGACCAATTACCTAGTGAAATGAAGAATTTGCACAATATGTTAGATAAATGCTTGCTTGTTGATGCAGTGATTGTTTGTAATAGAGTATTAGACATGGATAAGAGCTAGATAGGATTTAGAGATCAATTGGATGATGATTGCAATATATATGCTGAAGGTGTTAAAAACCTTTTGGAGTTTGCATCTTGTACAGTTGATAGTGACAGTCGTATTTGATGCCCATGTCGACAATGCAAGAATTTGCATTCTCATAAGATAGACTTGATGAGAGAGCATTTGTTTGTCAAAGGTATTGACCAAGAGTATACTGATTGGGTCTGACATGGAGAACCATATCCAACGTTATTCGAGTCTCGACAAGAAGAAAAAGAAGACATTGATGAAGATGTACATCCAAAGGTGGTTAAGGTTGTTGGTGATGAATACAAAGAGGATATGGACCAAATGTTGGGTGACATTGGTGCATGAATTTTTATGAATGAAGGTGTACGGACGCATCAAATTCAAATGATTCGGGTCGTAATACTTTTACACACTTGTGGAATTATTCACAGCGTGAGTTGTATCTAGGATGTAAAAGGCACAGCAAGTTGTCATTTACAGTTAGACTACTTCTTATAAAATTCATGTGCCGAATATCTATTAAGGCTATCAATATGTTCCTCAAGCTTTTTAAGGAGGCACTTCCATAAAACAATATTTTATCCTGCAACTTCTATGAAACAAAACAGTTGAAAAAATTTGAGTTTGACAACAACGTAATACATGTATGTAAGAATGACTATGTGTTATTTTGGAAAGAGTATGAACAGCTGAACAAGTGTCCCATTTTCCATGAATCAATATGGACGACTAAGAAGCAGAATGTGTCACGAAAGGTTGTATGTCATTTTCCATTGATACCTAGATTACAACGGTTATTTATGTCACGTTCAACGGTTGTAGACATGACATGGCATTCATAATCTAGAGTCAATTTTGTCACATTCTACAGACTCTCAAGTTTGGATGGAATTTGATTTGGAACACCAATGGTTTTCTGAAGAACCTGGTAATGTGCGACTTGGGTCAACAGATGGATTTAATTCGTTTGGGAACATGAGTACTAGTCATAGTACTTGGTCAATTGTACATATACCGTATAATCGACCATCGTGAAAGTGTATAAAAGATCCATATTTCATAATGAGTTTGCTCGTTCCAGGTTGGAGATCACCGGAAAATGATATAGACATACACTTACAGCCATTGATTGCAGAATTGAAAGATTTGTGGGAGCATGGGGTCTTAACATTTGATTCATCAACAAGAAAGTCGTTTAAGATGCATGCTGCCGTGTTATGGACAATAAATAACTTTCCTGCTTATGAACACTTGTCAGGTTGGAGTACTAAGGGGAAAATGGCATATCCGACTTGTAACAAACACACCCAATTTGAATGGCTTACGCATGGGAGGAAACTATACTTCATGGGTCATCGTTGATTTTTACCTGGTGATCATAAATGGCATGGAAATGTTAGGATGTTTGGTGGCGTTGTTGAATGGGGGGCACCCTCCACCAATTTGTCTATCGAATATGTACTTGCACAATTTGTAAATGTTGGAAGTAATGATTTTGGTAAAAAATAACAAAAGAGGAAACGAAATGTGAATGAGTTGAATTGGACAAAGAAAAGTATATTTTTCCCCTACTGGTCGACATTAAAATTCATGCATAGTCTCGATGTTATGCATATTGAAAAAACTATCTGCAACTCCATGTTGGGAATAATGATGTCAACTGAATGCCACATGAAGATAATATAAACTCACGGAAAGATTTTAAGCAGTTGGAAATAAGACCGGAAATGCACTTGCAACAAGTGGTTTGTTTGTCTACATGCCAATTGGATGGTATACGTTGTCAAGGAACGAAAGGGTTACATTTTTTAAGTGGTTGATGAAGATTAAGGTTAAGTTTGGGGAGTGAGATGAGAATTTTTTTTTTTAGTTGAAAGTTTAAAATATTATATTTTAATATTATTATTGTTTTGGGATTTGAAAAAGTTAAATTTGAATTTGAAAAAGTTGAATTGTTTATTATATTTTGTATAGAAATTTGAAAAAGTTGTAATGATGAGATGAGATGAGATGAGAATTTTGTGTTTGAACTTAGTTACCAAACCTAACCTAAATTATCAGACATGTATGCCTCAAATCTAATAAGGTGTGCGAGAACAAATGACTAGAAAATTACTGAACTAAAAAGCCATGATCGTCATATATTTTTACAATGTATCTTGTCTATTGGTATCCTTGGGTACTTGATGAGAGATATGCGAGTGGCTTTGACTGAGTTAGGTGCCTTTTGTTAAGACTTATGTGCTAGAACATTGACTGTAGAAGTTTTGGATCATATGGAACGAGAAATTGCAATAATATTGTGTAAGCTGGAGAGTATTTACCAACCATCATTTTTCGACATCATAGTTCACTTAGTCGTTCATTTCCCACATTGAGACTCGACTCGCAGGACCAATTCAGTATAGATCGATGTATCCTATTGAATGGTTCCTTAGGAAGTTGAAACGCACAGTGGGCAAAAAGGCCCGCCTAGAAGCATCAATTGTAGAAACATATATTGATGATGAGTGGCATACATTCTATTCCAAATACTTCCAAGGCATAGACATGAGGTTTGATCAGCCAGAAAGAAACTTTGATATTGACCAAGCAAGATAGCGAAATGGGTTTCTATGTTTTCCCAACAAATACGTCCACTTGGTGCAGCTTGTAGTTATGATTTGTGTGGAAGAGAGTTTGAGAATGCTCAGTGGTCCATGCTAAACAATTGTCCCAACTTGAAGTAAGTTCACATTATCTGTCAATTAATATAATTATTTACTTTATAAAATACGAATATAATTTTTTTGGTAATGTTTAATTTCAGTGATCAGATTAATCTGCTCAAAGAACTGGCAGTAAAAGATATAGACAAGAAACATGAAGAGGAGTTCCCGAAATGGTTTAAACAATAGGTAATGACATTATAGATGTGGATTTGTACTAAATTAAAAAATACATTGGATTGTTTGTTTTTAGATGTTTATGCATTATTTAATATGCAGGTTATACAAATGCATGCAAGTAATCCAAATGATATATCGAATGAACCGTATGCACTGGTGCGTGGCCCCTAGAGACACGTTGCTCGATATTCTGCATGTATTTCTCAAAAAAGTAGGAATCACACAATGAATCAAGAATGCTATAGAAAAACACAGAATAGTGGTGTTCTAGTCGAAGGAAATTACAGCAAAGACAACATTGATTTCTATGGGGTTATTGTTGATATAATTGAAATGAAATATTTGAGGGAGCTTGTGGAGTGTATCTATTTAAGGGTGAGTGGTGGTATTTAAGCAATCCACGAAGGGGAAAATGTCATGATGAATATTTTTTGAGTATTAATACATCAAAAAAATGGTATGAAGATGATTCTTTTATTTTGGCTTCCCAAGCATCTCAAGTATTCTACTTAGACAATCCTGAGTTAGGGAATGACTGGCAAGTAATACAAAACTTTTCTCCAAGAAATATATATATGACGTTATCTCTGAGGTAGAGGGACAAGATGAAGAAAAAGATAATCCCTCTACTCAAGAAGCATACCAAGAGAGTCAACTCGTCTTTAACTTATTTATAAATTTGAGCCAATATAAGATGATCCCATTACATAGGGAAGATAATGAGGTTGAAATTATTGATGCAACAGTTGAGCAAAATGTTGAATCATCTAAAGTATTTATAGATGATGAGAGTGAATCTACCAATGAAACTGATACAGATGATTGACCAATTTTGTGTTCACATTACACAATATCTTGAAATTATGTCACCGAAAAGGAAGGATCTTTGCATCCCATCTCCACATGTTCCTAACTCACCATTTGATTCACCACTAGAGATTGACTCTAGAGCACAATCTCGTCAAGGTCGAGGGACTATTAGAGGCGTGACGTTGGAGAAATATCGTAAAGTAGATAAGATTAAGGTTAACATTCCTGACGAACATACCAAAGGTGAGGGACAACAAGCAGCTTGGCTTGCATCAAATGTGGGTACTCTTACACAAACTTTTGTACCTTTGGCTACGAGTTCATGGCATGAAGTCTAGCAAGATATGAAAAAGCTTATAAAGAAGCGTTGTTTGGTACGTAATATTTAAATAATTAATTTATATTACTATTATTTAATATTCTAAGTGATAATATTTGTGTATATATGTTTTCAATGATGACTTTGAACTAAATTTTAGTAGGAGAGAGGAGCATAAGACTATCAATGAGCTTTATGTGTAATGCACTCCGCAAGTATAAGGCGAGATATTATAAGTATTACAATAAATATGAGAATAAGGAAGATGCACGCCAGCATCCTTTTTAGAATGTCTGACCTTCCGATTGTAAAAAACTTTACGATATGTTTTAGGATCCATCATATAAGGTAAATTAAATGAATTCTTTACGTGTCCTATTTCTAATTTTTGATTACTAATATTTACAACTTCTATGTATGAGCGAAATTCTATAAACAAAACAAATAGATTGAAGTTGAAGATTCATCATCATGAAGGCTCAAGATCTTTCCATCACCTCTCTATGAAATTGGTAATATACTTTTATTTTTTTATTCTATATAGTTTGGAGGTATTAATTTTAATATTGACTTTATATCTTAACAATGTCTCTCGTAGCAAGAGTCAAACACCAATTACACAACAACAAATGTGGGCTTTTCCCACCAATTATTTTCCCATGATATACGATCATGGCAAAAAGTGTGTTGATTACACAAAAACTGCTCGTGGAAGGGGAAAAAAAACAAGCCTTTTACCACAAAATCACATTGGCCAGTAAAACATTGTGGGAAAAACCTTTCTTGCGACGAAATTATTGCTTTTTTCAGCAATAAAAGTCGCCGCAAATAAACTTACCAAAAATATGTTCCTTTTGTGGGTAAATAGTTTTTTGCAACAAAGTAATTAGCTTTTTGCGGCAATGTTTTCTCGCCACAAATAATCTTACCAAAAATATTGTTCTCTAGTGGGATATTAGTTTTTGTGATGAGGTTATTAGCTTTTTACGGCTACTACTTATCGCCATAAAAAAACTTATCTGAATTATTTTTTTAGTCCAGTTTATTGAGCTTTTGCAGGGATAGTTTATGGTTTTTACAGCAACATTAACTCGCCGCAAAAGATAATACAATTTAAACCTGAGTTATTCCTTTCCCTCCAACCATATCCCCCCTTCCCCTCCCCTCTCTCTCTCTCTCTCCCTAATCCCTCTTCTCACTCAAGCATCTGCCACGCACAACCCAAGCCATCACGCACAGCCTGTAACCAACGACCCCACCTCACTGGCCACCTCCTCCTCCTACCCTCCAACAGACACCGATCTCCCCCTCCCTCTTTTTCCCATAGCTTCTTCTCTCTCAAGTTTCCCATGGTTGCCGCTACCCAGCGCCACCTCTGCTATAGCCCACGTCACCGCCACCTCACCTCAACGGCCACCCCCTCCTTCTTCCCCAACCTCCACGCTGATCTCTTTCCTTTTCCCCGAATCTAGCCTCACCTCTCTCTCTCTTGGATTTCTATATTTTCTCTTCTCTATTTTCCCTCTTTCTTTGTTTTTTACTTTTCCAAACTATTATTCATAGTTTTAATACCCTTATGGGTGACAGTGTATTTGATGTTGCAGTTGTCCCTGCTACAGATTTTGTGATGAACATGGAGCATATTTGAGCTCTTTCTGTACGCAGATAAAAAAGAGATTTAACATCAAGGTGAGCATTTTGTCTACCATTGTGTTCAATTCCACACTCCTTGCCACTGCTTCGTATTGTCTCTGCCCAATGTGTTTATTTTGATATGTTAATCATATTTTTTCTGTAAGTTTTGTGTTCGTCTTCAGAATTAGGTACCATATTGCACAATGGCTTCTCCAAAATCCAGCACGATTGCCACCATTAGTTGGGTTTTTGGTTGTGTCTAATCAATGGATCTTTCATGAATTTTTTGTATCATTTCCTAGCTCCAACTTGTAACAAGGTGTTCTCTTTCATATGCTTCGCTACATGTATTTACTTGTTTCAATAAAACTTTATATTACTTTAGAAAAAGGCTTAACTATGCAGTAGTTGTTAAGTATAAAGGGGGTCTGGAAATTGAAGGAATTGTGTTCTGCATGTTATTTTAGACTAATATTATTGCGAGTCTCTCACTATAACACATGCATAAAGAAACATCCTTTCGTGAAGGATCTGTTTCTGTTTTGCTTTAGTTAAGCTCTCATAGTGGCATAAATTTTATTCTCTCAATGCAGTGTGATCAAGCTCTTGATATTTTGAATACCTTCAAGCTCTTCTTTGTTTCCTGCAATCTCAATAAACTATTAGCAAAATTTTGCTGCTTTGTCTATCTAATCCTAGTTTTTTTTTCCTTTTCCATTTAACGAATTTTAATGAGTATGTGGGAAACATAACTATTTTCAGGGCAGTGATAGTTCCTTGGATGCCCTTGATGCATGTTATGTCAGGTCCTCATCTTACAACACCGCACAATTTGATTGTCGTAACTTGTCTTTAGGACAGGACTTGTCTCTATGATTCTCATAACTTCTTATTTGTTTTCAGGACAGGACTTCTAATTCTCATAACTTGTCTCTCTGTTTTTTTTTTCATTTTTGTAAGCCAGATTAGAAAAAAAAAATTGTAAGTTCTAACAAGAATAATTTAAGTTGTTGGCGATTAGTAGATGGAGAAGCTTCTAGAAATCCTTTAAGTTTTTATTTTTCAATAGTTTTTTATAGGTAAGAAACTGATATATATATATATATATATGTCTATTTTATTTTGTGACATAGGCCCTTTTTTTTGCAGATCCTTTTGATGTTGAAGCACAAAAGAAAATTAAAGTTGCCAGTTTTATTATTTCATCATATGTGATAGTTTTTCTAGTGACAATGAATAAAATGCGTCCTCTCAACTAATTCGTTGTGATAGTTTCATCATATGTGATAGTTTCTCTAGTAGCTACTAAACTAAAATAAGCTATGATTTCTTAGAATAATTAGAAGAATATTATGTTTCAAACCATGTGTGTGTATAGATTTTCCAAACTTTGTTTTAGTGGTTTGAACATGTAGCTCCTAGCTCATATCTATAGGGTTTGGCTTGATATGTAGCATTACAAGATATTAATAATTAAGTTGAATGATCAAGCTATGTTGATAGAGATTACTTGATCCTAGTAAAATTAGTACTTATGCATTTGTACTAATTTTTAATGTAGTGCGTAGGTGTGTAAACGGGCCGGTCCGGTCTGGTTCGGTCCGGTCCGGTCATGGACTGAATTTTTTCAGTCCATGGTCGGACCGGACCGAACTCCTATAGGGACCGGACCGGACCGGTAGTCATCGGTCCGGTCCGGTCCGGTCCGACCTCTTTTTTTTTCACATCAATTAATAAAAAAAATTTATTTACAATACTAAATTAAACTAAGTGACTTATTAATATAGATTATGTAATAAACTCAATAAAAAAATATCTTATATGGTCAATGATAATAAATTAAATGAAAATTACATTATTGATGATGTTAATTATTACTTTATTACTAACTTAAAGTATGTTAATGCATAATGAGCCATATACAACTTTCAATATTTTGTATATAAAGCAATAAGCATAAATAATTTAATTATCCATACATATTACATCCATAATTGAAAAAGATACATACTTAACATACTATTATAAATAAGCATAAAATATATAATTGTACATACTATTATAAATTTATAAATTATACATATATTATAATTTATACTATAACTCTTAATACTTAATAGTATTAATAATATGTTAAAGAATATATTAATATATTGATACTAAATATATATAGTTATAGACTTATAGTGATTAGTTATTATGAATCATGATTAGTATAACTATATAATAGTATTAGTATAAAGTATTAGACTATTAGTAATATAGTATAGCTATATATTAGTAATATTAATATAAGTATAACTGTATAATTATAGTCTATACTTAATTATAATATGGTATAATTATATATTAGTTAGTGATAGGATTAGGTTAGATGAAAATTATATATATAATTATATATATAATTTTTTTTTTTTAGGTTCGGTCCGGTCTGGTCCGAAAAACACATGGATCGTGGACCGGACCTAATTCATTCAGTCCTATAAAATTCAGACTGCGGACCGGATCGAATAAACTCGGTCCGGTCCGGTCTCAGTCCGTTTACAGCCCTAGTAGTGCGTTTTGAGAGTAATTGCAATGAAACTTAACTATCTATTTTCCTTTTCCTTTTTTTTTTTTTTTTGTGTATCAAGTGTGGGGCAATCGCTGTGACTATGTATAACTGTAGGTCTCCTAGAGTTGGACAAAAAGTTTGCAGAAGTTTATAACGGAGTAATAAAAATCATCATTTACAATTTTATTATCAGAAATCTCCATTTATTTTATATAATTTTGCATAAATACCTTCACTTTTACCCTATGGCTCTGTATTTCAGGTTACATTGTATGTTGACATGGAGGTTAATGGTGTCCCATTGAAGGTAACTAGGGTGAAAAATATCTCAAGATGAACTTGTTCAATTCATCGTTTGGGTTGCTTGGTCACTTTTCTTTACTTTTAAACATCTTACATTATTGGACCCCCTGCTTTCATATGTGTTTCGATGAGATTTATGCAAGAATCTGATATGCAATGGAATTATATTGGAGTCATTTTGAATTATGCATTCCCCTTCAAATTATATCTTGTTAATCCCGCCCTTCTTTTCATTATGTTTCAGGCATTTGTTGACAGTGGAGCCCAATATACAATAATATCGAAAAGCTGTGCCAAGAGCTGTGGGTATGTGCTTTTGTATTTCCAATTGCTGTTATTTGCTTTACACTAGCAGTGGCAGTGATAATATCATCTTTCAGTATAAGAGTTAGAGGACACGGCTAAATTTATTGTCATTTTTCATTATACGAGTTAGGGGGCAAGGTAAACAGGCTTTATACCTGATTCTCCGCTTTTGATCTATCATTTTCTTATAGAATACTTGGTTCTGTTCTCATGTGTACTTCCTGTGTACTTGGACTTGGCATTCTCTAATGAATAAAACTTCTTGATTACCTTAAAAATAAACAACCTGGTTCTGTAATGCTAGCTAATGGGGTATATTGAAAACACATGAAATCAAACTTGCCCGACTCCATATAAAATATAATTCTTCTAAGTGTGATCTTTTGTTTCATAGAATATTTATATTTTCAAGCCTATTGTTAGCACTTATGAATCAATTATAGAAAGGAATTCATTAGCATTTTTACCATCATTTTAACCTGGAAACTAGTTATATAACTGAATCCAAGTGTGAGATTTTCATTTCCAACGGTTTCCCCCAATGTCCATCTAATATGTTCTCAGGTGTGCCATATAGTCAAGAAACAATTACTCCTAGTATGCTTTTAGATTTTTTTGTGTTCAATATTGTCACATTTAAACTGTGTAGTTGCATCATCATCACTTTGATATTTTTTGTGTTCAATATTGTCACATTTAAACTATGTAGTTGCATCATCATCACTTAGATTTTTTCTTGTAAATGTTAGTACAATTTTATATGTTTTTTTTTAATTATTATAAGCGTGAATTTGAATCTCCAAGGTTCGGATATAATAATTATAACCTATATTAGACTATTTGTTATGATTATTTTTTGCTCAGTCTTATTTTTTTATTTTACAATTTTTTTTTCCTAAAATCTCTTAGCATTTGTCATGAATGAAACTCGTGGCACGTACTTTTTTTTTGCCGGAAGTAATTATTTCCCATGATACAATTTCTTCATAAATAAATATTTCTGACAAAACACTTAGTGGAAAATAAATATTTTCTAGGAAAGTATGTTATCGGAAATATCGAAGAAAACTTTTTCCATGAAGATATGTCATGGGTAAATACTTTTTGCCACAACCTTTTTACATGGAGAATGATGTTATTTCCTACCACATTATACCAGATAAGACCTTATTTTCCACGAAAAAAAGTTTTAACCACCACAAATGTCGTGGGAAAAAGAAGGCTTTTTCATGAACTTGTGGTTTGGTGGAAAAGACTTTTTCTCCACCAATTATATGCCACAAATCTCCCATGGAACAAATTGGTGGGAAAAAATTTTTTCCCACTAGGGATATACTTTTTCCCACGACTGTCACTCCTAGGAAAAATTATGATCTGACAAAAGTATATGCTGCATCACATACTGATCGTAATGGAGAGTGGACTCATACCGATGCTCATGAAAGTTATGGTTGTGTTCAGGATAAAATAGTTGCCCTACATGCTGAAGCTGTTTCAGATCAAATTTCCTCAACAAGTGATATTAAAATTTTTACATATGTTTTGGGTCAATGTTCAGGATATTTGAGGGGTTTGGGTTGCAATGTAAAAGCCTTCTAACTCTTCTTCAGTGTCAAGTACCTCTATAGCGTTAGAGAATGAGAATTTCAGGATCGAAAAATTGACTGCAAGACAACATGAGTTAAAGGCTCAATTGGCAAAACAAAATAACATGGAGATGCACATGAAATAGCAAGAAGAATAGCAAGAGGAGTTTAGAAAAGAGATGCAACTCCAAATGCATATGTTTATGCAACAGTTCAGGCGTCCAAGCAACTGATTTTCATGTTTTGCATACATTTTGGGATTTAATTATAAAATTTTGTATGGATTATAGTGTTAGTACTATTATTGCTTTTTTATTTATTTAGTTCACACTTATGGCTAGTTTTATTTGTATTAAACAATTTGTAATGTAGTTTTTTAAATATTATTTAATTATGCCTATTTTGTTTTAAATTTTTGGTTAAAATAAATAATTAATTGTTCAAACGTCCATGGAATGTCCGACCAAGATACATTGCAAACAACCATTTGAACATCACAATAAACCGTTCGATTAGCTTACTCAATCCACAAAATTGTCAAAATATAATTTTTGTTCAATCATCAATTTGTTTGTTCAAACGTTCCCTCATGTCTATTTGGTCGAAAGAACTAGTATCGATCAACCATCCATGTAAGATACGTTTGAACATGCATATTCGTTCGAACGTTTTTTGTTGGCATTCGAACAGTCGAGCAAATTTTCGTCCCAAAAGATATTTTTTAGAAAAAAATTGTGATTTTCATCCTAAAATACCTTTTGGGATAGTAATATTGGGACGACCTTGAGATGCTTTATTTTCGTCTTGAAATGTATTTTGAGACAAAAATCTAATCTTTGGAGATGAAAACTTTCATCCCAAAAGACATTATCTGTTGCAATGAGACGAATCCCTTTTGCCACCAAAAGGGATTCGTCTGTGTGGTCACATGAGGGAAATGTACCACTTCACCTCTGTGTGGTCACTATGAAGCATATAGAGAGAAGACTTGTGTATTTAAATGCCGTATATAATATTATCACTACAAGAAAATAGGTCATTTCCAGCGATTTTAAGTTCGCCGCAAAAAAAATCGTTGCAAAAGACTATTATTTCCGGCGATTTTTAAGTCGCCGCTGAATTTAATCGCAAAAAGTGACAAATGCTGATGTTCTTTTTTTACGGCGACTTTTTATACCTATTGCGGCGATTTTTTTCGTCACAACAGAGTTTTGTACATGTACCGCCTCTTTATTTGCGTCGAATTTTAGAATCGCTGCAATAGATAGTTTTGTAGCGAATATTATCGCCGTAAAATATCTTTTATCCCATTAATACTATTAGCGGCGAATAAAAGTCGCCGGAAATCTAATAAAATTTAAAACCCCCGCGTTTTCTTTTCGTTCCTTCAATTCCCTCCAGCGTCTCCCCCCTGCTCCCGTCTCTCCCCAATCCCTCTTCTCCCACTCTTCATGCCTCCACGCATCAGCCACTGCACGCCGCCGTCGACCCACCGTCACCGGCCAACCCAGCCAAGTCCCTCCCTCGCGGCTTCTCTCTCTCCCGCAGATCTCCCTCTCTCTTCTCCCTCGAATTCCTTTCTCCCTCGGATTCCCAGTGCCGCCCCGTCCGCAGCCGCCGCACCACCTCCAGCTACCGCCCCAACGGTCCCCAGCCCCTCCACAGAAGCTTTTCCTCTCTCTCACCGTCGATCTGCTCTCCCCCTCACGGATCTCGCTTGCGGTGCCCAAAGCTTCTATCTTTTTCGCTGTTTGATTATGTCTTAAAAAAGGTATTGTCTTTTTTTGGTTTCTGAGAAAATTAAATTCAAAAAATTTAACTCTTGCAAGATTTTACTTTTGATTCCTCAAGTGGTGTTTGGTAACGAAAATAAGATGATGAAATACTCGGATTTGGTTTGGAAGTGTTGCATGTAACTAAGTTGGGGTTTTAGTAAGTAAACTTAGTTTTGTTGCTGTTGTTGCGAATTAGAGAATTTTGAAATATGGGAATAGAAGGTTTTGTTCATATATGCCTTTTGTTTCAGAGAAACTAACAGAGAACTAATTGAACATATCAATTTCGATGGATTTTTTGCATTTGGGTTTGGACAGGGACATAAGTTGACTAAAGAGGAAGTTGTCAATGTGCTGGCAGAGGTTTTTCTGCATCCAAACTATACAATTGCTAGTGTAATTTATTACCAATTCTTTTAATCATTGGCTTTTTTTCCCCCTCCTTGTTTGCTGACAAGAACTGCAATGGAATGGTTGAGTTCTCGGAGTTCTAATTTGTTTTTGGTAAGTACTTCTAATTTGATCTCTTTCTTTGTTTTTTTATCTGTCATTTTTTCTTGGCATGTTACTTTTTGTGACTGTTGAGAATTGAGGTTGCTTGGAATATCAGAGGGTTGTTTTTTAAAATTTGAACATAAATCTAAAATGATTAGTTTTGGAAAGTTGGTGTCTGTATTGTATTCAAATATGTAATAATGCTGTACAGATTATAAGGTTTTATCACCTCAATCCAAGTTTAACTATCACTTGGATCCATTACTTGCATTTAAATAATCATCTTCAAGTGCAGCCTGATCTGGACTGCATGAGTAATATGATATTCTTAATCTTGAACTTCAAAATCATCTTGAAGTGCAGCCCGATCCTTTTAACACGTCATGCCACAAATTTAGTCGATTTCTGATATATGTTGTAGTTTTATCATGCATCCAAATGCTTCAACGTACAATTAAAACATTGGTTAAGAGCCAGCTTGCTTTCTGTACTAATTTATTTTATCATTCTCGTTCTTGCTAGCTGATGGCTCTTCTGCAATATTAAAATTACCAGATTAGTTAATGGTGTTAATTTCAATTATATATGTAATAAGATCTGCACTAGGCCAAGCATATTTTATTGCTTTCTCGTTCATATACCATACATAGCAAACACCCTATGTATATATATATGGTTCTTAGGCCAAGCATATTTTTGTAATTTGTAGTTGCAGTTGGCTACATTTGAAAACTCTGAGGTTGCAGCTTTGGTCCTCTGCAATGAAAGACTAGGTTGTTTTTTCATTTTAAAATGATTGTGGATCACGTTGTTGGTTCTTGCAGGTTGGACAAACTTTTGTGCCAGCTGCATGTCCATGATCCATTCGGACATGCTCAGAAAACTAGCTACAAGTATAAGTTTATGCAGTGGCTGATAATTCCTTTCATTCACGAACCTATTGTTGCATGACAAATGCAGCATGTATATATTCCTCTCTGACATTATCTGTTTTGATTAATTCCATCACTTACTAATCTGATCATATTGTATTCGATGGAATCCTTTATAGGAAGCATTGAGGACAAGGGGCTTAAAGGATGATACAACTTGCAAGCTGAGAGCTCTATTTTCAAGGAAGAGGTGCCAAAGTTCTGCAAATAAACTATCCAAGAAGCTCTCGGTTGTAGCTATAGTGGAAGAATTCTTTGAAGAAGGCTTATCAATGCTTGCTGAAGGGTCAGTATGCTTATTTTGGAAAGAGGTTATTTTTGAATGAGCTCTTAAGCTTAACTGTGCACTGCTTGCTGCTTTTCTTTTCCCACTATTTCATCTATTGCAATCTATTACTTCCAGAAATTTATATAGTTATGATGGGTAAATGTAGGTTTTTATCTGAAAATAGAAAAAGTATGTGCAACAATTTGATAGCATGAGTGAAATGTGTATGATGGAGCATGATAGAATGGGAAACATGGAAATCTCTAAAATTTTGATTTGATTTTCACTACAAGAAATATTTTATATTTTGTGATATAAACAGACTTTTGAACTTAAATCATCAGAAGTTAATGCATTGTCCTCTATAACTGCTCTAATGGTGTACTGATGCATTTTATCTTTAAATGTCAGATTGGAGTTTGTCCAGATGGAAGCATCAAATATACTACAAGTATAAGAGAATTGATTCAATCTTGTATTTAGGAGTTGTTCTCTGCCCATCCCTCATGCCCAGGTGCATATTGTTATATACAGCTAGACTTAATTTATAGAGATAGAGGAGCATCACAATTGGCATATTTGGATGATGTATTTTCAGATATTTAGGGGTTAAAGTGTAAGTTTTGAGCTCCATTTGGTCCACCCCAGTGTATATACCCCATAACTACATTAATGTGAATTCCCCACCTCAATGGATGAACTAAGTGTCGATAATTTATTAAATTAGATGGAAGGGAACATCTTTTTAATGAAAGTTCAATCTTTTTCCTTTATGTTTTTCTATTTCTAAGTATTTAATATCATAAGGTATGGATACTGTTGTATAAACACTGTAAGTGTTATATTTAGCAGTTTATCTTATTAACATAATATATTATTAATTCAGGTCATTCACTCAAATAACATTACTTGAAATTGATGTTTTAAGGGAATAGTGTTTGAGTGAATGACTTGAAATAATAAGATAAATATTGTGTTAACAAGATTTGAAGTGCAAAAATGAGGCCCCAGGAACGTCTGGGTGCAGGAAAAAAAAAAGAAGTGAAAAACACATTTCCGGCGAAATTTATTCGTCGCAAATAAGATTACTCTGAACAAAAATATCGTTGCTTTTGTTATGAAGCTATTCCCGACGAATAAGTGACCTTTAGCGGCGAAATTTGGTCGCAGCAAAATATCTATAGTGACGATTCTAGGATATCGCCGAAAGAAGTGTTAACCTTTATCGGCGATTATATTAACATTTGCGACGATACTTTTCGTTGCTTTAAGTATCTCTCGGCGATTTAATGTGAAATCAAAAGGACCATTTGCGGCAGTTTTAAGATTTATTGCGGCGAGTTTAAATCGCCGGAAAAAGTTATTTTCCCAACGACTTTTTGGAATCGCCGAAATCTCTCAGAACCGTCACTTTTAAATCGTCGAACATTCGGCGATTTAGAAATCGTCGAACATTCGGCGATTTAGAAATCGCCGAAAGAGATCAAAGTCAGCGATTTTAGAGGGTATATTCGACGATTTTGCACGCTGAAAAAGGCCGAATTTCTTGTAGTGTATGTACGTGTAATACATGTAAGAATTACTTCTATAGAGAGGGATTTTATAAAAATAAAATTAATTAAATTAAATTACTATGGAATAGGAGGTAAGAAAGATTAAAATGCGTTAAGAATAATGATACACGTATAACTCTTTTTATAATTTTTTATAGTTTATACAACTATATTTTATATTGTGGGCATTTCTGTAAAACGATATTACTTTATAAGTTATTTTACAAAATTGTCCTTCATTTAAAATAAAATTATGTAAATGGTTGCATGTATATCATTTTTCATGCAATTAAACTAAGAATAATATAATTATCAACTATGTTTAAATTAAAAATACACCATCTTAAATATTTAATTTGTCAAAAACCTAAGGTTAATTTTATGGAACCACCACGTGTCCATGGATAAGATCATAGTGCAGGCTATTACATAATATCAAGAAATCAGCTTATTCCAAAGGCGCTATAGATCACTTCCTCCGTAGATGACTCAAACTCGATCGTAATATGATTTCTGCTTTGAGTTGAGTCATTTGATTGGTTTAGGAGCGGAAACTTTGACGAACAGAACCACGCGGATGAGCCTTGAAATCAAGTAATGGAGAGTCGAGACTTGACTAATTGTGGGATCGGAGGCATGTGGATCGTCCGTCCAACACGCTGCATGCGTAGCACCCAAGAAGCTTGATCACCCATAGGGGGAATAATTGAAAATTTTAGAACAACTAAGTTGATTTTCAAATCATATCATCATTATATATTGTTTTTATATTTTTTTTAGCCTTTGTATTATTTAATTATATTATAAGTTTTCAAAAATAGATTGATCAATAGATTATAAAATAAAAAATTGAAAACTGAAGTCTAATTAAAATTAAGATACCGTTTGAATAATGAGTTGAGATGAAACACTTATTGTATCTAAACGAGAGAATTAATGTGAACATGATCTGATCATTAAATTATAATGCTGCTTCTATGCTAAATAACATTAAGTAATGGGTTTTTCCTCCATTAAGAATCTTGACGTATCGTGTGGGTGGTGACAAAATAATAATTATTATTATAAGAAATAATAAGAATAATGGAAAATGCATCCATAGTTTCCTCCAAATTACAAAGTAGTTGCCCAATCCAGCACAGTATTCATTTCAAGTACTTTATACCCACTATAAAACATTTAGGTAGATCATGCTCAGATCTCATTCCACTTCTCCCATTCACACAAACATCCCACATATTTTGTAGGTGAAAAAAAGAAAGAGCTAGGGTTTTGCTGCAATGGAAAGAAAACCGTCCTCATATCATGACTCGTGGGATGACCAATGGGAAGTCAGCAACCCAAACCCGGCTCCTTCGGTCGCCGCTGCCACTGCCGAGAAGAGTAGTATCGATTCCACAACTGCTGATGACAAAAACAAGGTTGGAGATCAAGGACTTGGAAAGGTCAAGGTCTTGGCTTCGAATGGCATGAAGAAGGTCAAGGAAAGTACTTCCTTGGGACTTCAGTGGATCAAGGACAAGTACCATGAAATTAGCCAGAAGAAGTAAAGGATCTCTGGCTTAGTTTGATTGCATGTAGTACAACGTCTCTCTCCTATATATCCTTCCTGAATTTCACCATCTTAATTACTCTTAATGATAAGAATAATTTGTCCTGAAAACCAATTTCGTGAATCTATAATTTCAAGTTTTAGTGTTAAATTTGTGTTTCATGCACATATTAATGAGAATTCTGATATGAAGGAACAAAAATTGGAAGATGATCTAGAGAGAGAAAATTACTTATATAGTACTTATCAAAGCCATAAATAAAAAATAAAGCCTTACGCTAGGAAGTACCTCTGAACAAACTAGTTTTTTAAGGCAAATAGTGTCGATTTTTATAATATTCTAAGGTACAAAAGTTGGGGGATTTGAGATCCCTACAGTCACTTCAAAATATTCAAATTTGAGTAAAAAATATATAAAAAGAAAACAAAGGGAATGGAAGTTTGGATTAACGGAGTAGTTCTAGTCTTTATGTTGATCTCTTATTAGGCAATAGATTTACGTAGTCCAAGAGAGGGGTCACCGTGAAAATGATTTGTGTTAGCATTCCCGTGAAAGGGCTGTCCATGGTATCTAGCTACTGTAGGCTGCAATAGAAGAGCGCATTAACTTTGAAATTTGGGAATAGCAAGAAACTAGGCTAGAAGGGCATATTGGGCCAATCAGAATATGTATACATACACATATATATATATATATATATATATGTATAATGTTGGTTCACTTAAGTGAGCTAAACCACGTTGTTTGGATTTAGGATTTAACAACCCCTCATCCACCGCCCCCCCCCCCCCCCCCCTCTTCTTTTTCCTCCCTCTCCGTCTCCTGATTCTCTATTTCTCCACTCTCTTTCCTCTATCACGCACCAGCACCATGTCTCTCTCTTTTTTTTTGTGTGTTTGAAGAAATATGGAAACAGCTGCGACAGTAACGACTTTCGAGTTGATTTATTGTGAATTTATAAATTTGGAGTTGATTTGTTGTGAATTTGAGAATAGGTTCAGAGAACTGCCAAATAGATCGGTACCAACAGTCAGATTCCGGCCGGTTCTCTCTCTCCCTATCAGTCGATTTTGGTTGGTAGTTCGTACCACCCTCTTAAAAACATGTCAGTTCGGTTTCCATTTTATACCAAAACCACATCGATGGGATCAGTTTTCAGCCAATTAAAACAATCAGAGCAAATGAAGCCGGTAAAATGGCCCGTATCCCAAGTGGGAGGCTCGAATAAGGGCAGCATGTACATTTCTCGAGCCACATAAGCGACGTGTAAGGTTTACACGTTAGCTGGAAATCATCAGCACGACTCTCATCACATAGATCGGCAAAGTGAGATTCATCTGGGGTGGCGTGGGCTGCTTTCAAGTGGTTGAGTCAAGTGAGAGAGAGAGATGAGAGAGAGAGAGATGACTTTTATGATGGTCAGCTCAGAAGAAACTAATTAAACTACATCTCCACTTTCAATCACTCTAGAACACTAGCATAGGCAAACATCAATATAAATCAATATTAACTAACAATCCCATTAAAGCTATTGCGTTGGAGGAGTCAAATGCAAATTTTTAACCTACAAGCTACAGTGTCTCATAGGTACTATTCACCGTCTATTAATTATTTAATTACTTATTTCTCTCTTCTCTCACTTGCTCTCTCTCTCAACAAAAGGTAAAATAAGAATTTAATTAATATATGGTCAATATAATTATAAAATATAAAAAAATAATTATTATTATCAAAAAATAATATTTCATTATTATTTAGATTAATAGATGAATAATTCAATATGAAAATCTCTCTTGAATAATAAAGACAAAAGAAAAAAATATATAATTTTAATCAAATTTTACATTTACCTTTGCACGACGCACACAGCCAACTATCATCCTTTCCTATGCTAACCGCAGGTTTTACTCCTGCTCTAAATTTTCTACATTTTCTAATAGAAAATAAATATACACAGATTCTTTCAATGGGCATTACGATGAAGCATTGATGGCCCCATAAGGATTAAGTTAAGGCCCGAGATAAGCACAAGAATTTGGCAGATACAATAAGTTCTGCAAATGAAAACTAATAATCCAATTTAGATATCAAATTAAAAAAAAAATACTCTTTTTAAGAAATATGGATTTCTTATATAATATTTGAAAATTTCTACTGATCATCTTCACACATCATAATATTTTTTTTCTCTTACTAAATGTGTAGTGTATGGATGATGAGTAGAAGAATTTAATTAATTTAAAAAAAATAAAACCAAAATAAAAAATAAAAAAATAAAAATAAGTATGGTACCGTGTGTCGGGATGATGAGTACCAAAGCTTTTAGTTTCCACATGTAAGAGCTAATTCTATAGAAAGAATTTTTTAAAAACAAAATTAAAATAGTTATACCTAGGATCGATTGTATGGAAAAAATGACTACGTACATATATTAGACTGGTAATTTTAAAGGCTTTACATCGGTTGGTAGCAATTAATTTGTTGAAACTTTACAATCACAATATATATTTTATCAAGCTTCCGTATCCTAAGTAGTCAACGGTCCACTCTACAAATACTAACTAAACGGTATCTTTTTTTTCTTTTTAACAATAAATAATAAATTGACATCAATCCTATACAAAATAATAAATCATCTTAATCTAGACTAATGGTAGACAATATATTTTCTTCTTTTGGCGACTTTACTCGTTTATTAGTATTCAATAACTTAAAACCAAGCTTATCGAACTCATGACATAATTTCCAAAAAACCTAATTATTGATTTAGAAATCTAAAATTTTAAGGCATGCAAAGATGAAGCTATACAACTCATAGAATTGCTGCATGCATTCACAAAGAAATCTCACAAACCCAAACTCACAAATTGATATGAATTTATATGATACGTCAGATATACTTTACAGTAAAAATAACTTTACAATATGACATACTACATTAAATCATATCAATTTGTAAAACAATTTCACAAAAAAAAAAATTGAAACGTTTGTGTGATCTTTTATGGAAGAAGTATTTGTCTAAACCTTGGCAACACAATTGTTCTCAAGTATTTTCATGTATTTCCTTCTCAAACATCACTCAAATACAAAACATTTTTAATTTCAAATGTTTAACTTACTCTTTCAAATTTCAAAATAAAAATAATATTAAAAACTTATATTCAACAATTTTTTTAACTTTAAAATATTTTTATTCAACTTTTTTTCTCTCATTTTTTAAAACCTAATAAAATATTCTAATTCAAATTATTTCACTATTATTTAGATACATATTGAGATATCCTTAAGTATCCAAATGATTCTTAATCAACCGATAACAAGGTAAATATCTTTGTTCTTTTGTGATTTTTCTATTTAATTGGGTTAGAGCATGAGTAGCGGGCTGGCTAAAGTTAAATTTTGGTCCAAGTTTGGAAATTTCCTCCGAAAGATAGCAAATATTGAGTTGGGTGAATCTACAGTATTTTTGGCCTGAGGTATTTGGGCTGGCCAAATTCGGCCTAGAGATTCAGCTCGCTATCTGTTATTTTAGATAAAAATATTACATTATTTTGGAATGAAGTATTATCTCCCTCATCTGCTCACTCACTGCTGATTACTACAATACAAATGTTTTTTAGTGGCGATTGAGAAATTGTGACAATCCTTAAATCGTCATTAAAAAATATTTTCTTTAACTGTTTTTGGAAACCGTTACTAAAGACAGATGAGATTTTTTTTTACATTCCAACGTATGAGAAAATTACGTTCGAACGTAACTTATACGTTCGAGCATGTGGCTAGTTACGTGCGAACGTGAAATGTTTTAATGCCAACGTTCGAACGTTAATTGTAAATTTTAATTAAATATCACTCTAATTTAAAAATTTTGTGATTTTTATAGTGCATAATTTGTATACAAGTCTAAAAAATTGACTTGTATATATTTATATATACACAATTTGTAAAATATAATTATATATTTATATATATAAATATATTTATGTTTAGTATTAAAGTTGGAAAATATGACATTAAAGAAGATTAAGAATTGAAATTAAAAAACTATTGATATATTAAATAATATTGTTCCTTACATATATTAAAAGTAAAATACAAAATATAATAGAAGTACGTAAACAACACTCAGATGATAGCGTTGTTTGGAAAATTCGTAGTCCGTATCTCCTCAGTCAAGGTATCAACCTTGTCATTGAGGATACCTACACGGTAGGCTATATCGGCGAGAGACGCCTCTACAATCCCGAGCGATTGATCGATCTTACGATCAATATGCACAGTTAGCTATGAGATCATTGCATCAACCCAAGTAGGTCGTACATCTCCCGTAGATATACTCATCAGCTGCTGACCACTACTCCCCACATTGGGCTCGGGCTGTGTCCGAGGAACTAGATCCTCTACAGGGGTGGCTGATGTCCCCTCGCCTGTCCCCACGCCTATCCAATGCTACGTTGATGCGTGGTCATGTCAAGGGCACTCATCTGATCTTTGACCAGCTCCTCTGGCTGGGTTGGCACTACCCGAGCAAGTAATAATCGACTGATCAAGACACTGTATGGGAGGTTGTCTGTGGAGACGATGCTCACCTCATAATGGATCGTCTCAAAAATGTGCAGTGGCAAATCCATGGGATTTTCACATGCCACTCGTATCAAAAACTGTGCCCGAAGCTGACTAAATGTGATCTTATGAGCCACAGGATCCACATTTGTTGCAACAATAAGATGCAACATGCGGAAGAACGGTAGCAGATAGTTTTGGTGGAAGGAGTTCAGCCTCTCAATTTGCACGCGGTCTCTCCTAGTGAGGATGTAGAAATCCTCGTCTCGGTCATCATCCCGAATCGAAGGGCCAGCACCCTTGGCCTCTAACCGTTTTGTATCTTTGGCTGATGATGGATCAAATGGGCCAGTAGATGATGCAAAAGTACCTACATCTGCATTGAATCTGCAATGAGCATATGTAGATGTGCAAAACAAGGCTAGAGAGTCAGCCTCACTCGATGTCTGAACTCCCTGATGAATCCCGAGGTGCTCGGCAATGACATCGGGTGAAATCTCAAACGTCACACTGTGTATAGTCACGGTATGGAGAATGCGTCCTGAGGCATGTCACACATCCCAATATAGAACTCCTGAACTATAGAGGGGTATACATTCTGTGGCGCCCCCAACTTCCATGCAGGGACACGCACGGAAATCGAGACACCCGGGATGATGAAAACACGGTCACGCACCCCAACGACATGTGCCGAGTGTGTGAAATGCAACACGTGTACAACAAATAATACGCAGCGGAAAGGTTAAGTCAAATAATTAAGTACCAGAATTAAGTACAATACAAAAATAGTACTGAAATCCACAAGTCAACGTAATACAATTTTCTTGTTCATAAAACAACCTCAAATAAAATACAAATACAAGATAGAACATAGCCAAAAGTCCCTACTCCTCAGGCGGAGCCGCATCTTTGGGCTCAACCTCCTCAAAACCTGCATCAAAATCTACAGTACCAATAAATGGTACCACAGGTAAGTAAAACCCAAAAATACTTCAAGATAACAAATATATTAATACAACAGCCACTATGCATGCACATGATGACCAAAACACCAAACTCGAGAAAAAACATCATTTCTCGAAAATCACAGTTTTCCACGCACGTTAAAAATCACCATTTGGCACAATTTAAAAACACAGGAATAAATACATTAATTCTAATTTTAATCCGTATGTACTATGGCCTCCCCTAGGGACCATCCACATACCCTGGCTTCTTTATTCATTACACGGGTAACGGCCGTAAGAGTAATAAACATGAGCGATGCCCAGTTCCGCGCCCACCGCATACATAGCCAAGCATCCTCTGATCTCCGCCAGCCCGAGAGATCACGGAGTCGGAACCAGAGCGTTACCATCCCGTCCAAGTCCCGAGCAACAGCTCCAGGGGACGACACTCAGTATATTCTGCTCCCGAGTGCCCAGAGGAGCTCCACCGAGATAATAACCCATCTCGGCTTGGGGGTGATACACACACACCCGAAAAGCCTTTTCAAATTACACACCCACGCATGCGTGCACAATGCCATGAATAGACCAATTATCAACAACCGACAGTTATCAATAATTTTCAATAACCAACACAGTCTATCCAGATAACCAAAATACAGTTTATAAAACAGGTTATTGCAACAATATATTTAAATCTTAAACATCTTTCAGAGAAATACTTACAGCGTTTTAAAATAATTTATGGAGGATCACGGAGGAACTGGAAGCACCAAAACAGCAACTCCACAGTGTAAAAACACTGTGGCCGAAACACAGTGAAACTCAAATTTCACCTGGGGTCAAACGAATACTTAGAAACGGTAGGGTAGGGCCTATAGGAGGTGGTGAAGCTAATGGTGTCGAAGGTTGGCCGTGGGTGGCGGCCGAAACGGCGGTTTTAAGGCCGAGAATGTCGAATCGGAGAGGGGGTTCGTATGGGTGGCTCCGACGACGGATCGGAGCCGGGAATGGGTGGAAAAGCTTGCTAGTGAGCCGGTGATGAAGTGGTAGAAATTTGGTGGCTGGAGGTGGCCAGACGGCGGCGGAATGGCGAAGAGAAGCCCGCAGCTTCACACGGCTCTCGGAGGCAAACGGCGGCGCGGGGTGGTCTGAAAATGGAGGGGCTGGGTCGCCGGCGCACGAGGAGTCCGGTGGTACCGGCAGTGTCGACCACCGCCGGCCGGTGGCGGTGCAGGTGGCTGAAGGCCGAAATGAACGTGGAGAGGAGAGAGAAAGTGAGTTGGGCAAGGAGAGAGAGAGAGAGGAAGTAGCTCGCGTGGGAGGAAAAGGAAAGAAGAAAGAGAAAGAAAAAAGAAAAAGATGAGAAAAGAAAAGATAAGGAAAAGAAATGAGGTACAATCCTCACAACTTTTGGGTCACAACTGATCCTCAAAATAACTATTTTTAAAACAGTAAAATAAATAAATCATTTTAAACTCAAAACTAGTTAAATTAAATTATTAAACTCCGACAAAACATCCTTAAAAATAAAAAGGAATTAAATTGTAGAACACTAATTAAAATTAATCAAACGCAGTGAAATACTTTAATTAAAAAAATAATAATTTTAAAACCCATAAACAACCCAATTTAAATTAAAGATCAATTTAAATCCACAACAATAATTAAAAATAAGAAAGCCCAATAAAATAATTTTTACAACTTAAAATATTATAAAATAATATTCTAAAACTCCTAAAATTCTAAAACAAGGGAATCAATCTTTAAATCAATTAAAATAATCATTCATTAAAAAATACACTAAAATACGGGGTGTTACACATTCCCCCTCAATGTGCAGATATTTCCCCTGCCTCTATTGAGGAATGCATCTCTCAGATTCGTCTACTCCCATCTGAGCTCGTCGAACTTGTTGATCAGGGCCTCTCGCTCTACCATAACAGTACGAGCCCCAATCCAAACAGTGTCCTAAGTAGCTCCTTCCCTCCCTCGTTTCTTAGTATGCAAAGGATGAGCCATATCCTGAAAATAAAAAAAATAAAAAAAAATTATGAGTGCTATTGATGCATCTTTTGTCTTATTTTTAAACTGCTCTGCATTAACGTTCGAATATAGTAAAATATATGTTCAAACGTTCAAATAAAACATTCGGACATGTATCTTTTACGTTTGCCCGTAAAAAACATTTCGTTCGAACGTATACCAAAAAAGTCTGAACATATAACGTATAATAAATTTAACTGATGTACATTCGAACATAATACATACACGTTCAAACATTTTTGGCTATACGTTAGAACCTATGTGTTTATGTAAAAACTTAAAAGATAAACGCCAAGTTGTTTAAGGCATAAATAAATTTAAAAACATTACATTCGAATGTTAAATTATACTATCAGACGTAAATGCAATGACGTCTGAATGTAGAAAATATACGTCTGGATGTTCAAGACCAACGGATATGAAATTGAAATGTCGTACGTTTGAACATCTTGGTATAACGTTCAGACGTTACTATACAGAATGGCTGAGTCAACTCAGCCATTCTCGAAAATCATCATACATACCAACTAAATGCGGAAATGCTACCATAGAAATGAAGTATACACTTCAATGAACTTTTCTACGGTGACTATTTTGCTAATGGCAACCCATGGTGGCCAGAAAATGGAGTTGAAAATCCGGCTACCATGGGTTTTCAGTTTTAAACAAAACCCACCCTAAATCTCAAATAAAATATATCGAATCCTTCAAAAAGAGATGCCTACCTTTTAGTGATGGTTGTGGCGGAGTTTGACGGCGGCGGCGATAGAGGAGTGGCGGCGTGCAAACGAGGTTAGAAGAAAACAGGGAAAATGACGTTTCGGGCATTCGGTTTTGGACTTATATGGACATAATGTTTGAACATTATTCCTAGTAACGTTCCAACGTTTAAGGAAACTTTGGAATGTGAGAAATAAAACTTTCGAGCATACCAAGTCCATCGTTCAACCGTTTCTTGATTGATTTTTTAAAATATATTAATAATATATTATTTTATTAATATATGTTATATATTATAATATATATTATAACATATAGCATACTATATCTAATATTATATATAGATAGCATATTATATTGTGAAATACTTTATGTAACTTTCATTCAATTGATAATTAGCCTAGGGACTCCTCTTTCTAATTCTGCCTCTTTCTAAATATTTAGAAGGTATTAATCTTTCTTGTATACAATTTAAATCTGCTCCTGTGTCTAATAGGGTAATTGTAGTGGAAGAAATTTTTTGATTAATAGTGACTGTTGCTTTAGTATGCCATTTCTGAAAATTTATCCTATCAATGATATTAATGAAGTTGTTTGTTCCATCTTTAATAACTATTGTTGAACAATCTCCTTGTTCTTTATTATGAGAATTATCTATATTTTTGTCTACTAGATCTATGTTGTATATATATAGTGTATTATATAATATATATATATATATATATATATAGGTTGTTAGTTTTATTAATTATAGCCAAATGTCTATCACTATATATTATGTTTTCATTTAAAGTATTATACTATCATAGTATATATATAGTGTATGTACTTATATATAATATATATATATATATATATATATATATATATATATATAATATTACTCACATATATTACAATATATATAATCTACTATAATAGTAAATATATTAAGCGATGCTACTTTGTCGCTTGAGTAGCTCCGCTCAAATATAGTAGTATATAATATATACTAGTATATATATTATATATACTAGTATATATAATTATGTACTAGTACATATACTTATTAATATATTGTGGTACTTTTACAAAAAAGATGTTTAATAGTTATAATATTAGTTATAACATATAATATTAATATTTTATATATTTGTGACTCCCCTTGTAAAGTTTTTTCCAGCGAAATTAATCAAGGGGGAAGGTGACTCTCCTTGTAGTGATATTATATATACTGCTATTTAGTGTATATAATATATTATGCAACTATAATATAGTTTAGTAATTATGAATATGTTATATAGTATATATATATACTAGATTATTAATAAATACTAACTATTAATAATCTAGTTATATTCACGTTCTAACATGCATTATTTACATTCAAACATGATGAAATGTGGGCGGAAAATTTCCCGCTCGATTTTATCATTCGAACGTTATAACTAATATGTGCTTATCTTTGTAAGTAATTAAAATAAATCAACTTATACTAAGTTATAATATTAATATTAATAAATAATAAGTATCAATTAGTTGAAATAAATTATATAATAAAAATTATAATTAAATAGGTATCAACTAATAAATATGAGTATGGTTATATAATAACAATTTAAAATGATAATTTTAAGTATATAAATATTAGTAAACACTCTAGATATAATAACTAATTATAACTAATATGTGCTTTTTTTTTAAGTAATTAAAAACATCAACTTATACTAAGTTATAATATAAATATTAATAAATAAATAAATAAGTATCAATTAGTTGGAATAAATTGTATAACAACAATTAAAATTAAATAAGTATCAACTAATAAATATGAGTATGGTTATATAATAACAACATAAAATTATAATTTTAAGTATAATAATAATTAAAATGATATAATGAGGGAGAATGATCTCGAACAAATGTCTGTCAAATTACTTGACTGTCAAAGTCTCTCTAGGCTTGAGAGTTGTCAAGGCTAGAGAGGCTTTAACAGTCAAGTAATTAGACTAAAATTTAGACATTTCTTTAAGATCATTCCCCCTCGTTGTGTACTGATAGGAAACTTGTGAACATATTCTTCCATCTCTCTCTAGTTTAACAATATAACACCATTATGTCTTTAACATTGTTAATTCAAATATTTGCAACTTATATTATTTCATGTGTTTTTTTATAGATATTGTGTGACATTACATAACTAACCTTAGACCCGTTCAGGAATTAGTGTACATTTAGATGTCCACTAATTCCTGAATTGTCCAGTGTGGACAGTTTTGGATTATATCATCTGTATTGCACATTTTTGTTACTCCTACTGAACACGTTTAGTATGAAATTTCGGTATCTTTCTCTACTGTTCTTCGGGTATACTGTTTGTAGGGTCACAATCTCTTTGAGTGAACATGGATACTTGGAGAACTATGGGGAGGTGCTGTCAAAATTTCTACTGACGTCGAAAGTAGTAGAGTGATGGAATATATGCAATATGGATAATATAATCTCAAATGGGATAGGACCAACTATCTTATAAAAATAGCAATGACAATTGGAGCATGACATGCATGCATGTGAATTTTCTATGTATATTAAGTGTATATAATAAATAGAACTTTTTAGGAATAGACAAAAGTTGGATGCGTCTAGACGATAGACTAGGAAAGGATTACGTACTCTATGCGCGTGGAGTAAGAACCTTCATTTATTTTGCTCGGACCTCTGCTGATAGTCGTGGTTACATTAAGTGTCCATGTCGAGGGTGTAGAAATTTGTGTTCAATAGAGTTGGCTGAAGTCAAAAGTCATATATTTGTGAACGGTATGGATCTAGGGTATACCCGATGGGTACTACATGGTGAGTTGTATGCACAGTCAACGGATGCATTGTTCGATGCTCCAAATTATTTGCGACACATAGATGATGATTATAAGTGGGATGAGATGGAGGAGATTTTGGGTGACATTGGAGCTAGGATGTTTATGGATGACGTAGACGACAATGCCTCAAGTGGTCGAGGGACTAATTCTGAAAATTTTGCTGCAATGTGGGAAGATGCAAAGCGCGAGCTCTATCCAGGCTGTACAAAACATTCAAAAATGTCGTTTATTGTGCTGTTGCTTCACATTAAGTCATTGTGTGGGATGTCGACAAAAACAATAAATATGGTATTGGACTTATTTAACCAGGTGCTTCCCGATGGGTTGCATTGTCAAAGAACTTTTATAAAGCAAAACAATTGAAAAATGGATTTGAGTTTGAGTACAAGTCAATACATGCATGCAAGAATGATTGTGTTTTGACCTGGAAGGAGAACGAGGGGAAATAAGCTTGTCCTGTATGTGGAGAGTCGAGGTGGAAAGCTAAGAAAAATGTTTCGGTTAAGGTGTTGCGATATTTTTCCTTGAGACCTAGGCTGCAAAGACTATATATGTGTAAGAAAACAGCTACTGATATGAGGTGGCATGAAAAGAAAAAGAGTTAAGAATGATGCATACATGAGGCACCCAACTGATTCACTTTCATGGCAATCTTTCGATGATCAATACCCAGAGTTTGGGATAGAAGCTCGAAACGTGCACCTAGGACTCACAACCGATGGATTCAACCCTTTTGGGAATATGAGTACAAGTTATAGCACTTCATCCGTAGTGTTGATTTCGTACAATCTTCCACCATGGAGGTGAATGAAGGCACCCAACTTTTTGTTAACTTTACTTATTCCCGGCCCGAGATCACCTGGGAATGACATTGACGTATTCATGTAACCGTTGATTGAAGAGTTGAAAAAGTTATGGGAAACAGAAGTTAGAACTTATGATGCATCCACGTCGACATCATTTCAGATGCATGCTGCAGTAATGTGGACTATAAATGACTTTTCGACATATGAGAATATTTCTAGTTAGCGTGTCCGATGTGTAATAAAGAAACTGCTGGTGAGTGGTTAACATATTCTCAGAAGTTGTGCTTCATGGGTCATTGACGTTATCTACCAGAAAATCACCGATGGAGAAAAGAATCCGCTAAGTTTGATGGGAGAGTGGAGGACAGAATTGCACCAAATGAGTTTTCTGGAGAAGAGATAGTGGAACAACTGATACATGTTAGAGCGAACAATTTTGGCAAAGGTCGGGATAAGAATAAGAAAAAACGAGGAGTCGCAAAATTGAATTGGACAAAGCGTAGTATTTTTTTTTACTTACCATATTGGTCGTCCTACTTGTTGTGACATAGTTTGGATGTAATGTATATAGAGAAGAATATCTGTGATAATATATTGGGTACATTGATGAGCATTAATAAAAAGACAAAGGACACGATCAAGACGAGGAAAGATCTTGAGAGAATAGGAATTAAACATAATCTACATTTGCAGGTGGAAGGCAACAGGGTGGTCATGCCGCATGCATGTTTTACGATGACGAGGAAGGAGAGGATGGATTTCTGCAAATGGTTGCAAGGTGTGAAGTTGTCAGATGGTTATACTTCAAATATCAATAGATGCGTGAGCTTTGTTGACTGGAAAATTAGTGGATTGAAAAGTCATGACTGTCATGTATTTTTGCAGAAGTTATTACCGGTGGGAATTCGTAGGAAACTAACATCTAATGTAAGTGTCGCCATAACTGAACTCTGTATGTTTTTTAAGGATTTGTGCGCTCTAATAGTAAATCGAGATATGTTGCGAAAGATGGAAGAAGACAATGCTACTATGCTCTGTAAATTTGAGCAGATATTTCCACCATCATTTTTTGATTTCATGGTCCATTTAGCAATACACTTACCCCTGGAGGTATTGTTGGGTGGACCAGTGCAGCTCTATTGGATGTATCTAGTTGAAAGATATTTAGGTCGACCAAAGCGCACTGTTGGGAATAAAGCCAGAGCTGAGGGTTCAATAGCAAAAGCCTATATACATGATGAATGGTTAACGTTTTGCTCTCTATATCTTTGTGGTGTTGAGACAAGATTTAATCGTCAAGAGCAAAATGTTGATCTTACTGCTCCGCCTCCTCGTGAGCTATCAGTGTTTTTCCAGAATGTACGACCTTTGGGTGCACAAACTGGTTACGATTTAATTGATGGAGAGTTGGGTAAAATTCGTTGATACGTGTTAAATAATTGTCGGGAGATTGATGACTATCTCAGGTATGTTGTTGCATGCTTCAAAAAATTCTAGTTAAAAAAGTTTAATTATAAATTTTGTGTTCAAAATAATATTCTTTTGCACTTATAAACAGTGAGCACATGGACAAACTTAGGACAGAAGGCGTAAAGAGTATAGAGGCAAGTCACAAGGAAGAATTTTTCGGATGGTTTGAACAACGTGTATGAATAAGTTACTTACATATATGTTAGATTTTTAAACTTTTAACTCTAGATAACTTTTAATACGTATATACTATTTCAATTGATAGATTTTGGAACAACGTGCTCGTGATCCTGGGTCATTTATCCTGAATTGTATGCATTGGCCCGTGGTCCCTCAAATAGAGCACTTCGATACACTGTATGCACGGTTAGAGGTTATAGATTCCATACTCTAGACCGTGAAACATAATAGAAAGACTCAAAACTGTGGTGTGTTGGTCGAGAGAAGTCATGGAACAGATGATATTGACTACTATGGTGTCATACGTGATATTATTGGATTGAAATATCTAGGTGGGTCTTTAAATGTGATTGGTGGAACCTAGGCGGTGGTCGGGTTTCGATACATAGGGATAATCACTTTACCAGTGTCAATACTGCATCTAAATGGTATGATGACGATCCATTCGTATTGGCTTGTCAAGCTACCCAAGTCTATTACTTGATTGATCCAATAAAAAGCGATGATGAAGATAGTGGAGAAATAACTTTGTGAGTTGTACAAAAATTTGTCCCTCGAAATATATATGAAGTAGGAATGAGTGCGGATTACGAGAAAGTGGATATGAAGATGACACTCCCATAATAAAGGTCTACCAAGAAGATGGAGAGGGTATTAACTTGTCTATTGACCTTGGTGTACTCGAGTTGCTCCCCTTGTGTAGAAATGGTGTCCCACCCGTCCTTCTCAACCCGTCTGTATTAAATGATCATTCAATTCAAGTAAGTGAGGAAGAAGAACAAGAAGAGTAAGAAGAAGAAGACGAAGAAGAATAGGGGGAGGAAGAGGATAAGGAGGACGAAGAAGAGGTTGATGAAGATGACGAAGATGTTATTGAGGGAGATTTTGAAACAAGCATGGAAAATACATCCGAAAATGAAGAATAAAAATACTAAATATTTTATTCATATAGGTGACTATAGAATATTAAACTCTAATTAATTTTCTTTATCATATTAATCATGCCTCAAGGATGCTGCCAAAACGACAATGAAGAAATTTGCCTCCTCCATCAAGTCCAAGTCCCGAACTTGTTGAGAACTCCCCACCCTAGTATTTCCCTCCTGAAGATCAAGTGCAGACGCAAGAAGACGATAGCCAGTCGACACCTACCAGTAAAAAAAATGTTGTTGATAGTTAATTATATATCAATACTTTTATCTCAATAACTATATAACTATAATTATATTATTATCTAATAGTTGACGTATCCGTTCGTCGCGGTAGTGGCTATACATGTGGCATTTCTCTTGAGAAAAATAGAAGACACTGAAAACTCAAGGTCACCAATCCTGATAATTCCACTGGAGGAGTGGATGATAGTGTAGTAGCACTTTCCTCTTATATTGGTACAGTAGTCCGAGCTTATACTCCATTTTATGTGCGATCATGGCGAGATAGTCCGCTCCAGATTAATGAGCACATTCGGAGTCTTGTGCTGGTGAGTTTACATTGAGAGTACATTTTTTGTATACTAGATTAAGATATTATATTTTTTACATAATTCACTTATTAGGATTAATTCAACCTCGACTTTGACCGTAGTGAGGATTTGAGAACTGTGAATGGGTTAATGGCTACACTATTTCGACGTCACAAGGGACGATGTCATGACCACTTCAAGAAGTTTGAGACGTTGGAAAGGCTGTACAATCCCCTTTCTAGTAAATGAGGTTAAACGATTGGAGAACTCCAGATTAGCAGGTATTCTAGATTAATATCTAATGATTATTTACATTTATATTTGGGCTATATATTATATGTATATATGTTATAATTAACATTCTTAATTAATTTTGTAGCGGTTAAGTTCTACGAATGCACAGAATAGATCCACTTTGACTGCCTACCATCATACCAGTTTAAGATCATTCCACCGTCGTGCTGATAAAATGGTAATTAATAAATTATAGAATTTTTTATTTTTCTGATATTCTTTTATTTAAGTACTAACATTATCTTTTTAAAATTACTAATGTCGCTTTATTAAAAACGTGATGATCCTGAAAACTTTCCCTCATTCATGTCTATGCTGCTGCTCACACTAATGAGCATAGTGAGTGGATGGATCCTGCCACTGCAGATAATTATGTAAGCGTTTTTATTTTTGTTAAATAAATTATACAACATTTGAATAATTTATTTTTTATTTGTATTTCTTTTAATACGTTACTTATTGTGTGTTTTTTTTTACATTGTAGGAAAAAATGATGGAAATGTAGTTAGCTTCTGGAGAATCCTCTCCAAGTGACATAAACATATTCACGCAAGTGCTCGGGCCCAAGTCTAGTATGACAAGAGGTTTGGGACGATCTTTCAATCATTCTGGTTCATCCTCCTCATCCTTTTTAGTTTCACAAATTAATAATCTTATCAAAGATTTAGAAGTTGTATGGCGCGAGAATGAGTATATGAGGTCGAGACAGCAAAAGTTAGAGTCCCTCTTAGAGCGATAATCTCATTTAGAGACGTGTTTGCAGGACCAACAGAGAGACTAGGAGGAAAGAATGTGTAGTAAAGTCCAAGAGCAAGTGCAGCGGGAGATGATGATGCAAATGGAGCATGTTATGTCATTGCAATAGAAACAGGATGGGCAAGGAAAGAAGAAATAAATTCTCTCAATTTTATTCGTGTATATAACTTTTAGTATCTAATTTTAAAACTTTATAAGACATTGTTAATTATAGAATATTTATGCATGCTTAATATGATACAATTGGTATGTTTTTTAACTTTATGAAATTAGTATTTCTGATCTGAACGTTTGAATGTAAACAAAAAATGTTGAACATTATTTCACATTTGAACAAACGTTCAAACGTAATTACACAAAATTATTACATTTTGTTGGAATGTACTTGTCAACGTTCGAACGTACTCACCTTCAAATGAACAATGCGTCCGAACATTTAGACGATTAACGTTTGAAAAAACGTCCAAACATAACATGTGCATTCAAACACTTCTTCTTTAACATTCGAAAAAAAGTCTGAACGTTATACTTGTTACGTTCAAGCATTGTTCCTTTGATGTTCGAACAGAAATTCGAACGTTTAATGCAGTTAACGTCTAAACGTATAAACGTCAGAACGTAAATATGATACATTTGAACAATAATCAACGAAAGTCAACTTCTGTCATTCGAATGTGAATTTCTTAGGTTAGTTTTTGGACGTAAAAAATTACTTCCGAACGTTACTTTCTATGATAGTTTTCAACTGTCACAAAATACTGAACGTTCAAACGTTATTCCGAACAGAACACCTCCAACCATCACTAAAAATACTTTTAGTGATGATTCAACAATAAAGTGTCACCAAATATTTTTTGTGACATACATTAGGTGACGGTCGTGGTAACGGTTTCAAACCATCACCAAATGTCTTTAGTGACATTTTGGTCATTTTTTGTGACGGTTTCCTCTGTCACAAAAGATAAATTGTGTTGTAGTTGATGCTCTCATTCTCTCATCTCTATTCCATTTGTTCAGCTTCATTTCATCTGTGTTTCTTGCATTTCATTTCATTTCTTGGGCTGCAGCAAAGGAGATTTCCACCATTTTTAGGTGCGCTCTTTCTCTCTTGAAGAAAATCAAAAAGAAAACGTAGCATTTTTGTAAGGTTTGGTTTCTATAAAACTTGCTTGATGCTTTTAGTGTGTTTTACATCTTCTTTTTCTTTGATTTTGTAATCGTGTGTAAGACCCTATAGAAACGATTAAACCAAGACTCGAACCATAAGCTATATATGGTTGTAGGAGTAGGAAAATCCCTTCTTGCTGCTAAAGGGTTGGAAATTCCTTCTTTCTCGATTTCTTCTTTTTTTCATTTTCTTGTTTTGGTCATACAGATTGTAGGTACGAGTTTGGTATTTTGCAAACTAGAGCCCTCTTGTTTGTGTTGGTTGGATAGTTCGATTTAGATATTAGATATTAAGCCCTCTTCGATTCATTCTTTAATGCTTAGTTAGTTTTGTATTGTAGGAAATGTAATATTTTAGCTTTTTGTTTTGTGGAGTCTCAACCTCGATCACTTAACCAACTCTGAAGAATCTAACCGTCTAAAAAATCTTGTTTTATGAAGAAATAAATAAGCCATTGCAATTGCCGATCGGACTTAATGCAACCTCATGCTTTTTTTTGTTGTATGAGTTCTCCATATTGGCATAATGCAGATCATTTCACTCCTCCTTGTTAGAAAGTGTTAAGCCTTTAGTAAAGCTTGGGCATGGCTGCTCACAATGATTTTATTTTATGTGTTGTATACACTGTAATGTTTTTGGAAGTTGTGGGAATGTATTTAACCTTAGTATTCATGGGAGATGTAGTACTACTAGAATTAATGTTAAAACTGTATATATGTATTTGTATATATATATATCAGTCCCGCTTCTAAGCGGTCGGGCTATTTTTTGAAGTAAAACAGCCTTCCTTTACATTACTGCCACATCAGGAATCACACAAAAACATCAATAACCTCAACCACACACAAACCCCTCTCCTCTATCCCAAATCCTGTGACCCTTAACCCACTCTCCTCTCAACCATCCTCAATGTCTATAGTATCCAATTTTACTTCAAATCCCAGCTCAGTGCAACCCAATTTCACTTCATTCTCAAGCTCCACAACGAAGTGTCCCTCTTCCAGAGCTCCCATTGATAGACCTCAAAGTCACCAAATAATTACACAAACCCAGTTACCAAATTTCAACAAACGGAATGAAATAAATTCTCCTAATAACCAAAAGTCAACAAAAATCAGCTTGAAATCTACTTCTCGAATTTGTTCAACATGAAATCAACCCAAATTATTATGAAGATCAGCTAAAAGGAAAGTGGGGGGAAAATTCTGTCTCAGACCAAAAAATCGAGAGGAATAAGAAGGTTATTTTCTTCTTGAATTTGTTCAAGATGAAAACACCCGAATTGTGAAAAACCTGATATTTACACAACCATAAATAGCATAGGAAAAACCTGATATTTACATAATACACTTGTGATTTTCTCTTCTACATTTTAGGAAAGACCTTGAATGCACACCGTGTTCTCCATCACAGCAACTCTTTTGTGTTTCCATCATTCTTTTCCTAGATACAAACAACCAACCTTTTGGAAAATTTTTTCTAATCCATCAAAATAGAGAACAGAGAAATTTTTCGGGTCTCCCATTTTTAGACACAAAGTTTTTAGATTTTGCTCTCATGCAATTCCAAGCAGCAAAAACCCTTGATATTGTATTTGTTTTCTTTGTATCTGACTCATTGATCTTGAGATTTCACCTCATGTGCAGTGTCGAGCACCCAGGGGACAGCGACAGAGGAGATTTAACTGCGGTCGGAGATGGAGCAGCCGCCTGAGGAGAAGGAGCAAAAACTAGAGGAGTCACTGCAGGAGAGGTGGGAGATGAGACCAATGGAAATGTCTTCTGGGAAGAGGTAGGAGACGAGCTTTTTTGTGAAGGGAGAAATGAGTGGGGGTTAAGGTGCACAACATCTCCATGATAATTGTGGTGGGATACCTACGTGTCACTTAATTATTGGTGGGCTATTAATTGAGTAATATCATATGGACAGGTGCTAAGGTTTTCTCTATATATATATCATTAAGATTTTAATATTTAGGTAAAGAAACTTATAGAACTAAATAAAGGAGTGATCTGAGTTGGGTTTATATTCTCCCAATTTTTAGCCTCCAAGAAACTTATAATAGAATTAAATAAAGGAGTGCACAGTGGGACCCACCCCTTTATCAAATTCTAAAAAGTCAAAACTATCTGATCATCTCATCACACTATCCAAATACACTTTTTTACAAACTATCTCATCTCATCTTAACTCAAAAAATCTCATTACTATACATCTAATCTAATCTCATTTGAAGTGTCTATCCAAACTCGTCCTAAAACAAACAAAAACAAAACAACCAAAGAAGTTACGAGGGCCAAGGTTGAGTAATTACGTAGAAGGTGTAGCTAGGAATTAAACAGTCTTCGGCCAACAGAACCATGCACGCGGATGAGCCTTGAAATCAAGTAATTATTTGAGGCTAGCTTGACTTTTGAGATCGGAGCCATACGATCAAGGTGCCTACGTTACTGTAAGAATATTTGAAAATCTCAAGAAAAGCTAAGCTTCTGATCTGCCCACTAATATGGTAAGAATTGAAAATTTCAAAAAGACTTTGCGGTGCTTAAGTTGATTTTCATATAAAGTTATAAAGATCATTCTTCCATTTCTTTTTCTTTTTTTAATCTTTGTATTATTTTATGTTGTAATTGTCGTCATAAAGGTATGCCGGTAAGTAGTTTTTTGGGATTTTGATTAATAATTTGACCAAAAATAGATTGAAAAAAGTGAATTAGCTTGAGATAGTAAAATAAAAGAATTGAAGACTAAATTAATCTAATCAAGATCAAGATCAAAATAATGTGAACGTGATGATCATGTGGTTATAAAAGAATCTTGCTAGCTGCTATTCTAATTAAAATAAGAAATCATGGGTTGATCGATCTGATCTTATCGATTAAGAATGTTGACTTCTATCTCATATTGCTGAGAAAATAATAATAATAATAAGAAGAAGGGTAAATTCATCCATAGTTTCCTTCAAATTACGAAGTAGTTGTCCAATCCCAGCGTATTGCTCCTTTCAAGTACATGATACTTCACAACCACTATAAGATGGGATCTCATTCTGGCCACTTCTCCAATTCACACAAAGATTCATATATTTTGTTCGTGAAGAAAGAAGAAGCTTTGCACTTTGCTGTAATGGAATTAAGAAAAAGGTCCTCGTATCTGGAATCGTGGGATGACCACTTGATCCCGATTCTAGCAGGCACTGCCACCACCGATGAGAAGAGCTGCATCGACTCAATAACTGCCGATGACAAAATCAAGGTCGGAGAAGCACTTGGAAAGGCCAAGTCATGGTGTCAAATGGCATGAAGAGGGTTAAGGCAAGTACTTCCTTGGGCCTTCAATGGATCAAAGACAAGTACCATAAAATAACGTACCTAGAAGAACTAAAGGGTCTACGGCTTATTAATTAGTTTGATTGTAAAACTCTAGCTCTCCTAAATATCCCTCTTCAATTTCATCATCTTACACTAGTATTAATACATATTTTAAGAATTTATTGTTTAAGCTTATGTTAAGTTGTTAGTAAAAGGACCTGATCATTTACAAATTTGAGGATCTCGGTGCAGATCAATTGCAATGTGTTGATGGGCTGATTTAATTTTCCAAAAACCCAAATTTTGTTATATAAAATTTTAGGGTATAATATCTAATTGAAAAGAGTTTTCAAGTCAGTTAATATTATTAAAAATAACGAGAGATCTTACGACTGCATGGGAATCGAGATCTCTATTAAATTTAATCCATCATGTCCGAGCTCTCTAGCGTTTTCATGATTAAAAGCCTTTAAATGAGGCTTATAACAATGACAAGCTTGTAGAAAAACGAAGAACAAAAATGGACAAAAATCGAATGGAAATTCGACAATATGGTGACATTCTCATGAGGATATTTAATCTTTATTTTTAATGCACAACCAAAAACATGTGACATGTAACTTATGATGAAACCATGTAACTTTTCATGTAATAATGTCATGTACTTGTACTCAATATGCAAGGAATGCACCACGTGAATGGATTGAAATAATTAGAACATTCAAATACATATACATGGATATAATACATGAAGACTCAACATGGCATATCTCATTTTTCCAAAGCTCCAAACATGTCATTTAAACTAGAATTTCCAGCAAGTATCATTTTAGCATAACATGAATGTACAAGGATGTAAGCCAATCATAGCATGCACCATTTAAGAATAACCTTTTGAAATTCCCAAAGTACCCCTATTTGTTATCTATCAATATACTTGAACAAAATTGTTAGATCTCAATATTATGATGAATAAACAAATCAAATATCTAGAAAATAAATTGATCATTTTGTTTAACACAATGATTGGTTTCGAATGGAAACTCTTTAAAGAACTCTTTAAAGATAAAATCCTACGGGGTAGCCAAACCCAAGAAAGTCAATTTTATTATTTAAAAATCAATTACAAGTACTTTATCAATTATAAAACCTTTGCAACTTGACACTCTTACTTGCTGAGACAAACGACCTGTTTGTCTTCTACCTCGGTAGCAGCCAGAATCTCTAGCGATTTTCAAATATTGCATTTCCTTTTAGAAATCTAGAGGCTGAAGTCCAATTACTTAATCCTCCACACTTGGAGCACGATCACACTTAAGGTGAGATGAAAATCCAAGTGTAAATTCTCAAGAGAATTTTTCCTTCATAAGCACACGAAATATATCTTGATAATCCTTAATCAAACTCCCTACTGGGTTACGAAACCGAATTCCTTTAAATAATAGATCTGAAAAGAGTCCCAGTTGAAGTAGGATTCTGCTGACAGGCAGAGACATCGCGATAGCGTTTCCTGATGAATTGCTGACATGTCGCAATAATTCTTTACTTGTGGTTTCTAATCTGTTGTTCAGTTTCTGTCTTGGATAATTGCATATCTTTGTTTGAATTCGAATTTCATCTGACAGATTTACCTAAACAACCTTAAGGACTTCTAAATAGACTCAACGTTGTTTAAAGATAAAGTCAACACTCATTTTACATTCATCCAAATTTAAACATATAATGATAAGATAAGCCTTATCATTTAGTCATCTAATCTTAGCCAATTTCTGCATTTACAATCTCCCCCTTTGGCGGATTGGTGACGAAGATATCTTGATGAATGTAAATTCCCTGTTAACAGCAAACCAAGAAAAGACAAAGAAAATTCTCAAAAGTTGTGTGGTTCACGAAATTGATTTAGAGATAAAAACAAACTTTTTCAGTTTCAAGTACTAGTTAAGTGAACCCTAACCAACTGAATGATCATAGCCAGCATATTAGTCTTTCATCCCAGTTAAAACACAACATAAGTACATATCAAATTGTCTAAAAAAAAAAACATAAAGGAAATAAAACATAACAGGATAGTTTTTCTGCTACTGTTCTCCCTTAATTCTTTCTCCCCCTATTCGTCTTCAATCAGCCAAAAGGGTCTATTGGTCTTCATCGGAACCAGCAACATGGTCGATTACTTGTTGCATGTCTAATGACAATTGAACTAGTCGACCATTCACTTGAATACAATCAGAACGGATAGCTGCTAATTGCTGTTCTAACTTGGCTTGGCTTGCTTCCCATTTAGCTGTAAAAGTATCAATCTTTTTGGACATAAGAGTGATTTGCTCAAGGACTTGAGCCACAGGTACAGTAGGCTCAGGAGGCAAGGATGCAGACACAGTAGTGGTATTCTTGTTCTTAGTGATCACTGCTTCAGATTTTACTGCCATAATAGCAGAGAGAGATCCTGCCACTTTGATTGTGGGTTCATTGTTCCTAAGAGGAACTTTGGCTTTCATAGCCAATTTAGTGATTAAACCTCCAAAAGGCAAATTCAGCTCTTTTTCAACATGTGAACGGTGAATGACATCAATTATATATTAGGGGAAATCAATGAAGACCCCAGTTGCCAATGCATACATACAGTAGGCTATCTCTAATGTAATTTCAGTATGCCGGCTAATAGGCCAAAAGTTAGTTAACACGATTTTTGCAAGTAGCTTATAATGAGCTAGCATGTGATTCAATGGCAGTCTGTGGGTTTTAGCATGCCATTTTGGACCATCGGGACCAACAAAAAGATTGTGCATAGCAGTCTTTGTGGGAGCCCCCATACCTTTATAAGGATACAGTGGTGTTTCTACCTCAGGAAGGTCAAACAGCTCTCTAAGAATAGCAGGGGATATTTCAATGTGAGTTCCCCGAACCATAGAAACAATACTGTGGTCCTCAAGATTAAAGTGAGTTATGTTGGAATAAAATTCACGAACAACTTCAACACATGGTGTGGGAAAGGGGTGAGTGAGTTTTCCCACCCTCGTTCACTGAAAATGTGATGAATGAGTTGAAAGTCATCTATAGGAAAATCATTCATACTTACCTCACGCTCACCTAACACAGGTCGTTTGGAGAACGTACTTCTGAATGCAGTCTCAACTTCAACTGTGATAAATCGTTCAAACGTAACATTGGATGGTCCGGTTGCGGGTGAAGGGGGCAAGGAGTCTTAAGGTCCTCCTAGCTGTGCTGGTTTGGGTCCAGATTCATCATCATCTGAGGATTTGGCAATTTTCTTCCTTTTAGCTCTTTCTTTGAATCTCATCTGTATCACAATATTTAAGAAAAATACCCAATGTTAAATCTGAGTAATGAGAATTGTATGTTCAATCTTCTTCAAATTTGTTGCAACTTCTCATTTGTACTAGTCATTCTTATATGCTAGCAATGCATGTGCGGTATCCACATCAAATGTAGAGAAATTTAGAATATGGTTTGATTTAGGAAAAAATGCAAACACATGGTGTGCACTGTGTTAAACTCGAGAGTGATAATCATAAAGCCCATACAAAATATGCCTCAATACATGTATAATCTTCATTCAAAAGTTCAAATGAGACAAAGTCTTTTCGGTTTAATAAAAAAAATCCCCAAATTTCTCATAACAAGATTTCACAACCCAATCTCCATTAATGAATGTCAAACCCTAGTTTTAGAGGGAAAGGTAAATTTGATTTAGTAAGAACCCTTACCTTGATGAAGAGAGACGTTTACTTCAGAGTCAAGAAGTGCAAAATAGAAGAGATGGGAAGCCGAAAGACTAGGGTTTTTGTAGAAAAGAAAGGTGGATGTCGTCGGTGAAGATGAATTCGGCAAGAGAGGATCCAAACTAGTGCCATGAGTGAGGTAGTACGGACCCATTGTTTGGCTAAGAGACTTGGTCACTTTAAGTGACTTGGTGCCGTGTGAGTGCCTTAAGCCATAAAGACCCACTGGAACTTAAGTTAAAAACACAGAGTTCCCAGAGTTACCCAACCAAAAAAAATTTTATTTTCATTTTATATATTTTTTTTTCTTTTTTTCTTTTAAATAAAGAAAAAAATATGAGAATATGTATAAAAAATAACTTTTTTTTATAAGTAAAAAATAAGACTTGCAACATGCTTTAAAATAAATCTTAGTTTAACCATAGCGTGTTTTCACAGGAAAAAGAACTGATCATTTACCACAGACTTTCATTTGCAACAATCACTATGAATGTTCACTCCTCATAAGATCATCAATGTCAAAGTTCATGTGAGTGTGTGAGTGAGTAACTTTATGTCATAGCATTGTTTCTTCTTTCATCAATATAATATTGGTATCATATTTACTGAGTATTTTGCTTCTTATAGATGCCCACTAGAGTTCATTATTCATCTTAAAAGTCAAACTTTATGCTAGGGCCTAGATACACAAACATCTTCCTCCAAACACTAGTTTGCACAACCCCCATTTTATGTTCATGTTTATTGCTCATCTTTTTCCATAATGATTAGAATAATGATTCTTTCTATAAGAACTTGAAGGGGGTAGATCTGTGTAGGGTGTTTGTCTTTTTCCACAATGATTTAACACCGACTTTTTCAATATGGATCAACTCTTTGTGTTTGACAAGAAGAGAGCTTGTTATTAATGTACTAGATTTAACTACTATAAGTCAATTCAAGGCATAAACATCCTCTTTTATGAGCATCTTTATCACCACTATGAATTTTAATTATAAAATGCATACATACAAGCTCCTCACAGTGCTTTTGTAATAAAACTTTGCCAAAGTGATCCATAGGGTTAGTATGCATACAGTGTACTGCTCAAAGGAGAATCAGTGCAAAATTTCAGAAAATTTTTCAAGTGTTTACACATATGCTCAAACTTTGAATTTATCAAACATGCACCAATCCTTTTTTTTTTTTAAATATTCATATTAAAAAACAGAAAAGCAGAATTTTTTTATATATATAAATATAAAAAAAAAAACAAACCACACAATTCTAACAATGAAATAGAGTGTTACTTACTTAATAGTACATATACCAATGGCTTTTCTTAAAAACTCAAATCTTAAACCATCTAAAGGTTTAGTAAACATGTCAGCCAATTGATGTTCAGTAGAAACATGTTCCAATGATACTATTTTAGACTCAACCAAGTCTCTTATAAAGTGATATCTAATGTCAATGTGATTGGTTCTTGAGTGCTGAACAGGATTTTTTGAGATACTTATAACACTAGAATTATCAAAATAGATTGTCATAGTATCTTGAGAAAAACCATAGTCATCAAGTATTTTTTTCATCCATAAAAGCTGTGTACAACAACTTCCTGCAGCTATGTATTCGGCTTCAGCAGTAGATAAAGAAATAGAATTTTGTTTTTTACACATCCAAGCCACAAGATTACCACCTATATAAAAACATCCACCTGTGGTACTCTTCCTATCATCATCATTCCCAGCCCAATCAACATCTGAATATCCAACAAGAGTTAAATTTGTGTCTTTTGAATACCATATCCCATAATCAACAGTTGCATTAAGATATTTTATAATTCTTTCCACTGCTGTAAGATGGGATTCTTTAGGATTAGCTTGAAATCTAGCACATACACCAACACTAAAAGCTATGTCAGGTCTACTTGCTGTAATATATAAAAGACTTCCTATCTTGCTTCTATAAAGAGTGGGATCAATGTTTTTACCTGTGGAGTCATTGCTAATTTTTACTGAAGTGCTCATAGGAGTTCGAGCATTGCTTTTTCCTTCCATTCCAAACTTCTTAACAAGGTCTTTTGCATACTTAGATTTTGAAATAAAAATTCCTTCTTTACTTTGTTTTACTTGAATACCCAAGAAAAAATTTAGCTCACCAATCATGCTTATTTCAAATTCAAATTTCATTTCATTTGCAAAATTATGTGCAAGAGACTCAAGTGTTGCTCCAAAGACAATATCATCAACATAGATTTGAGCAATTAAGAGTTGTTTACCTGATCTTCTTATGAACAGAGTTCTATCAGCTTGTCCTCTAATGAAATCATGCTCAAGTAAATATGCTGCCAACCTTTCATACCAAGCACGGGATGCTTGTTTTAATCCATAGAGAGCCTTTTTTAACCTGTAAACATAATCAGAATAGAGATGATTAGTAAAGCTTTTAGGTTGTTCAACATATACCTATTCATGTAGTATTCCATTTAAGAAGACACTCTTTACATCCATTTGATATAATTTGAAGTTTAGATGACACGCAAGTGCAAGTAGAATGCGGACAAATTCCAAACAAGCCACAGGGGCAAATGCTTCATCAAAATCAATCCCTTCTACTTGTGTGTAATCTTGTGCAACCAGCCTTGCTTTATTCCTCACAATGGTACCGTGTTCATCAGATTTGTTCTTGAAGATCCACTTAGTCCTAATAATATTGTAATTTTCTGGTCTAGGCACTAACTCCCACACATCATTTCTAGTGAATTGATGAAGTTCTTCATGCATCGCGTTAACCCAACTTTCTTCATTCAATGCTTCTTCAACTTTCTTGGGTTCAACCTGTGACAAATAACACACAAAAGAAACTTGGTTTAGTACTCTTTTTCTAAGTCTCATGCCTTCATCTAGATTACCAAGAATATTCTCCTTTGGATGATTTTGAGTAACTTTAGAAGAAGGTTCTTTGTCTTGTGAATTTTGTGGTGTTTTTTCTATATGATTTTCTTCATTTTTCTCTTGAGAGTCTTCTTCTGCAGCTTGTACCAAATCCTTCATATCTTCAAGTTCCTTCATGGTGGTCTCGGCTAAAATATCATCCACAACAATATTAATTGATTCCATAACAGTTTTTGTACATAAGTTGTAAACTCTATAAGCCTTACTATTTGAAAAATATCTTAGAAACACTCATTCATCACTTTTGCTTTCAAATTTATGAATATTTTCTCGGTCTCTCAAGATATAATATTTGCTCCCAAAAACTCTAAAATACTTTACCGTGGGTTTTTTATTTTTCCACAAACCATAAGATGTATGTTTGATGCTCGGTCTTAGAATTACTCGATTCAGAATTTGATTTGCTGTATTTACAACTTCTCCCCAAAAATATAATGCCATCTTTTTGTTGTTCAACATGCTTCGAGCCATCTCTTGAATTGCTCTATTTTTTCTTTCCACCACTCCATTTTGTTGAGGAGTAATAAGTACAGAAAATTCCTGATGTATACCCTGTTTATCACAAAAATTAGTGAAATTAGTATTTTCAAATTCTCTACCATGATCACTACGCATTCTAGAGATAAAAAATTCCTTCTCATTTTGTAGTTTCTTAAACAGCTTCTTGGCAAGATCAAAGGCTTTAAATTTTTCCCTTAATAAAATGATCCATGTAAATCTTGAGAAATCATCCACAATCACCATGATATATTTCTTTCCACCAAGACTCTCGGTTTGTGTTGGACCCATTAAGTCCATATGCAGCAGTTCAAGTGGTCGAGAGGTAAGTAAGTGTGTAATTTTCTGATGTTGAGCTCTAGTTTGTTTTCCTTCTTGACATGCTCCACACACTATTTTCTTGGCTTTGATGGCTTTGAATAGCCTATTTACAGCTTCTCTTTTTTATATTTTTGATAGATTTCTAAAATTAATGTGCCCAAGACGTTGATGCCATAATTCAGCTTCATCAAGTAAAGTTCTATGGCACTTCAATTTTGAACTTGGAGAGACTCCATAGCAATTATCTGAGGTTCTAGTTCCCTTTAAAATCCATTCTCCAACTTGGTTGTACACATTACACTGCACACAAAGATTATCATCACAAAATTGACTAATGCTGAGTAAGTTGGCTTTAAGGCCATTAACAAACAAAACATTATGTAGAACAGGTAAACCAGTTATTTTAATACTCCATTTCCCTTCTACAACAGCCTTGCTTCCATCTCCAAAGGTCACTGTGTCTCCAGTTGTTGGTTCAACTTTCTTCAATAAAAATTTATCTCCAGACATGTGTCTTGAGCAAGCACTATCCACGTACCATAGGCAGTCTTCCATTGATCTTAGTGTTGTGTGTGCAACAAGGCACATGGCATCCTTTTTATTCACCCATTTCACCTTGAGTTTTGACTTGTTCTTTTCATTCACATTGCTTTGAAAACCCTTGTCTTTATTTTTGAAGCAGAAATCTACTAATTCACCAAGCTTAATACTTAAAAAATTTATTTGTTGATTCATCTCATCAACTTGATTCTTAAGACTCTTCCCTTTCCTTTTTATATTTCTTTCACCTTTCATTTTCTGCATTTGATAAAAGTTATAACAGTGTGGTCTAATATGACCAACAACTCCACACTTATGACAAGTAGGAATAAATTTACCCTCATATTTACCTTTCACCATTTCTATGGTTGATTTATCATACAGAATTTTTGAACATGTTGATTTAGATAAATAATGATTTTGAACATTTTCACCTTGACTTCCTTTAACAAAAACTATATCTTTAGAGGTAGTGGCAGCGGATGAAGAGGCTAGTTTTTCTTTCCCTTTTGAAGTCGTATATCCCAAACCAATTCTATCATTACTTACCTTCTAAAATCTCAACATCTCTTCTAATTTCTGTGTTGCTGTTTTTTGTTTGCACTCTTGAAATTTTTTCAATTCTTTCTCTAGTGCATTATTTTGATCATTTAATCTTGATACCTCAATATCAGCAAGTTTTAGTACCTGTGAGAGATTGTTTTTCTCACTTTCCATAGTAGTAAGTCTTTTGTACAGCTTCTTGTTGAGTTTTTTTAATTTGATTATTTCTTCACATACATCATTATATGCCTCTTGTATGCTCACATCCTGACCTGCTTCAACAAGTGCTACATCCGAATCGCTAGAAACACTTTCACTGTCAGTTTTGGTTAGTTCAACCTCAGTAAAATCATTCAAAATAAAGGAAAAAGCCATAAAAGATTTTTCATTATCAGAAGCAGAATTTTCAAAATCAGAACTATCACTAAGTGTGACATTTAGTACTTTTCCTTTACTTTTTCTAAAATTAGGACATTCAATTCTTATATGACCATACCCTGAACATTCATGACACTTCACCTTGTCCTTTTTTTCAGTTTTATCTTTATTCCAATTTTCAGATTTATTTTTCTCATCAGAAAATTCTTTACCACGTTTTTGTTTCCCACTATCCTTTTTATTAAACATGAATTTTCTGAACTTTCTAGTAATGAGAGCTATTTCCTCATTATTTAAACTTTCTTCATCAGAAGAATCCTCATGATTTTCCCTTATAGTTTTTAAGGCGATGGACTTACCTTTTCTTGCTTGAGGCAGTGAGGACTCATATGTTTGTAAAGACCCGACTAGCTCTTCTACCTTTCTTGCATATAAGTCTTTACTTTCTTTAATAGCAGTAACTTTAAGCCGAAATTTTTCAGGTAAGGACCTTAGAATCTTCCTCACAATTCTTGAATTTTCAACTTTTTCTCCAAGATTAAATCTAGAATTAACAAGGTCATTAAGTTTAGCATAAACTCATAAAAACTCTCATCTTCCAACATCTTAATATCTTCAAATTTGGAGGTTAACAATTGTAATTTTGAGTTTTTCACAGTTTTTGTTCCTTCATGTATGACTTCTAGGATATCCCATGCTACTTTAGCAACCTCACACATTGAGATTCGCTTAAATTCTTTAGGAGATACAGCCATAAATATAGCATTCAGTCCTTTACTATTCCAATTACTGTTACTGCTCTCTTCTTTTGTCCATTCATCAATACTTTTTGCTGGTTTAGTCCATCCTTTTTTCATGGAATACCATACTCAATCATCTAAAGATTTGAGGAAAGCTCGCATGCGTACTTTCCAATATGCATAATTTTCACCATTGAAGTGTGGTGGGGCAGTCAATGATGACATATTGCAGAGGCATGGATCACACTCGGATGTGTGAACCACGCTCTGATGCCAATTAAAATTCCCAAAGTACCCCTATTTGTTATCTATCAATATACTTGAACAAAATTGTTACATCTCAATATTATGATGAATAAACAAATCAAATATTTAGAAAATAAATTGATCACTTTGTTTAACACAATGATTGGTTTCGAAGAAAAACCCTTTAAAGAACTCTTTAAAGGTAAAACCCTACGGGGCAGCCAAACTCAGGAAAGTCAATTTTATTATTTGAAAATCAATTACAAGTACTTTATCAATTACAAAACCTTTGCAACTTGATACTCTTACTTGCCGAGACAAACGACCCGTTTGTCTTCTACTTCGGTAGCAGCCAGAACCTCTGGAGATTTTCAAATATTGTCTTTCCTTCTAGAACTCTAGAGGCTAAAGTCCAATTACTTAATCCTCCACACTTGGAGCACAATCACACTTAAAAAGAGATGAAAATCCAAGTGAAAATTCTCAAGAGAATTTTCCCTTCATAAGCACACGAAATATATCTCAATAATCCTTAATCAAACTCTTTACTAGGTTAGGAAACCAAATTCTTTTAAATAATAGATCTGGAAAGAATTCCAGTTGAAGTAGGATTCTGCTGACAGGCAGAGACAGTCGTGAGAGGTTTCCTGACGAATTGCTGACATTTCGCGATAATTTTTCACTTATGGTTTCTGATCTACTGTTCAGTTTCTGTCTTAGATAATTGCAGATCTTTGTTTGAATTCGAATTTCATATGACAAATTTATCTAAACAACCTTAAGAACTTCTAGATAGACTCAATGTTGTTTAAAGATAAAGTCAACACTCATTTTACATTCATCCAAATTTAAACATATAATGATAAGATAATCCTTATCATTTAGTCATCTAATCCTAGCCAATTTCTGCATTTACACCTTTCGATAATCGAAACAAATAATGAAGATGAAAAGCTTACACAAAGACATAAATATATTATCCAATGATAAGTTAGAGGCTAACTTACAAAGCTCTAAAAATATTTTCCAGCAATCAAGTAAGCTGAAAGTGTATGTTTTAAGAATATTAGGTTCTTGAAAAATGCTAATAATCAAGCATGTGATCCATGCACTAGGGGTTTAAACTTTCTCATCCTAATCGGCTTTAAAGTCCTTCCATCTATTCCATGACTTCTCTCTTATTCTATGCCTCATTCACATAAACACATTACATGATAAACCCTAGGACCGAATAGCATCAACTCTCCTTTCACTTGGTCGAAATCCTAGTGGTTAAGTGACAAGTCATTCCTTGTAAGATCCAAGACCCTAATGGTCGTGTGTGCTCAAAGTGTGTAAGACATATTTTTGTGTGTACAAAACCTCATGGCCTAAGGTTTTTTTATGTGTGCAAGGCACTCTAGCTTTTGGTTTCCTCATGGGGAGACTAGATAGGAATAATCTCATAGAACCCTAGTGATGGCCAAATAGATCTTAGTTCTTCAAAGGGTCCCTTATCATTCATTTTACCATCAAAGACTCGGGTTCTTAGAAAAGAAAAACCTTAGGGAAAATTATACCCAATAGGGTTTAAGCATGGCTACCCTCTCATGGTAGAACAAGATTTTCCCATATCCAAAACTTCAAGACTTCATCCCTCGTGTTTTTCATGGTGTTTACTTGGTGAAGACTAGGGTTGAGCTTTCTTACCATGCTAATCTCCACTCGAGACCTCTTGAATCCTTCCGTCCTATGGATGCACAAGATTGGTGTTTGGTGGAGAGAAAATGGTGTTTGGTTCTCTTAGGGTGGGCGAGAAAGAGAGGAGAGGAGGAGAGAAAATTGGAATTGCAACAATGACTTTTAATCTCCCTTCTCTCTTGTGTATGGGCGCTGGCCATTAATTGCCCTATTTATATTCTCTCTTGCTTCCACTTATTCTCTCTCCTCAAGAAATCTAATCTATCCTCGTCAATCATTGTCTCTTTTGGAACTTAAAAGTTTCATTGCATGGAGAATAAGTGACGCCTCTTGCTTGTTAGCCAAAACCCTAGCTCTCTTTTCCTCTATCAAATTCTTCTAAAACCTTAAACTAGCTTGCATAAAGGACAAGTGGCGTGTTCATCTTAGAAAACCAAAACCCTCTCTTTGTCTCCCTCATGATTGCATGTCTAAAAACCCTAAAATCCTTATGTATGGGTGACAAGTGGCATGCCCCATCCCAAAACCGACCACTCTTCTTCTTCCCTTTATTATTGCTTTTCTTGAAACTCCAATATACATGTGCATTGATGACAAGTGGCATCCCTTTGCCTTTGCCAAAAATGGTTCTTCCTCTCCCTCATCAGTATTTTTCTTGAAACTTCAAGAGTTATCTTGCATGCTTGCCAAGTGTTGTGTACCTCCTTAGTAATCTGAAACTCTAATGCCCTTTGCATGTTTGCCAAGTGGTGTGTCCTTTTCAAAACCGAGATCATCATTTCCTATGTGCCTAATGATTCCCTCTTGGAAACCGAAAGGTTTCCTTCTTGCTTGACACCAATTGGTGCCTCCACCATGTTCTATAAACCCTAATGGGCTTTCTCAAGTTCTTTTTTCCTCTTGGAGGCCAAAAATCATTGGGCGTAGGACCTTCCCTTGGTCTTGGGTACCTACTCACTAACCATCAAATGATAAGATCCATCACACCTCACAAGGTTTTAATTTTTATGGCCTTGGGTCTATACTCACTTAGGCCCAAGTAGAATTAAGGGGGATAGTTTTAGATAAAAATTAGAAGTTGAATAAAATATTTTTAGAATATTATTTTTTAATATTATTATTATTTTGAAATTTGAAATTTGAAAAAAATATGAATTATTTATATTTTTTTATGAAAATTTAATAAAGTTGTAATGATAAGATGAAACTATTTTTATATCTAAATGGAGCCTAAATCTTAACCTTAGGAACCTAGCTAGATTAGACTGGGGTATCACAATCTTGCTTGGATTTATCACCGTGGATCCTAACCTTATAGGAATATGCTCGCTTGGACATCTTCATGGGCTTCAACTTGGGCATGTGCGGCGTTTCTATCCTTTGTTTGTCTGTTGTCACATGAATCCCTTGTAATTTCACCTTACCCACTAACTAGCTTTTCCTCACTAGCCATATATATTTGTTCCCAACACACACACATTTCAAATTTGAGGTTTGAAGGGAAACTTTCGTGTTTACAAAGTTACAAGGTCGAATAATTATTAGATCACGACCATACAAAGAAAAAAAAAAGAATAGTTATTGTATCACATTGGGTATGAGTGTGAACTCATAAATGCAAGTTGGGTGTTAGACTCGGGTTAGTTTGGATAGCAAAAGCGTCTTATCTCATCTCATCTCAACTCATAATCTCATCACATCTCATCTCATCTTATGATCTCATCTCATTTCATTTTATCTTAATATTTAAAAGAAAACACTTCTCTCACCTACAAAACCCACTAACAAAACTCGCCAATTGAGGTTTTTTCTTTTTTAACTTAATGGACCAATGGTTAAGGAATTTTTTTCTAATGAGTTTGTGATTTTTTTTTTTTTTTTGAAATGTTTAAAAGGGTTTAACAAATGTTTGCAAAAAAACAAAAAAAAATTGGCTGTTCGGTCAAAATTCTCTCTAGGTGTTGCATCACCCATATTTAGACACCACAAATACAAACAGTTTTCAATTTTAAATCTTCCACTTTTTTATCTAATCATTAATTAATCATTACACGTTCTCAAACTTCCAAATAAAACAAAAAAAAATAATTCAACTTTTTCAAATATCAAAACAAAAATAATATTAAAAAAACATATTCTAACAATATTGTAACTTTATAATATATGTATTCAACTTTTTCTCTCTCTTTTCTCAAAATCTCATAAAATATCTCCACTCAAACAATTTTACTATTGCTTACAAATCATTTTACTAATATTTACAGATTATCTCATCTCATCTTATTATCTAAACGAGACTTTAGGCTATATTACCATAATATTGATTCTATACCCCACTACTCTTTTTTCTTTCTTTTTGGTGTATTCCATTGTTTAACCTTTTCTGTTGTATACATCTGCCGTTTTTTCTCAATTAATTCCATCATCCTTTGCTTAGAAAACAAAAGTCCTTGTTAACTATGCATGCAATGCCCCTGGCCTCTACTGAGCCTCTACTGAGTGACATTAAATTTATGCTTGGCTCGTTCAGAATAAAATAAATAAATGATTTCTCTGTGCACAATTAATTTACCGTTTCATTTTTATTTTTTTTTTCTCCATGTCTTTGATTGAAGGATAAGGATCCTTTCAATTTAAAGTTTACTTCAAGAAGGTATGAAATATTTCAGTCATTTCAGTACTTGTCAACTTAGGGTGCATTTGGATGTTGAGATGAGTTGGATTGAGTTGAGTTGAGATGATAAAATATTGTTATAATATTATTTTTAAATATTAAAATTATTTTGAGATTTGAAAAAGTTGAATTATTTATTATATTTTGTATTGAGATTTAAAAAAATTGTAATGATGAATTGAGATGAGTTGAGATGAGTTGGGATAAGTTTGGCAACCAAACGAACCAGTTTGAAATTTTGCAGCCTTTTCGGTACTTGTCAAGTTAATATGAATTAATACCTAATATTTTTCAAATGAAATAGAGACTTTCCGTATCTCTAACCCCTTAGGAATATTTGGTATATCAAGATTTTGTAAATAGTAGTTAAATGGTTTGAGTGGAGATGTTTTATTGAATTTTGAGAAATGAAAGAAAAAATGTTAAATAAAAATATTTTTTAAAATAAGTATTGTATTAGAATTTGTGAAAGTGAATGGATAAATTTAAAAAGTTATTTAAATATAATTTTTTAATATTAATTTTGTTTCAAAGTTTGTAAAAATTGTATTGAGTATTTTAGTAATGATTTGATGAAAAAGTTAAAAATTTGAAATTAAAATATATTTTTTATTTGAATGATGTTTGAGAATAAAATTTTAAAAAATTTTGAGAATTATGAAATATTTTGACGTTTGTCAAACATGCCCTGAAATCTCTGGCTAAACTTTTCTTTCGACTATGTCAATCCACACCATGGATCGGGCAAAACCAATGACAACTTTTATCCTGACTTTTATGTTGTTAGTTGTTGGGTATGGGATGGACTGAGAACCCATAATCACAAAACAACCGAAACCAGCCCAAGAATTAAAAGAGCCTGGAAGGAAAAGTCCAATGTCACCACATTCGTATTCCAAACAAAGAGGGCCGAATAAGGTGAAGAAGAGTCAAGTAGGGCAAGGAAGAACTAATTGTGGCGGGCAATAACTAAGGAAGGAAGTAATATTAGATACAGTTATAGATTATGTAAATGTCGTGTATTTCTTTAAAAAAATAGTAGAGTTTATTATTAAAAAATTATTTTTTTCATGAGAGTCCTATATTTTTTTTTTTTTAAATGTGCGGCGCTTGTACACTCTATAACTGTAAATATTATTTTTTTATTGGTAAAAGGACATAGAAGTGCTTAAGCAGAAAACAATCAAGAGATCATTTCAATAGCAACCTCAAAAAGGATGTTGGTTTAATGATATTTAATGCTTATTTTCACGCAATTTTATCAATGAAAGGTCATGAATTCGAGTCTATAAAGATACAATATCAAGACGATAATACTCATGAATCCATGATGTCCTCGTACGTCTTTGTTCAATCGGCTTGATACCATTTTACCTTGAAGTTCTCGTATTATGGCTCAATTTGCCGTCTAACCTCTCCTCACAAATATAAAATTCAAACATAAGTATACTCAAAAAATTGATACCAAATCTCCAATCTCCGCTTACACCATACTATCATCTTATTCTCATCTTATTATATAAGATAGAACACATTAATTACTATAAAATGATTCTTTATTGAATGATTCTTTATCATCTAATAATAATAAATATGTCACATATTATATAGTAAAATGAAAATATGATAAGAGTATGGACTATAGTATTATTCTATCTATTATGATCAAACCAAGAAGCCAGTGTGTGTGTGGTTGTATGATGAAGACTTTGATTATAAAGAAATTTTATACAATAAATTTATGAACTGGCATAATTTGATCATATGGTATATTAAATTGTAAATTTATTTTTATTAATATAAAATAAATCTAATATATTATCAATTTATAAATTTATTTTATGATTTAAGTAGTTGTTACAGAACAGCCAACGCCATCAACCAAGACAATGGTGGATTAGTTGCAATAAATAATACCGTTATTATCTAGAAGGCAGAAGGTAGGCTGTAGCATCTTTGAATCTTTAGGGTCTATTTTTCAATTCTAATTTGGTTGGTTTGGGAGCAACTTTGAGTCTTGGACTTCCCAAAACGTCGAGGATAAGCCTTAGAAATTAGGTTGAGACGAATACGACCAATCACGGTGTGTAGCCGCCGAAAAGGAGAAGCTTCCACCACCGCCCATCAGCAGTTATTTTCTTTATTTTTCGATTTTCTAAGCTAAAAGAAAAATGTCTTCTGGATAATTCCAGAATCTGCTGAGAGCGTACCCTAATAAATGATAATTAAATCTTTTTATCTTCTTTTTACAATTTTGGAAACAGAAAATATATATGGAAAGAAAGTATTAATAAATCCCACTATAATAATTATTATATTTTAATTTTTTAATAATCTAATAAATCCCACAATAAATAATACGTAAATATATACAAAATTTATTTAATTATATCATCCATGTGCACCACTTTTATAATTCCTAAAATTAAAAAAATAAAATAAAACATTGAGACATAAAAAAGGTGTTGCCTTTTCACACGTGCAAATTTTCGGGACTTTGACTTTACACAACCACTATATAAAAACGATTAGGAAGGTGAAATCCCATTCCGATTCAATTCAGAAGAACTAGCACGTCTTTTCCTCTCTCTCTCTCTCTCTATCTCTCTCTCTATTCAGTACGTATTTTGTCGTTGAAACACAGATCAAAGCAGAGATTGAATTTGCAGGAAAAATGGAAGGAAACAACTCGTATGGGGCATCATGGGCAGACCAATGGGACTACAGCAACCCAGATCCTGTCCCTGCCGGCGCCAACACCTCCGCCAAGAATAACTCAACCACAGCAAAGTACAAACAGAAGGTCGGAGAAGGCCTCGGAAAGACCAAAGCTGTGGCTTCTAGTGGCGTCAAGAAGGTGAAGGAAGGTACTTCCTCCGGCCTTCGTTGGATCAAGGACAAGTATCATAAAACCACCCAGAAGCACTAGTAAATCATATCAGATCATCATCGTCATCGATCTCATCAGTACTCCCCCTGGCCTGCACTTCACGGCCTACCTTTTAATCTTTTTTCTTTTTCCTTTTTAGTTTGATTGTACACACATACATATATGTGTATATATATGTATTGCTTCTTCCCTCTATGAATCATTTGTTCATGTGTATCATACAGATCTGTTGAGTGGTTTTCGTATATATATTTGAACATGATTGTTTGATCTTCTTGAGTTACTTCATGGTTTGGTTGATTTTTTCAATTTTCTTTTCCTTTTTTGAGGATTAATTTGGCCTTAGTACTCCAGTTTCTTTGGGATTGAACTCGTAAGACGATCATACAAACGATACATATCTTTATCAAAAAAAGAAAAAAAGATATAGGCCTTGGCAAACCAAGTCAATGAGTTCTTACAAATTTTTCTTTTTTATGGAAAAATGGCTTATCTATTCTGGCGGTCATGTTTTTAATAAAAAAGATACGTAAGAATACAGATTAATTGACTTTGTCATGTGAGGGACCACTTATTCAACGCAATGTAATTGGTCAAAAATTGAAGGTGATCTGCAAGCATATTATATGTTTTAACGTCAAGTACGTAGTTGAAAGTTGAATTAAACCAGATGATCATCTTCTAACTCCAAACTGCAAGCAATGTATTTTTTTTATTAATTATTTGGCTGATTAAACCTATTTGCATACACTTTTTTCTTCTGATTAAACTTCGTGCTTAATTTGCACCAAAGAAAATGGAGTTTTTGGTTAAGGCTAGAGATAAAAGAGAAAAGGATCATGATCACAGGAGCAACGCAGCTCTCCAATCTACTAGTGTGGGGCTAGAGCCTTACGGTTAAGGCCGGGACCATGCATGGCTTGGATGAGTACTACTCCCGCCCTATATATCATCTACGCTTGCGGATGGTCCCGCCCTAAATGTTAAGACGTAAGGCTAGTTGGCCAGGCGAAATAAAATTGCCTCATTTTTATTTATTTTTTTAGAAAAATCATATTTATAGTAGAGATCAACTTGCAAGTACCGCACATTCTTTTTTCAAAAATGAGATAAATATAGGATTCAAATGAAAAAAATAATTTTTTTAACTGTAGATTCCACTCTTTTGAAAAAGAGTGCAAGAGGCTTGTATAACTCATTACTATATTTAACATTACTTTTATGATGGATCTCAATTTCTTCATAAGGTATGCACAAGACTTAGCTTAGATCTATATAGTTTAAAATTTTACGGGCGCTATCCGCCGTATACAACCAAATGGCAACATGCTGCATCCGACCCCAACTCCGCCTGAGTGAGGTGGCCATCTTGCATCCTTGGGCCTTTGTCTTCCACCATAGTCGTCCATCTCTGTCGAATGGGTAGGTGAATCTAGATCTTAAACCCTGCCCCTTCAAAATTCATTCTTCCTTTTTTTTTTTTTAAAGAATTACCAATTGAATTTAAAGGTGGCAAAACTTGCCATTATGATCATTAATGGTGAAAACTTATAATAACGACAAACAACAAATGACTATTGTTAAAGTTGTGTTCTGCACGCTTTTAAGCTATGCTCCGACAACTTAGATCTTCAGAAATGAACCTACAAAAGATATGGGAAAAGACAACTAGGAGAGGGCAACCTTAGAACTAAGGAGTCTCTGATGCTAAAGTTAGTAAATTCTTTTAAAATTTTGTAAATAAGTGAAAGAATTTATGGATCAAAGAGCATTCTAGTAACTGGGACTTGCTATTTATACCATGGGTCTGGGAAGGTGCAGATGGTGTTTGTCTCAAAGGAGTTTGTGCCCCTCCTACTATTCCTGCTATTAGAGTCCTTTAATGCGGCTTGGTTCTGCGACAACACTAGCAATGTGGCGTTTAACTCGGTGGTGACGACATTAATGTGAAGTGATTTTCAGGCCTTGCTTTTATCCCTTATGAGCCATAGATGTTTTCATGTCAGCGGATCAAGAGTCTTCTGCATTTCCCGCTACGTGCCATACAAGTTCCCAAGTTCAAAACGTGGTCAACTAATGTCAGGCTAATTTTTCCTATCAGTTACTTGACTCATTTTCCAGGTTTACACCTTCCTCCAAGTATGGTCCTGGCGACCTTAGGGCTGGATATTGGGCCGAGGTCTAATGGACTTTATGAAGTGGAGAAAATCCTCTTATAACTATGATAATTCATTGGCATTAGGGCCATAGCCTTACTAGCTAGAAGCTGCTTTTTCTATTTTCTAGATTTAGTGCATATTTGGAATTGTGGTAGAAAATATAGCTTATATCTTTAGGGCTTATAGCTGATAACTTAAATAATAAACTTTATACTTCAAAAGCTGAAAGTCTACTTTTTCAAAAAGTATCAAATTGAAACTTTTATAAAAAAAAAACTCCTGCAAATAACTGTATATTTTTAAAAAATTATTAACTAACTTTAAAAGTATTTTAGATACATATTTCTCTTTTAGAAATCTTGTGCAAATCATTATTATTAAATATTATTTGCTATTCTTTTAAATTCGAAAATAAAATAAACTCCCTTTTAAAAATTTCTTTTGCACTTGCGTCCTATTAAATATAACTACTTGTCACTTAATGAAACTAATTAAAATTTTAAAACAATTAAAAGAGAAATCTTAAGACTACTTCAAAGATACTTGGATGTCGCATTATGTTTGCATTAGCATATATATATATATATATATATGAGTAATACTCTTCTTCAACATAATTCTTATCAGCCTCAATTATATTTGGTGATGTAATAGACTTGAAGTAGGTACCATGTGAGTGGTTGATATATGAACACTTGTTAATTAAATAGGATTGATAACTTCATGCATGAGCGAGGTATCTTCCTTTCTTTTAATTTATTCCATTTGTAAGCATCTATTCTAATTTCCTCTATCATTAGTCAAAGACACCGACATAGCCATATGGACTGCATCTTATTATGGGCAAGTTGTAGTCCATGACATGTGTGACAAATATTTATATTTTTTAGTCTATTTTTTTAAAATATATATGTTCAATATATTAAACGCAGTAAAATAAAATGTAAAGTTCCCTTTCTAAGCTTTATATCTAAAGTCCAAACTGTAGTTCATATATCATATAAATAGACAATTTCTTTTTGTCTACTTTCTAAGCTCCCTTTTCACATTTGGTCTACTAATTCTTTTTAATTTTTAATCCAATTTAATTTTTAATTTTTACATAAGAATTATAAAAATATATGGAGGTCTAAGATTTTAGACGAACTTGAAAGCCTTATCAAGTGGGAGAGAGATAAATTCATGAAATGAATTCTACAATATTTATTATTCATTTAATACTTGTCTAAAATATTTATACGTTTGGACACTAGTAAATATTATATGACTTACTTAATAAATCTTTTTTTTTTTCATTTAAAGTCCTTAAATTCGGACAAGAACTTAAAAACATCTTTTTCTTCTAAAAACTGTATTATGGCATCGAATTATGTACTAAGCGAAGCCAACCAAAGGAATATTCATAATTGAGAATTATTACAGACACCAAAGAATTACATAAAAATAAATCTATAAAATTACGTCATTTGATATGATCTATTAAATCTATTTTACAATCTAACATACCACATCAAATAACCATATCACTTTATGGATTTACTTTTATGTAATATTTTTGTGGTTTAATATTTCTCTTCCTAATTAAATGCTTACAACTTAATTAAAGTTCATTTCTAGATTCTATTTTATATTTTGTATATTAGTATTATGTGGTGCTAACTACACGGACAACAGTGTTTTTCGCGTTTCCGTCTATGTCCCAGTCATTTCTCTTTAGCTCTTGCTCTGAAATGAGTAAGAAATTTTGATGGGATAAGAATGGCCCTTGGGCTGATATAAGATCAAAGTGGGCCATAAACAGATTGATCATTGATCACCTGACACCAACTTCTCCCTTTCACGTGACCAATTAATCAGAAAACATGATATACTCATCGAGAGAGTTTATCATTTTATTTTATCGAAAAGTGTTTGCGTAAGTATTTATATTAATTTATTTTTTTATTTTATTAAAAAAATTAAAAATATATATTTTAACCCATCTTGGTATAAAGTGTTGTGGCTTCTTTCGATGTGAATAGCACGTCTATTAATGAAGAGATATGTGAGGTTAGGGAAGAAAAATTGGCCGAAGTTTCCCAGTTTTTGGCATTGGCTTATTTATCACGAGCCAGTGGCCACATATCCACTGCCTCGTCCTAAATCCATTAAAGATTACATTTCACACACCACGAGCAAGTGGAGTGCATCGTTTCGATCAAGTCTGCAGCGCACCATTACAATAAATTGGCAGGAGACGCAGCGTTGGGTCTTCATTTAGTTGTTAATTGAGTCATTTCGTTTTGTCTTTATTTACCTATCGTTGAGTCCTTGCAGCATTTCATTTCCATAGAGTCTGTTACTTACTTTACACGTGTTATTTGCTTATTAGTTCAATCAGTTATCATTGCATGGATATGAAGGAGAGAAGGCACTGGGTGAAAGGATTTGAACATTTTGAAATATTGACACTATTGGAGGTTAAGGGATTCCCTCGAAGAACCTAATATCATTACTGTTTCATTCACAGGCCTTTTATCAAACACCTTTCATTCTGTTCATCTTCTCTATTACAATCATTTCACAACAGTACATCCAACCATCCTATTTACATCTCATTCACAGATCAATATCATTACACACAGATCAGTATTATTACACAATATCCAAACCAACCATTAATGGGTCCTTCCCCGCATACACCAGCACATAAATTGCACGTTTGATATCTATGTCCGGTGTGAAAGCGCTGTGTTTATAAGGATTTGAGCTTTAAAATGTTTATATATAGGATTTGTGGACGAGTTGAGGTATCAGGGATCTGGGTTTGTGTTTTTTACATATGGAGAGTACAGCTAGTCAGCTAGAGGAGAGAGTGGTTGCCATGATCATGGTTGATGGACCCATTAAATGTATGAACTTGTTTCATAATTTTTTAATTGGAAGGAGAAAATTGCCACCCATTTACTAGTCCCTCGGAAATTGTTTAATCCTTGTTAGAATGGTGGCTTGATTCTCTGTTGAAAACATCATTTCAGAGACTTGACTTGACTGTAGCTCGACTATGGCTCGACCTTGGCTCAAGGGAATTTTGGCTCAACACTTCACTCATTAATCTGCTCAAGCGAGCGCCAGACAGATTGTTCACTCAATAGTCAGCTCAAGTGAACGTCAGGCAAATTATTCGCTCGACACCTCGCACGAGCGAATGTTCATAAACTATGGTGCCTACATCATTAAGCATAAATACACATTTTTTGCACAATTTTGAACAGTATTGCGACCAAAAGAGAGTGAAAAAAGATAGAACTCCTTTTGTGAGATTTTGACAGCTCATTGGGTGTATTGGACTTTTAGGATTGAGGAGTGACTTGTAATTTATCTCTTATACTCCACCTTTGTGATAGTGAATTCCTTGAGACCGACTTCTTTAGTGGACGTAGGCTTGTTCAAGCCGAACCACGTAAATTTTATTGTTCTTTGTGTGATTATTAAATTTTCTTTTGTTTGCTTCTGCTTTTATACCTCAAATTAGCTATTGATAACCAGTCAATCCCGACATTCATAATGGTGAAACTTGGCTATTGGATTGAATTAAGGAGACCCTTTGCTTATTTTCGTTAAATTTTACTGAAAATATTGAAAATTGATCTGGCTCTCATGGAAACAAACAGACTTTTTTATTGGAGAGCTTAAACCCCATTTTGCAGTTTGGTCAAAGTTTCTAAACCTATATTTCTGATGAGAAATGCAATTGTCAATCTGTTAAAGCAGCTGAAATATTCACCCAGCAGGAGCAGCTCGAAAACATCTAGAAGATTCTGGTGCACCTACACTAACCGAATGATTACTAGTGGTCCCAAAATCTATTTGTAAATTCAAATGAATTTCATGTAAATACTATTCATTTCTTTGAGATATTCTATATTAATGGGACCTATGGGTTAATGTACAAGAGTGAGAAAATATATACAAAACTTGATAGAATCTAGAATGATATAGAGGAATTTTTCCAAACACCTGCTGTGCATTTTCCTTTTCTCATCATGGTATCAAGAGCCCGATAGGACCCAAATCCAAACCTCTCTTCTCCAACCTTCATGGCAGCTCGACAAATTTCTTTTCTCCATCTCAACTTCACGGACACAGAATCACTCTAATCCTTATTCTCTCCTTTCTCAAATCTTTCAATGGAAACCAACAACAAAAATGCAAACACAGCACCGCCCATTTCATCACCACCCCTCAATCCCGCCATCGTCACATCTGCATCCCATTTTGTAACCCTCAAGTTGTTCATCAACAACTACCTCTTATGGCATGCTCAGATTGTCCCTTTTCTTAAAGGACATCAATTGTATGGCCATGTTGATGGATCGATTCCCACTCCCTCTCCTACTCTGGATGATCAACCCAATCTCGAATACTCTCGTTGGCCCTAAAGACCAACTCATCATCTCTGCTCTAAACTCTTCATTAACAGACATTGTCCTTTCTCATGTGCTTGATTACACAACATCACATCAAGTTTGGACTAAACTACAGGAATTATATGCTGCCCAATCCTCAGCCCATGTGATTCAAATGCAATTTCAGCTTGCTACCTCAAAAAGGGTTCTGAGACAATATCTGTATATTATCACAAAGCCACTACTCTGGCAACATCTCTTGGAGCTGCTGGACATCCCTTCCCTTGCTCTCAATTTTCCATTTACTTATTGGCTGGCCTCGACTCAGACTATGAGTCGGGGGTCACTGCCATAACCACACGTCCAGATCCCCTCTCTTCACAATAGATTTACAGTTACCTATTGAATCATAAATCACTTTTGACTCATCACAATCAATCGTTGCTTTCAGGTACTACACTTGCAGCTCATGCAACCACCTTCCGACCATCCAATTCCTCTAACAAAGGTTGAACTCCATTTACCCAAGGGGGGTGCCGTGGTCGTGGGCATACTAGCCAGACCTCTAATTATTTTTCCTCCCGTCCAGATACACGGCCACTCTGTCAAGTGTGTCAAAAACATGGACACACTGCCATTTCTTACTATAATCGTTTCAACCAAACCCATCAAGCCCCTCATCCTCCCTCCCTTACCGCTAACTACATTGTATTTCTACCTGTGACTTCTCACACAAATTTCTGGTTTCCCAACACTACTACCACCAACCATTTTATCTCAGAATTTTTAAATCTTTCACTAGACTCTACACCCTAAAGTGGCACTGATCGAGCAAGCATTGGAGACAGTTCCACTCTTCCAATTCAAAATATCGATTCCAATCAACTCACTACCCCTTTTGGCAGTTACTTACTCAATAAAATTTTGCATGTTCCTTCAATTACAAAGAATTTAATGTCTATCTGTCAATTTTGTTTAGACAATCCAGCATATTTTGAGTTTCATGCTATTTTTTTTTTTTATTGTGGAGGATTCTCGCACTCAAGTGGAACTTCTTCGAGGTGACATTGACAATGGTTTCTATGTTCTACCGGTGTCTTCATCCAACTTGGAATCTCTGCAATCTGTCCCCACCATGCCTCCACAAGCATTTCTAGGCAAGCGGACTACCTCTCAAATATGGCATGCTCGTCTTAGGCATACATCTTCCAAAACCACTTCATTTACTTCAAGTCAATTTAAGCTTCCTATTATGAATAAATTGCTACTGTCCCCGTGTCATGCTTGTGCCCAAGCTAAGTCTCATGCTCTCCCACACCCCCACACCCCCACACCCCCACTCCCCATCTCAGTCTACTCGCCCATTCCAACTTCTTTTTTTAGATGTGTGGGGTCCAACACCTATACTAGCCTCACTAGGATGTCGCTTTTATTTCTCTATAGTCGATGATTTTTCTAAATATATTTGGTTGTTTCTTATACAATCAAAATCAAATGTCTCGTCTGTTTTCTTGGCATTTTGCACTATGTTAGTAATACTTTTTCCATTAATGGCCTTGTTGTTCAGTTCGGATGGGGGGGGGGGATTTCGTCCCCTTAATTCGTTGCTTAAATCATTTGGTATTACTCATAGGATAACTTGTCCATACTCTCATGCCTAAAATGACACTGTTAAAATATGCCACCGCCACAGTGTAGAGATTGGCTTGTCTCTTTTAGCATATGCTTCAGTACCCCATCAATATTGGGTGGAAGCTTTTCAAACAACGGTTTTTTTAATTAATCGAATGCCAACTCCAATTTTTTAAAACTCATCACCCTTTTAAATTTTGTTTCATCAAGTTCCAGATTACAAGTTTTTAAGTATCTTTGGTGTGGCCTGTTGGTCCAATTTGAGGCTTTTTAGCCATCACAAAATTGATTTTCGGTCTCAACTTTGTGTTTTTATGGGCTACAGCCCAGATCACAAAGGATACTCATGCCTCCACTTACCTACAGGCCGTACCTATATCTCCCGAAATGTAATTTTTTTTGAAAATGAGTTTTCATTCAAGTCCATCACGTCTCCGTGTCCGCCTTGGAAACATCTACCTTGACCTCTCCTTCGTTTCAAATACCTAGTTCCCTATCTAATACACAGCCAAGCCCTTCATCCTCTCTCAAACCACTACCAGCCGACTCACCCAACCCATCCCTTCCACTTAGCCTAAGTCCATCAGTGCGATCCCCTACCTCTTCACTTTCCCCTCCATCCTTTATACCTAACCCTAATCCTCTCGATCCCTCTCTGTCGCCTCCCTCTCCTATCAATCACTCTTTCGTTTCATCCTCTCTCTCACTTTCTAACCCTATAGTTATTGATTCTCCTTCACACACTTCCCTCGTCCCTACCATTTATGCTCCCCCTCCCCACCACCCCATGATCACGAGATCAAAGTCTAATATACATTGTCCATTGATCAGAACTGATGGAACTGTCCATTGGCCATCCTCACCCTCTTTGTCCATCACCACTTCATCCTCTCAGTCCATCCCCTAAAAAGCTTCTTCATATACTGAGGCTTCAAAATATCCTAAGTGGGGTGCAGCCATGGTAACTGAATTTCAAGCCCTTCTTCAGAACAATACCTAGGTCCTCCATCTTCAAGCCCAAACACTCTTGGTTCCAAATGGGTCCTCAAGACCAAACGTGGGGCTGATGGAACCCTTGAGCATCGCAAGGGTCGCCTTGTCGCCAAGGGTTTTCATCAGTAACCCGGGTTTGACTATACCGAGACCTTCAATCCTGTAGTCAAGCTCATCACTATAGGACTCATTCTCTCTCTGGCAGCAGCTTCCAACTGGGCATTGCACCAACTGGATATTCAGAACGTATTTTTACACAACAACATTGAAGAAGATGTGTATATGCAACAGCCACATGGGTTTGTTAATCCGGATCTTCCCTCCCACATCTGTAAGTTAAAAAATCTATTAATGAGTTCAAACAAGCCCCTATGGCATGGTTTTCAAAACTCACTGATAGACTAATTTCTCTTGACTTCCATGGTTCAAAATCTGACCCCTCCTTGTTTATCCTCCGTACTGCATCTGAGTATATATATGTTTTAGTCTACGTGGATGATATTGTGCTGTCGGGTTCTAATAACAAACTTATTATTGATTTCATTGCTGCGCTTGGTTCATATTTTCCAGTCAAGGACCTCAGTTCTTTACACTGCTTTTTAGGTATTGAAGTTACTAGAAATTCCAATGGTCTATTTATTTCACAATATAAGTATATTTCTGACATGTTGTTACGTACAAATGTGCATAAATCACTGCACCCATCTCTTCATCGGGTAAACTCACTACACTCAAAGGTTCCTCTTTTGAGGACCCACAACTTTATTGCAGTGTAGTGGGCAGCCTTCAATATATGGCCTTCACGAGGGCAGATATCTCCGTTGCTGTAAATAAAGTGTGTCAGTTCATGCATTATCCATAGCTGCTCCACTGGCAAGCCATCAAGCGTATTCTTCGTTATTCCACTCTTACACAATATTTTGGTCTTCATTTTAATTCTAATTCTTCATTACAATTATCCGTTTTCTCTGATACTAACTAGGCTGGTTGCCCTGATGATCGTAAGTCCACTAGTGGTTTTTATATTTTCTTTAGTTCCCATCTCATTTCGGGGGGCTCTAAAAAGCAACCCACAATTGCCTAGTCTTCCACTAAAACCGAATACAAAGCGGTTGCTAACACTGCTTGTGAACTTCTCTGGCTACAACCCCTTTTGAAGGAACTTGGTGTATTTCTTAAAAGCCCTCTCACATTGTGGAGTGACAACTTAGGGCCACTTACTTGACTCTTAATCCTATTACGCATGCTCGAACTAAACACGTTGAGCTTGACTATCATTTTGTTAGAGACTGTGTGGCAGCTAAATGTCTACAAGTCTCTCTTTTCTCCACTAAGGATCAACTTGCAGATGTTTTCACCAAGCTATTGTCTTCCACTCAATTTGCTCAATTGCGATCAAGCATCACAATCTATCCAATGGTGCTAGAGTGTTAAAGCAGCTGAAATATTCAACCATGAGAAGCAGCTTGAAAACATCTTGAAGATTCTGGTGCACCTACACTAACTGAATGATTACAAGTGGTCCCAAAATCTGTTTGTAAATTTAAATGAAATTTCATGTAAATTCTATCCATTTCTTTGAGATATTCTATATAAATGGGACCTACGGGTCAATGTACAAGAGTGAGAAAATATATACAAAACTTGATAGAATCTGGAATGATATAGAGGAATTTTTCCATACACCTGCTGTGCATTTTCCTTTTCTCATCACAACCCGAGACCGTGACATCTTTCGTACTCTTTGAATGTTTGCTTTCAATGTAATTCTTATGGTTAATTTTGACTTTGGTTCACTGCTTACACCTCTGGTTATTGTTGCGAATTTTGGATTTTGCAGGTACTAGATTACGACCACTATCATTGAACATTCCGTAGCCGCTTTTTCCTTTAGCTGGACAACCAACGGTTCACCACCCAGTTTCTGCATGTAAAAGGGTTTATGATTCTGGGTATGTTTTATTTCTTTCTCATGAGTATGCTGAGTATTCAAACGTACTCCTTCCATTACAGATTCCAAACTTAGTTCAGATCTTGTTGATTTCTACGAGGAACGTGAATTCGCATTATACGTAGAATATATGTGCTTTTTTATCGTCTAATTCCTGAAGCTGCTGCTTCTTCCAGAGTATTTGGTTTTCTTTTGTAGAATGTAGTTCAAAGATCGCACCAAGCGCTATAGTTGAGTATGACACTACAGTAAATATGGTTCCATCGTGTTTTTATTTTGCTTGTGGGCTGGGGCAAGGGGGTCTGGGTGCGGGGGACTGTTGCAATTAACCTTCTTAAGTTAGACTCAATTGCTCAATGGTTGAGAAACAGTGGCAAAAGATTATTTGACACATTAATCCAAGGGCGGATGGGTATGATATCCAAAGCAACTTGTTCAAGGTGCTTTGAAAACGCGTAAACTCTGCTCCATCGACTGGTTAAGAGGAATTCTGATTGGAAGGACAAGATCAGATTCACAAAAAAATTTTGAAATTCTTATAAAGACGGCATGGCATGTAAATTAGAAATGAATATTATCCTCATAAGGATAGCCGTTCTAAAATGCTGCATTGAAAACATGAATCCAACACGGAGGAATCTCTTCTTGTCAGATCACTATAAACAAAATATATAAATGCTGTCTTATTGCTGTACTTTTTCTACGCTCAATTGTAGGAAGAATCAGGAAATTTGTAATACCTATTCCCGGAAACTTCTGAGTACCATGATTTCCACGCTTCCAAGTAATGAGAGAAGAGGTCCTGCAAAGCTGCAATGTTAATACACTTCTGCATCAGTACATTTTACAGCAACTGCAAATAGAAACAATATTGTCTCAAGACACTTCGGGCAAAATCATTGAAATGGCAAAGGATATCTCAGAGAAGCTTGTTAGCGTGATATGCCAATCTGACGATGATTACCTATTAAATTATAATAGAAAAATTCTACTCTCCATCCTCTTGTTGCGTTTAGATAGTGAGTTATTTTCAAATACTCTGTGAATAGTAGTGAAAAATAATGATAGAATATTAAATAATAATAAATAATAATAAAATAATAATAAAATAATAAATAATAGTAAAATATTCACAGTACCCAAACTAGACTATATAATCACCGTCCTCTCACCATAGATTAGCATAATTTTAATCAGCTCCTACTCTAACCCCAAACACAAAGATGCAATATTTATCAAGGCTAGTAAGCACACATCAATGCGAGCAAAAACTGCAGAAAATTAGTGCGAATGAGTAGACTGCATTTTTACATGCTTTCCTATGGTGAATCTAGATCATTGATAACCCACTTCACTTGTGGGTCTCTAATGGAATCGATCACGATGTGTTTCAGTGAACTGCAAAAGCCCATGAAGTGATACCTTTGTTTTGATACCGTGGACGATAAGTAGAGGCAAGGCCCTCCCAGTCATCCCTCTTTACTCTGTTACTTTCAGGGACACCAACGTTGGCCACATTGGCGGGAGCAAAAGGACCAAATTGGTAGCTCTTTGAACTCTGCTTTGCGTCATTTTCAAAGTTCTTTCTATCAACCTGATCTACCAAACTTTCATATTTCATCTGCTTCTGTATTTTCAGATCCCTTTTTAAATTCCCATCAAATAAAGAGTCAACTTTGTTCCTCTTAAAACATATGTTTGTGACATCACTTCCAAACATTCGCTTCCTCGAATCATTTGGAATAGAAACATTGTCAGATTTTCCCCTGCGCCCTAACCACCTGAATGCAGGCTTCCTGGTGTCCTTTGTATGGGTCTGCATAGCATTCAAGAATTTCTGGAAATAATGAGCAAATGATTGTAATAGGATAAGACTTGCTAGAATTGTAGAGAACTGAAAAGATCAATTTTAAACAGGCTTCACACAAATGCACTAATGTTTTTACCTTCTCAATTAGTTTGATTGAAGACAACACATTTGCAATATCGTATAGCCGTCTAACTTTTGCTGCAAAGTTTCAATATCAATAGATTGTTTGTTAGAGCGTTGCAGCTCCATTTCAGACATTAGATAGTAAATTAAGCAAATAAGATTTATTACTTTTCATTATCCAAGATTCGTGGCCAGCCCCAAGCAATAACCTCGCAGCACCATCAAGTGAGATCAATTCTGCCTAAAAAATTATTGAAAAGCATTAACCAATGACTGATTACAAGGTGTAGAAGTTAACAAATCAATTGGCTGAGAGAGTTTTCAATATTTTTCATACATGATTGTGTGCAGAGTATAAGAATTTATAATATAGCTATGAGTGACAGACGCCTACTAAAATGATATACAAAATTCAAAAACAGAATCTGGAAGCGGAAATCAAGGCATAAAACAGAGCCGAGAATAACAGTCCAGGATTATTGCTATTTCTTCTCCGTTTGTTGAGGTTTGGCCTGATTTGCAGTTGCTGCAGTATCTTCTACATGATCTTCAGATCTTAATTCAATACACCCCCTCAATCGAATGGGCAGCTCCTGCACATGAAGATTGGCTTTTAGATGATTAAACCGTGCAGCAGCTAGAGGTTTAGTCAACAAATTTGCGATCTGATCACGCATAGACAGGAAAGAAACTTGAAGCTTCTGCTAGACAACTTGATCTCGTACGAAATGAAAGTCAATTTCAATATGTTTCGTACGAGCATGAAACATTGGATTAGAGGAGAGATAAGTGGCTCCAATATTATCGCACCAAAGAGTTGGACAACGTTGGAGAGGCATGTTGAGTTCTTTCAAAAGTGATTGAAGCCACTGTAATTCAGTAGCAGCGTTGGCCATTGACTTGTACTCCGATTCAGTGCTGTTGCATGCCACAGTTTGCTGTTGTTTGCAGCTCCAGCTAATTAAATTAGAACCAAGAAAAATACAATATGCCCCTACACTTCGTCTATCATCATTGTCACCTGCTCAATTGGCATCACTAAAGCCTTGTAAAGTATGAGCAAACTGATTTGTAATACGTAGACCATAGTTTACAGTATGTTTTAGATAACGAATTATTCTTTTCACTGCCTGCCAGTGAACATCTTTGGGCTAATGCATGAACTTGCTCACCTTATGAACTGCAAACGCTATATCAAGTCTTGTAAAATCAAGATAGTGTAAGGCACCAACGGTACTTCGATATAGGAATGGGTCGTCAAAATCAACTCCCTCAAATTTGGACAGCTTGCAGCTTGTGGACATTGGCATGCTACAAGGTTTCATCGTATCTAACTTGAGTCTACGTAATAAATCAATGATATATTTTCTCTGAGTAAAAAAAAGTGCAGCACCATCACATATAGTTTCAACTCCAAGAAAGTAGGATAACGGGCCCAAATCTTTGACAGGAAAGGCATGTCCAAGATAAGAAATTAACTTTGTGACTTCCACAAAATGAGAACCTGTGACGATTATATCGTCAACATAGATGAGTATGAGCAGTTGGACATTTTTATTCTATAGAATGTAAAGAGAAGGATCGGATTTGGAGCCAACAAAACCATATTGAAGCAAGTGGTCTGTCAATCGAGAGAAACAAGAACGAGGAGCTTGACGTAGACCGTACAGGCTTTTCTTTAAGCGGCATATATGCGTGGGAAAATCCAGATGAACGTACCCTTGAGGTTGACACATATAGACCTCTTCATCTAGAAGCTCATGAAGAAAGGCATTCTGGATATCTAGTTGCCAAATACACCAATTCTTTGAGAGAGCTATAGACAATACCAACCGAAGGTGCTTTGTTTGACGACGGGACTAAAGGTTTCCAGAAAATCAACACCATGCTGTTGATGATAACCTTTAGCGACCAATCGTGCCTTGTACCGCTCCACAGTTTCATCGGCGTGAGTCTTGATACGGTAAACCCATTTATTTCCAACAATATTGACATTGGACTGAGCTGGCACAAGATCCCAAGTATTATTTCGTAAGAGAGCATTAAATTCCATGTTCATTGCTTCCCTCCACTTTTGGTTCTTCGAAGCTTCAGTAAAAGAGGTGGGTTCAACCTCTGTTTGGCAGAATTCAGCAATAAGTGCTTGAGGCAGTGGGTATTTGATGAACCCAACATATGGTTGCTTCAGTTTGAGAGAGTTTGTTCGTGATCTGGTAGTCATCTTTCTTGTTATGGTGGATGGTGCAGGTGCATTTGCAATAAAGGGACAAACCGCATGCATTGCTAGAGGCGGCACCGTATTTGACATTTCAGTTGTCAGAACAGCAGCTGGCATATTATCAGATTCATGTGGAGAGACATGATTGGCACTAGTAACATCACCTGCAGGTAGAGTGAGAGAATTCGAGACACTTGGACGTAAATTGGATGGTAAGGTGATAATTTCTGACTCGAGTACTATGGACGGAGAGGTGTGGGATTTGTAAGGGAAAAAAGCTTCATCAAATATAACACGTTGAGACACAAAGATTTTTCCAGTAGATAAATCGAGACACTTATACCCCTGATGTGAGAGACTGTAGCCAATAAAAATACATGTTTTAGATCGGTACTCAAATTTATGTTTGTTATAAGGACGTAAGTTAGGCCAACAAGCACTGCAAAAACTCGCATAAAGTTATAATTTGGTTTTTGTTTGTAAGCTTTTTCAAAGGGAGAGCAATTATTCAAAATTTTACTAGGAAGACGATTAATTATATATACAGCAGTTAAAAACAAATCCTCCCAATATGGTTTTGGCAGATTAGCATAGGCTAATAAGGCTAGACCCATTTCAACAATTTGGCGATGTCATCTTTCAACGGATCCCATTTGCTCATGTGTGTAAGGGCAAGCCAGACGATGTTGAATACCACATTTGGAAAAATATGTATTTAGTCTACGATACTCACCCCCCCCCCCCCAAAATCAGTTTGAATAGCCTTAATTTTGGTGTTAAAGTGGCATTCAACATACGTCTGAAAGTTTAAGAAAATACTTTCAACATCAGATTTTTGCTTAAGGGGAAATAACCAAAAAATTTTGTAAAAGCATCCAAAAAACAAACATAATAACGAGAGTCGTAGCTCGAAATCATGGAACTAGGCCCCTATACAGCTAAATAAATTAGTTCAAGGGGCTTCGTAACATGAGGTACAGAAACTGAAAAAGGTCAATTATGTCTTTTAGCCATCTCACATTCAGGGCATATTCGGTGCCTTTTATTGGAAATAAATGATAGGTGATTGGCACGGATAACATGATTGACAGTGTTGTAGGATGCGTGCCCAAGACGACAATGCCAATCCGAGACTGAGACACGAACACCAACAAGAGCTTTGGGATATAAATGCTGAAGAGGTTGTGAAAAATAGTAGAGACCATCCTTGACGATACCCTTATGTAGGGTGTTCCCCGAGTAATCCTTGATCAAGAAAAAAGAAGCATGAAACTCAAAATAGACAGGATTATCCTCAATGAATTTCTTGATGGAAATCAGATTTTTGGTAATTTGAGGAACAACTAATATTTGATCAAGAACAAACGAGTGAGAGTGTGTGGATAAGGAAGCCTTGCCTCGGTGAGTTATGTGCAAACCTGTGCCATCTCCAACCTGAATTTGATCATTTCCAGCATACTCTTCACCACGAACATTAAGATTGTCGAAGTTGTTAGTCAAATGGTGCGTAGCTCCAGTGTCGGCATGCCATTCTTGCTCCATTGAGTGATGAGGGGGTTGGTTGGAGGCAAAGTTGGCTTGAGGAGTTGGGCGAGGAGGTTGTGGAAGAAATTGACTATCAAGCCTCTTGAAGCACCAAGCAGTAGTATGGCTAGGTTTGTCACAAAGTTGACACCAGAAATTATTGTAATTGTTGGTTGGACGAGAAGCAATTTGGAAATTACTTCTACCATGGGAGGAGGATTGGCCACGTCCCCTGCCTCGATAGGTAGAATTGGTGCCGTGGCCACGAGGTCCAGAAGAAGAATGTTGTTTGGTAGCAACATTGGCCGATGGTGTGGCAGACAAGAGAACTTGTTGATGTTGTTGCACACGGGCCTCACAAGTAAGCAGCATAGAGTACACCTTCTAGAGTGACATTTTCTTTAATAGAAACTGTTGTAACAATAGGATCATACTCGGGTCCAAGACCAGAGAGTAGGTAGGTGATGATTTCATCACATTTGAGGGCCTAACTTGCCATAGCAAGGTCATCAGACAGCTTTTTCACATACATGAAATAGTCTGTAATAGACTGGGTAGTTTTCCGAGCAGTAGCAAGCTGCGAACGGACTTGGATGGCCTTGGCTTTTGATTGGGTAGCAAAAGCAATGTGAAGAGATGACCAGACATCATGAGAAGTTGTGCAGTGTGCTACCTGCACGAGTACATCATCAGTAAGAGAGGCATTAATGCAGCTTAGAAGGAGATTATCTTGAGTTTCCCAGATTTCAAAGGCTGGGTTGGGTTGCATGGTGCCATCACTGCAAGGAATTTCCTGAGCAGGCATTTTAATAGTGCCATCAACATAGCCAAACACTTTCTAACCCTTAAGATAGGGAAGAATGGTTGCTTTCCAAGTTGGAAAGTTGGTGCGAGTAAGTTTAGTGATATTGATGCTGGAGGAGGGATTGAAGGTAGGGAGAGTGCTGGGAGTATTGTCGGTAGTAGAGGAAGAATTGGGGGAAGCGGCCATGGTGGCTATGGAGGGGAATGGGAAAGAAATATAGAAAGAAGAAAGGAGAGACGTGAGCAGAGAAGAAAAATTTTAGGAAAGGACGTATGTCGGTCTGGCTAATACCATGTAGAAGTTAACAAATCAATTGGCTGAGAGAGTTTTCAATATTTTTCATACATGATTGTGTACAGAGTATAAGAATTTATAATATAGCTATGAGTAACAGACGCCTACTAAAATGATATACAAAATTCAAAAACTGAATCTGGAAGCCGAAATCAAGGCATAAAACAGAGCCGAGAATAACAGTCCAGGATTATTGCTATTTCTTCTCCGTTTGTCGAGGTTTGGCCTGATTTGCAGTTGCTGCAGTATCTTCTACATGATCTTCAGATCTTAATTCAATACAAGGCAAATCAAGAGAAGTATATAAGTAGAAGGATATTGTTTCCACTGACACTAGAGCAAACAAAGAGCTTGACAAAATTCTGGGAAAGAAGCGCCAAAGATTTTTCCCTCCGATTATCTGTGAAGAACCATAGAAGCACAGTTCCAGCATATCAAATTCTGCTCGAATTTTAATTTCAGTTTTTATCTGCTATCATTTCTTAAAAATGATTGATTCGCAACATATAAGTAGAAACACAGAGCATATAATCAATTTATGTTTCCTTGAAGCTACGAGTTAAAATATCCAGGACGTAAAGGACGATTTTACAATCACATTGATTCATCAAATTCACATGACTATGATTCATCAAAAAACAATTGTACTTAAAATCGTATCTAGCCCATGACAGCAATGAAATTCGTAATTCTTGTGTTGGAAAATAGCCGACTCATCAAAGCAATAAAGTTTGGTTGACTTTTTAGAATTATTGTAATCGCATGTAAATGGTAGCATATTAGCAACAAGAAAACAAAAAGGAACACCTTTTTTCAAGGATTTAACAACAGAACCAGGGTTTGACTTATCATTCTGACTTCCAGTAATGGGATTAGAATGCATTTCATCCTCATCCTCATCATCCGAAATCTGCCCAGGGAAAAGGACATCTTCCCCTCTATTACAATGCTCACGAGACAAAAAGGGCAGTTTTTTTAAGGGAAAACTTCATAAAACCATGCACTTACCTACTTTTGCATGGTCGTGGCTGTCGATGGTATTGATGCTCTCGTTCAAACCCTCTTCCTGTTACAGCAATAGAATGCAATTTTAGTTCTATGTTCCGAATGATGAACATTCCAACAATATCTTCAACCCGCTTATACGAGTAAACAACACCCAAAAAAAAAAAAAGGTACAGTTCTTTCATCCTTTTTTGATCGAAATGTTAGCATTATTTAAATTAATGGACCTACATAGATTAAGAATTTTCCGTTGTATAATTGCCTAATATAAAGTTTGGATAATATTTGTAAGGCCCAATAAATGTGATCAATAAAATGACATAACTGGGTTAACAAATCTCTTGAAATCCATGATTTTGGTCTGGTCATGAACATAAAGTGGTACCAACTCAATTCATGTGTAGAGACCCATTAAGACCTATGTAATTCCATTATTTTATGATGGACAAAACTGAAATTCTGGGTGTTATATAAGGTTATGGTCCCCGCTCCAGATTCACTTTCTACTTTACACATCCCATCATTGTGAGTTTTTACCAAAGAGTGAATATTTGATATGGAGGATCGTATTATTGCGCTCTTCTATCTTCTATCTAATGACTACATGTATACACTCTTTATTATATTTATACATGGGTTTGACGAGATTTTGGTGTTTTTCAGATTTTATCTAAAATCCAACAAGTGGTATCAGAAACAACTTGTCATATCTGTGCAGAAATAAGTTGTATTTGTGAAATGCATTTTTGGTATTTTTTAATTTTTTTTTTCACCACTACAGTTCGTATACTTTCAATTTTTGGAGTTTTTTGGGTGACAAGAATTTTTTTTTTTTTTCTGTTTTGAGTTTTTGTGGCCGTCGCCGGTGTGTAGCCCATCAGAATTGTCAAAAACCATTATTTTTTGGTGGCCAAAAGTGTTTATTTTATTTTTGTATTTTCAATTTTTTTACTAAAAAGGACTACCAGAGACAGGGGAGGACGCTAAAAATATCCTCATCGACGTCCCCTCATCAAGAACTACCAAAAAAATGGTCGGGTTTGACCGGACTGATGGCCGAAATGGTCACTAAAATAGTAGTGGCACCGGAGTCTTTTTTTGCTATAGGAACTCGGGTCATAAGGTTAATGAATTCAGGTAGCATTTTGGTGTGAATTGAATTTGGTTTTTAAAACAAGTCTTGGGCTTGGCTTAGTTGGTCTAATTCGTGGGTCTAATATGTAGGTGAAAATAAAATGAATAGGATTTTATGTATTGAACTGCCCAAGCATTGGACCCATGTCTAAGGCAATTATAATTCCATGGGCTAAATGGACAAAGCCCATGCGTATAACATCAAAATTGCCATTTGACTTGTTGACCAACCCGTTTGACCCGCCTGTGGACCCGATGACCACCCAATTTGACCCACTCTGTTTGACTCGGATCTAACAGATTATAATAATAATATATTTTTTATTAATAAATAAATTTTAAAAAAACTATTTTTTGAGATATTTAATGGCAATTCATATATGTGACTTGGAGAAATTAAAGAAATATGTCACCTAAGTGATCATTGTCATAAAAGTTTTCGCCTTAGCCATATAAAAGTTTAATGAGTTACATCCAGTTACATCTATATCCATACGAATGACTAGGGGTGATATCAGTCAGGTCCGGTATGGTCTTAGGCGGTTTTGTAGACCAGACCGGATCTATTCGATCTAAGAATTTATCACCCTAGACCGGATCGAGTATATATAGTACCGGTCCGGTCCAGAGTCGGTCCATTCGGTCTGGACATTCTCCAAATGGGCCATTCAACCCATCTAAATCTGGTTTTTTTGGCCCAATTTCAATTAATTTCGATCCACTTCAAATTTTGTACATTTTTTTAGCTAAAAATACTAAAAAAAAAAAAGAAACTTGATCTTGAAAAATACAAATATACTAATACAATGATTAAAAAAAAAAACTAATCTATATAAAAAACTAGAAAAACCAAAAAAAATAATAATAATACAAAAGTTATTACAAATTACTAATTATAATCCAAAACTTAACAACTTAACATATAATAGGTAATTTCTAATACATCTAATGATTTAATAGACTATAGTGTAGTCTAATATATTAGTCTATAGTATAACTAATATATGTTATAGTATAGTTATATACTATACTATAACTAATTAGTCTATTAGTATACTATATTTATTAGTATACTATATTAGTCTATAGTATAGTTATATATTAGTATTAGTTATAGTGATTTGGTATAACTATATTAGTATAACTATAAGCCTATAACTATAGTCTATATTAAACTATTAGTATTAGTTAAATAGTTATAGACTTATATAAGTATAGCTATATACTATATTAGACTATATAATAGTATTAATATTAGCCATTTACTATAGTTATATATTAGTATTGGTTATAGTGATTCAGTATAATTATATTAGTATAACTATAACTATAGTCTATATTAAATTACTAGTATTAGTTAAATAGTTCTAGACTTATATATTAGTATAGCTATATAATATATTAGACTATATAATAGTATTAATATTAGCTATTTAGTATAGTTATATATTAGTATTAGTTATAGTGATTTAATATAACTATATTAGTATAACTATAACTATAGTCTATATTAAACTATTAGTATAACTCTTAATACTTAATAGTATTAGACTATTAGTAATACATTAAAGACTACATATATAGTAAATATAGTTATAGACTTATAGTGATTAGTTATTATGAATCATGATTGGTATAACTATATAATAGTATTAGTATAAAGTATTACACTATTAGTAATCCACTTTAAGTCTATATATAAATTACTATATAAATCACTATAGTATTAGTTATACTAAAACTCTAATACTATATCACTATATGATATTATTAACTATAGTGATATAGTAATACTAATACTAATACTAATATAGACTATAGTTATAACTTATACGTATACTAAATCACTATAATATAGTATAACTAATATAACAACTAATATAACTATTAATATAATTATATAATAGTATTAGTATAAAGTTTTAGACTATTGTCTATTAGTAATATAGTATAGCTATATATTAGTAATATTAGTATAAGTATAATTGTATATGTATAACTATAGTCTATACTTAATTATAATATAGTATAATTATATATTAGTTAGTGATAGGATTAGGTTAGATGAATATAAATTATAAATTATTAAAAAAAATATAAATTATTTACATTTGGTCCGGTCCGGTCCGAAAAGGCTTTGGACCGTGGACCGGACCGAATGAGTTCAGTCCTATAAAATTTAGATCGGACCGGACCGAATATGGGACCAGTCCAATCTGATTTTCTCAGTTCGGATCACCCGATGCTCATCCCTACGAATGACAATCGGCCCAAAGGAAGGTTGTTATTTGGCCGGATCATAGATGGTATAAGATGATTATTTGTGAATCGCATATTTTTCTTTTAAAATAAGACTATGCATTCAATAGTCAGCCCAAATGAAGACTATTATTTGGCTAGGTTGTATAAATATTTTTTGGATTAGCCTATACATTCAATAATCGGCCCAAAGGAAGGTTATTGTTTGGCCAGGCCAATTTTGCCTTATTCACGATAACTAGCCTTATTGGGAGAGAACCACATGCATGTTGTAATTACTGTCCATAGATTTGATTGCAATGATGCACTAGGTCTCTCATACGGGCCCACTATTATAAAACCATATTTTTTTTTTTTGGATTTAATTTTGTCATATTATCTAATTGATTTTGTTTTTCAATTGGATTAAAGTTTGCATCACAAAAATTATGGTTTGTTTATTTATATTTCAAGATTAATGGGATGTTTATTTATTGTGAGTTTCTTTTGTTTTCTTATAGTGAATGCATCTTCAATATCTGTCAATTTGAAAAACATTCCAGTCCTTACTGAATTAAATTTTACAAAATGGAAAGAGCATGATACTATTGTTCTTGGGTGTATGGATTTAGACTATGCGCTACGGGTTGATGAGCCTCCCAAACTTACTAATCAGGCAACAACTTCTGAAAAATGAGAGCACTCTAATCGCATGAGTCTTATGATAATGAAGCATTTTATTCCTAATTCTATTCGAGGTGCAATGCCTAAAGAGGAAAATGCCAAAAAAGATACCTAAGCCAAATAGCAGACCGATTTATTGCATCCGAAAAGGTAAAGACAGATACGCTTCTTAGCAAACTTGTCTCAATGTGATATAATGGGAAAGGGAACATAAGGAAGTATATTATGAAAATGTCCAATCTTGTTACTAAATTAAGAACACTAAAGTTAGAATTTTATGATGAAATTCTTATGCATTTCATTATAATTTCTCTTTCTGCACAATTTGGTCCTTTCAAAATTAATTATAATACTCAAATGGGAGAAATTGACTCTTAATGAGCTCATTGTTCATTGTGTGCAAGAGAAAGAGAGATTGAAACAAGAAAGGACAGAAAGTGCTCACAATGCAGTTTTCCCTCATGAAAATCAAGGCACCAAAAAAAGAAAAAAGAATGATAAAGTTAAGGTAACTGCAGATGCTGGAACTTCACAGCCAATTGTGCAACAAGAACATAATAAGGTTTCTGTCTGGTACTTTTGTAAAATGATGGCCATTTGAAGAAGAATTATTTCTAGTATGAGAAGTGGCTTGTAAAGAAAGATGATTTTTCTACCTTTGTTGCATAGAAATAAATTTGGCTATTGTACCACCTAACACTTGGTAGATAGATTCAGAAGCTACTATTCACATAAGTGTTACTATGCAGAGTTACCTAAAGTGTCGAAAACCAAGTGATGCATAAAATTTTATTTACTTGGGGGATAGCAATAAAGTAAAAGTTGAGGCAATTGGAGTCTATAGATTAAAATTATAGTCTAGTTTTTATTTGGATTTAGATGAGACTTTCTATATACCATCATTTAGATGGAGTTTAATTTCTATTTCTTGTTTGGACAAATCTAGTTTTTCTTGTTCATTTAAAAATAAGAAATTTAGTCTTTTTCGAGATTCAAATATTGTCGGTACTGGCTCTTTGATTGATAATTTTTATGTACTAGACTTGGATGCCTCACACTTAAAAACAAACGAAACCTTGCATGTAAATAGTTGTAGTACAAATAGGAGATTGGTCAATGAGAATTCCTCTGTATTGTGGCACAAGCGATTGGGACATATCTCGAAAGAGAAAATTGAAAGGTTTGTGTCAACTGGAATTTTTGATCCTCTTAATTTTTCAGATTTTAAAATCTGTGTTAAATGTATAAAAGGAAAGCAAATAAATATAAAGAAAATAGATGCCAATAGAAGTTTAGGCATTTTAGAAGTGATATATACTGACATTTGTGGTCCATTCCCTACGGCATCTTGGAATGGTCAACAGTATTTTATCAACTTTATAGACGATTATTCTCGTTATGGGTATCTATTTTTAATACATGAAAAATCACAAGCGCTCGACGCATGAAAAATCACGAGCGCTCGACGTTTTAAGGCTTATAAAGCTGAAGTTTAAAATCAGCTTGATAAGAAAATTAAAGCTATTAGATTTGACCGTAGTGGTGAATACTATGGTAGATATGACGGATTAGGTGAACAACGTCCTGGGCCTTTTACCAGGTACTTAAAAGAATGTGACATCGTTCCTCTATACATCATGCCAAGGACTCCACATCAAAATGGTGTAACTGAGAGACGAAATCAAACCCTAAAAGACATGATTAGAAATATGATATCTTATTCTTCTTTACCAGAATCACTATGGGGAGAGGCCTTAAAGACGCAATTTAAATTCTCAATCGAGTACCTAGTAAAGCAGTAGCTAAAATCCCTTATGAGTTATGGACTAGAAAGAGGACTAGTATTAGACATTTACATGTCTGGGGTTGTCCCGTTGAGGCTAAGCCCTATAAACCAAATGAAAATAAACTGGACTTCAGAATAGTTAGTTGCTTCTTTATTGGATATTCTGAGAGATCGAGGGTTTTAAGTTTTATTGCCCTTCAAGTAATATCATTATTGAGACAGGTAATGTCAAATTTATTGAGGATATTCAAGATAGTGGAAGTTCACAACTCAAAAATATTGTATTTGAATAAGAACATGTTGAAATACCTCTGACAAGTACTGAGGGGTCATTTGGATTCAGAGATGAGTTGATATTAGTTGAGATGGTTTGTAAATAATAGAAAATAATATTTTTAGAATAATATTTTTTAATATTATTATTGTTTTAATATTTGAAAAAATTGAATTATTTATTATATTTTGTGTGAAAATTTGGAAAAGTTATTTTGGGATTTGAAAAAAAAGTGATTATTATATTTTGTGTGAGAATTTGGAAAAAATATAATGATGAAGATGAGATAAGTTGAGATGGTTTATGAATCCAAACCACCCCTAAGGGTAATGAGATGATCACACCTATCTTAGTACAGGATGTGAATGCAAATCATCAAATCATTTTTTAGTTGCCTCTAACTAATATAGAAGAACCTGAGCAACTTCAACAAGAAGTGTCATTAAGAAGATCAAATAGGGAGAAGAGATCGGCAATTGCAAATAATTATATTGTTCATCTCCAAAAGCATGAGTTTGATATAAGATTGGAAGATGATCCAATTTCTTACAATCAAGCCAAACAAAGTGCTAACTCTCAAAAGTGGATAGATGCAATGCTAAATGAGCTAGGGTCTACGAAGGACAATAACATTTGGGACCTTTTTGAATTGCCTAACAGTATTAAACCAATTGGTTTTAAATGAGTCTTCAAAACCAAGCGAGACTCTAAAGGCAATGCCAAAAGGTATAAAGCACGTCTAGTTGCAAAAGGCTTTATTCAAAATGAAGGCATTGACTATAAAGAGACTTTCTCTCCAATTTCATCGAAAGACTCTTTTAGAATCATTATGACACTTTTAGCTCATTATGATTTAAAGTTTCGTCAGATGGATGTAAATACTACTTTTCTCAATAGTGACATTGAGGAAACAATATATATGATGCAACTAGAGGGCTTTGAGACCAAAAAATCAAGTCATTTGGTTTACAAATTAGAGAAATCTATCTATGGTTTAAAGCAGGCATCTCGCCAATGGTATCGAAAGTTTGATCGAGTAGTTTTCTCTTTTGGTTTTAAGGAAAATAATGTAGATCAATGTATTTATCATAAGATCAGTGAGAGCAAATTTATAATTTTGATGCTATATGTCAATAACATTCTACTGGCAAGTAGTGAAACGGCGCCATTCTATTATATTTTTTTTCAACTTCCCAAGACTTAAAACGACATCGTTTCACTCATTTAAGTGAAACGGTGCCGTTTTATAAACATATATTCAAAATATATATATAAATAGACCGAATTGGCCAGTTCAGCAGTTTTCCTGAGGTTCAAACCGGCGCCGAACTACCGATATCGATTTTCTCTCAATTCCTCTCGCCCACCAACCGGTTCTTTGTCGATTCCATGCTCTAGCGGTCAGTCTGATCAGTTCACGGCCGGTTCCGACTGTTTCTATACAGCCCTATAAAGTGGTACAAGCCCAATTCATGTGTAGAGAATCATTAAGGATCTATGTAATTCCATTGTTTTATGATAGGCAAAACTAAAATTCTAAGTGTTATATAAGGTTATGGTCTTCACTCCAAATTCACTTTCTACTTTACACAGCCCATCATTGTGAGATTTTACCAGAGAGTGAATATTGGACGTGGAAGATCATACCGATGTGCTCTTCCATCCAGTAGTTACAAGTATGCACTATTTATTATATTTTTACATGGATTTGACAAAATATTTTGGTTTTTTTTTTATTTTATCTAAAATCCAACACGAAAAACAACCTATATATATCATAAATAAAAAAGCAGTGCTACTCTACCACCTAAGTAGCATCATTCAGACTTACCGCTAATTACTTTTGTAACTTTTTTTTTATTCACATTTTTTAATATATTTAAATATTGTTAAAAATAAATAAAAATACATCAATACACTTAAAATTATTTTTTTAATCACTAAATAAAAAAAAATTATCAAACAGTATATTTGAGCAGTACAATCGGGACGACAGCCGCAAAATAGCTTTTCTCTAAATAAAATAAGGTACTCGTAAAAAAAGAATGAGCAATTCTACACAACCTCCCAAACCTCCACACACCACATTTTTTTAAATTTTAATATTTTTTAATTTTTTTTTAAATTTATTCTTTTTAAACTAATTTAATTTTTTTATTCATTATTCATATATTAAATATTTAATAAAAAATAAAAATAAAAAAAATATGGTGTGGAGGTTATGTAAATAGTAGGAGGTTGAATAGATTTTTTCAAAAAGAATTACTACAAAAAGCAAAACAAAACAAATAAACAACAAAGCAAGACACCTTGCGACTATAATAGTTGAGGAAAAGAAATTACCCTGAGCTTAGCTAAAGCCTTAGGGATATCTGCAAACCCTTTCCAGTTATACTGGTTCTTCGCCTTCCTTGCAAGAACCTAACAAATAAAAGCAAATGGACATACATGCTGAAGACCCAATGTACAAAGATAACCCGAAACAATAATCTAAGTTAAAAAGAGCTGAAATTTAAGAAGTTCAAAGCTCAATAGTCTCACCCCAATGCTCTCCAATATACAATATCGTAAATCCTTCGCCTCTCAACCCCTGAAAATCTCAAATCCGTTAGATCCACAAAATTCAAAAATTAGATAAATACTTCAAACATTTGCAAACCAATGAAGACCTAATCGCGAAGCAGCATCGTCCAGCCCAATCGACCGGACGCCGTCTCGATCGTACAGGCTCAAGAAACTGTAGGAACCGAATTTAAAGTCAAAACAAGAAAAAATAAGAAGCTTTCAAGACGAAGACAAGATAGAGAAGAGTACTTGGAGCAAGGAGGCCAAGGGACTTTTGCTTTCTGCTATAGGCGTGGGTGCCCGACGTCGAGGGCTCGGATAGAGCGGAAGACGAAGCTGGCAAGGCCATTGGTGATCCGTTAGAAGAAAGGAAGAGTCCCTCGATGTGCTCTCTTTTCTTATGGCTTTCAGAGTTTGGATAAGCGGGAAGCGTATTTGAATTTCTCGGTTTATTCTTAGGAGTCTAGGACGCGCCTCCGAATCCTTGTGGGATTTTCTCGCTTTTTAAATTTTAATAACCTCGTCTGTTTTAAAAAAATTAATATATATAATAAAAATAAAAATGTCATCTATATTTACAATTTTATTTATATACTCATGTATCAATGGTGAAAATTTTAAAATTTGAAATTTGAAATTCAAATTAAAAATAAAATACCGATAAAATGGAGTTGTTATTAGTATGTATAATATTGTGTATAAAATTATACTAATAGCATTAATCTAGTATAAATTACTAATAAAAAACCAAAACAAAATTAAAATAAACTTAAAAATTAAAATTAAGAAAATATATATATGAAAAGCAACAGAGGTAGCTCACAAATCATGTGTAGTCAATTAAGCTCGGTAGAAGAAAGATCTAATAGGGGAATCCTTTCTAACTAATTTAGTGCATATTTGAGACTATGGTGGAAAATATAGCTTATAGTTTCGGGGTTTATAACTTAGTTAAGTAATAAGTTCTACTATTAAAAAATTATTTATTGTTTGGACGTAATATGTTGCACTTTCAAACATGTTACATTTGTTTGGAAACAAATTAAAAAAGTATTTTATAAAGTAGAAATGACGAGCTTGTTTGGTATTGAGTTTGAAAGATTTAAAAGTGCTTTTAACTGTTTAAAAGCTCTTTTAAAGAAAAAATGATATGTTTAATAAATTCATAAAAAGTATTTTAATCACTTAAAAAAGTTGAAAGTTTACTTTTTTAAAAAAACCTCAAATTGAAACTTGTATCGAAAAACTCCTGCAGATAACTGTATATTTTTAAAAAATTAATGTAATTAACTTTAAAAGTATTTTAGATACAAGTTTATCAAACAGTAAACAACTTTTGAAGTATAGAACTTATTATTTAAGTTATAAGTTATAAGCCATAAAGTTATAAGTTATATTTTCCATCACAATCCCAAACATACATGACGATTATTTGATTTTTTTAAAGATTATGACCATATCCTTTAAAGTTTAAAACTTGTAATTATCTAAAAGTTTTATGGGTATTTTCGTCCATTATAGTCTTTTTAAAATCTGAATTATATTCCGCATTATCCAAAAAAAGCATTAAATGATGATTTTCCTCAAACATACTTTTTGGTTTAATTGAGATTAAAAAGTATTTTAATATGTAACACTCAAACAACTTAATTTTTCTATAAAAGTGCTTTTAAAACTATTTAAACACTTTTAGAACTCCAAACGCAACCACAAACAAACCCTCACTTTATATGAAGTTGTTTTAAAAATGTGTTTGAGTTTGAAATTCCTGAACAAAGAAAAAAAAAAACAAAATCAAGGAGGCGACCATGCCCACCCACCCCCCTCCCACTTTCTTTTAAGGAAAACTGTAATCATTCATTCATTAAGAAACTTACATCCATGACCAGATACATTATAAGATGTCCTCATATCAAACATGACATTATGAACCAAAATAATGAATTTGAAGCTCCATCAATATACTATTTCCTTTTGTAACTGGTATGGTTTTCACTATTGCTAATATTCTTTATAAACAAACGTTCAAAAGACAACACTTTTTGCACTTTTTTCCTCATTATCCGAAAAAACGCATTAAATGATGATTTTCTTCAAACGTACTTTTTGGCTTGATTGAGATTAAAAAGTATTTTAATATGTAACACCCAAACAACCTAGTTTTTCTATTAAAGTGTTTTTAAGGCTATTTAAGCACTTTTAGAACTCCAAACGCAACCACAAACAGACCCTCACGTTATATGAAGTTGTTTTAAAAAAAAATGTGTGTGAGTTTGAATTTCTTGAACAAAGAAAGAAAACAAAATGAAGGAGCTCCGCAGGAGCCATCCCCCCCCCCCCCCCCCCCCGGCTTTTTTTTTAAGGAAAATTGTCATCATTCATTTATTAAGAAACTTACATATATGACCGGATGTATTCTAGAATGTTCTCATGTCAAACATGATATCATAAACCAAAATAATGAATTTGAAGCTCTATCAGTATACTATTTCCTTTTGTGACTAGTATGGTCTTCACTACTGCTGATAATCTTTATAAACAAACGTTCAAAAGACAGTACTCTATGCCTAAACAGAGACTCAACATCATCCTTCATAGAAGGAGAAGATTCAACCTCTACAAACCAAAGTCTGAAAGATGAACTTTTTTTTTATTTTAATTAATAATAAGAAAATCAAAAAGAAAATCAGTAAGATAGATGTGAAAAATGATGGATTACGGTTTGAACCAACTCTAGTAGACTTCAAAATCTGTGATGGTGCATGAAAACAACACGTTTGTCTTTTTTCAGCCACAAAGGTCAAATTTGAAAGATCTCATAATGGCAAGTCCAGTGATCTGGCGCGTAGCAAGAAGAGCTGCTGAAAGGGGTGGGGTGTGAGGACCACGCACAGATGTGGGCGGCGCATGAGGACCACACGCAGTGATTTTTGCAAAACCGTCACTTTCTTCAAAACGATTTGCAGCTTAAGAGTCTGCTTGTGCCTCGCGTGTCTCTTGAGAGTTGTTAGAAAGCTACAGATCTGTCCTTTTTAGCCTTGAAGGAAGTAAAATAAAACTAAGCAAAAACAACTACCTTGATAGACAAGGTGGATAGATGAAGGAAGGAGGGAAAGAGAGGGAGGATGAGGAAACTTCCTTCCTCCCCTGACGAAAATCAGATCTAGAGCCCTTGATTATTTACGAGAGAGAGAGAGAGAGAGAGAGAGAGAGAGAGGGGAAAGAGTAGAATTAGTTTTTCTTTTCAATTACTTAAATATATGTAAATATATAATTGAAAAGATTTTGCTTTTATATGTATTTAATGCATATATAATTGAAAAATAATAATTAAATTTGGTCCTTTCAAAACTAGAAGTCATCTTCGTATAGTTGGTAAGTTGTTAAAAAAATCAATATGTTTAACCTAAAGTCTAGTTATAGTTTATAAACTATGTATAGAAAATAAATCGGTCTAGTGTATTGTATAGGTTATTTTTTTCATTTTTTTTTAATGAAGAGCAGAAATAGTGACCCCCTCCCAAATTTATTCATAAAGCCCTCACTTATGGTGGAGGAATACCATAAAGACAATCAAGGCCCATAAGAGAAAAAACCCAACAAGACCACAACCAAGAAAACAAACTAAACAAGCCTATAAATCAAAATCAGGTAACCAAAACCACAAAAAAAGGCTACTAACACCTTAAAGAGGGAAGGTCGAAGAAGTCTAACCGAAGCAATCCTCTAAGAATCCGAGGCATGTTACAGTTATGAGAGTAAACTAATTCTGCACCTGAGGCACCCTCCTTGGCTAACCAATCCGCCACCTTATTACCTTCATGGAACACATGCTGGAAACGACAATTGAGGAGTTCGAGACAAACCAACAAGCTCTTCCCAAAAATCCTCCTGGTACCAAACACTACATCGCCCTCTATTCTACCAAGGAATAACCACCAACAAATCAATCTCTACTATCACATTTAAAATATTTAATAATTTGCAAAGCCTCAAACCTTTAAGGAGTGCCAGGACTTCGACTCTATTGTTAGATCCAAAACCAATAGAATAGGCAAAGGCCTGGACAAGCTGACCTAAATCATTATGAATAACACCACAAATGCCATAAGAGCCAAGGTTAACGAGACTTCTACCATCCGTGTTCAACTTGCACCACCCCAGGGGCGGCTTAAGCCATTTTACCACTTTGCAATAGTTAGCTTTTGGTGCAAACAATTTAATCCGCAGGGCCTCCAGGATCATGCCATCCCGGCCGGACAACCTATTAGGGTTCTTAGCCGCATGACAAAGGGAGCCTATCCACACACAAATAGAATGAACAACAGCTTCATGAGTTTTCAAATTACCTTCAATTTGAGCAAGACATCTTCTCTTCCAAAGATGCCAAGTAATAATGATGTGCATGATACCGATTATAAAACCCACCTGGGAGGAAAAGCTAGCACGCTTGAACCAAGTCACATAATTAAATTTCCAAGATCTACCAAGAGGAATACCAAAAAGGTTGCCAAAAAAGGACCATACTTTTTGAGGAAATTTACCCTCGAAGAGAACATGGTTAATATCTTCATGACGGCATACAATACAACAATCACATTTGGAAACAAGAGGAATGCCAATACGGTGCAATCTATCATCCACACTCAAGGCCATATGCCAAGCCTTTCAAAAATGGATAGACATTTTTAACGGAAGACTTTTATGACAAATCCAAGTGTGCCAATCAAGAGAGGAACCTTTGAAACGAATACAATGCCATGCAGATTTGGTAAAGAACATACATGTCTCCGTAGGAGTCCAAACTAGTACATCTTTTCCGGAAGTAGGCCCAGATAAAGCGACTAAAATGTCATCTACATTATCTTGACCTACTAAGTTCTCAAGAAGATCCACATCCCAACTGTCTGACAACCTACACTCTTTAACTTTTAGCAGAGGTGAATCCACTAATGGCATCTCAATAATTAGAGGACCATTATCCCTCCATTTATTATACCAGAAAAAAAAAATCTCTCATTCTCTAATCTTCCATTTAGAATTATTCAATAGTGACAGAATACAATTAGCGACTATTCTCCAAAATCTTGACCCTTAGTAGTATCTATTAGCAACCAAGGTTTCGATCCCACATATTTAGCTTTGAAAAAATTAGCCCATAGAGAAGTACCTTGTAGAAGGTTCCAAGCAAACCGCATATGTAAGGCTCTCTAAGTGTCCTGGAGATGTCGTAAACCGAGTCCCCTTTCTTCCACCGGGTTGCAAATATGTTTCCAAGTCACTCATTTCTTTCTATCTCGCCCATTAGGTTCTCCCAAAAGAATGAACTCATCAACCTGTGAATCTTGTTGATAGTAGCTTGAGGGACTTGTAAAATAGCAAAAAGATGAAGGGCCATGCTGGATATAACATGCATTAACAGAACCAGTTTTTCGCCGGTAGACAGAAGCCTCATCTTCCAACTACTGATTTTTTGCCTCACTTTATTCATCATGCCTTCAAGATGAGTCTACTTAAGATGCCCTAGAATTATAGGCACCCCTAGATATTGAAAAGGGGAAAGTCCCTTCCACGAAACTAGTACGTTGTAATAGACTCCGCTTGCGAGTAAGAGGAATTCTATCCAAGCAATATAAAGCGGATTTCTATTTGTTAATAGTCTGTCCTGACCACTATTCATATTGACTTGGAATTTGCTAAAGTACTCTAACCGATCTTTGACTTTCATTAGAAAAAATAACTACATCATCAGCATACATCAAATGAGAAATAATAGGCGTACCTCAGGCCTGATGAAAATGGCCAAATTTGTTCTCTGCCACGCTACAATTAATCATCCGGAATAGGACCTCTTGCTGAATGATAAACAAATAAGGTGACAGAGGATCACCTTGACGAAGACCTCGACCTCCTGAAAAGAATCCCTTGGTTGTACCGTTCATCATAACCGAATACCCAGGGCTTGAAATACAAGAATGAACTAGATCACAGAACTGAGTAGAAAAGCGAAACCTTCATAAGAGTGTTCTCAAATGATTCTAATCCACGCAATCATATGCTTTCGTCATATTCACTTTCAACATAATATTTACACCATGAGTTTTTTTACTAATAGAGCGAACCATTTCTTGGGTGAGGCTAATCTTGACATTTGTGTTTCTTATTATTTTTAAATGAATTTGAATCATATTGACTTGTTTTGTTCCAATTGTTTCTTTTTCTTTACCTAAACAAGCAAATATATCAAAGAAAAATGAGATGCATGAGGAGGAGGTGGGGTTCCCAACAAACACTTCATTACAACAACTACTGTGAAAAAAGTGAAACAAAAAAAAAAAGGTTTTAGACCCAAATGCTTGGTCCCCACCCATACCTTGCAAAGAGGGCGTCATCTTAAATGACGGTTTTTTGTAGTTTGCATAGCTTTGGAGGTGGTGGAAGTTGAAGGTGCACCGCGGTTTGTTGTCTTGAAATATTTCCAGCAAATAATTGTATTTGCTTCCTCAAGATCATCGGTTAGGGATAACAGAAACATAGTAGGAAGACCGACATCATATGGATTGGGCTGCAGCGAGCTAAGTTTCTTCATGCGCACCTATGGTGGCTCATGGAGACCAAGTGTTGGTGATTGTGAGAGATGGGGTGGGGCAGATCAGAAAGATCTTGAGATGCAGAATCTATTGGTGCAGCGTGTGTAGCCAACAAATGCATTTTTGGCATCGCGGCATGTGATGGCCATGCGAGGAACAAGCCGCGTGTGAGGGTCATGCACTGAGATTTTTGTTACGATTCTGCTTCTTCCCTGTAGATCGGCAGCTGGGGAGTTGTGTGGTGGGGAGCATGTCGATAGTCTGTCGCCAGAGTGCAGTAGATCTGACCAAAAATGAATTGGTGGAAAGAAGAGAGAGAGATAAAAAATACTAACATGAAAACATATACACAGATCGATACTGGAAAAGGAAGGGAGAGAAGGAATGGAGCCAAGGCTCCACCCTCCTCTCCGGTGGAAACACTCGGAAAAAATGAATAGTTTTCCTAGAGAGAATGAGGAGCTTCTCTTTCTAAAAATGAAAAAAAATGAGTTTTTTTTTTATTCTAATTGTTACTTAATACAGTTGTGTTTAGACATATTAAATGTGGGTTGATTTCATATTTGGGTTTTCTCAAATATTTGGTTTTTATTGGATTATAACATTCTATATATACTTGTTTTATATTCTTTGTAATTAAATGCATATCTATTAAATAATGATGCTCTTACACTTCTTTTACTACTGCTTTACTATTCAGTTATTTTTTTCCTTGAATCTAGATTAAAAATCTTATAACATGACTTTCTTGCATAATTTAAAAGAAAATAAATTCAATTAACTAACGTAATCATATAATTTAATTAAAAATAAATCTAATTTTATAAAAATTGACATTCTTTTACTCTTTGAGTAAATTTTTATAAAATTGAATTTATTTTTAATTAATTTACATGATTAAGTTGGTTGAGTTAATTTATTTTCTTCTAGATAATACAAAAAAGTTATATTCTAAATATTTTAATCTAAATTCAAATAGTAAAAGAAAAAAAAAAGATAGTTAAGTAATAAAATAATAATAAAAAAGATATAAAAGTATCATTACCCATAGGTACTTATGTTATGAAAAGTTGTAAAGAAAAACTATATATAGTTTTTTATCTAATTATTTTTTCAACCATAAAAAGTAGGACATTATCTCCCACTCTATTACTTTTGGACTTACATTGGGCAATGAATTGAATATTATCTCTCATTTGGCCCCTCCGGCCAACAAGTTTTCACCAAATGCCTTATATAATTTTTAATGGCTTAAAAGGGAAAATAAATAGAAAAATAGGGAGAATAAAGACAAAAAAAAGATAAGAAGGAATGGAAAACAAGGAAATAGAAGAATTCCGTTTACATGATGGGGAGGTAAGAAAGGGAGTGTTGGGTTTGTCGAGTCTAATTTATTTTTTTGTTGGTTCAATTTGATGACTTAATTTGATAAGGATTCGTTAGATTTTTTGGTAAAGTTTTAATGAGATTTGAACAATTTTTTTCACAAACATAGCCAGCATAATTTTACATTCCGTTTCTGGAATGAAAAAGAATTTTTCATTTCGGTGTAGTATTTGGTGCATTATACCTCATTGTTCCATTTTACTCCAAGTTTTTTCCCCTTCTGGTCCATTTCTCTCCAAATTTCCTCCCATTCTGGTCCATTTCAGCCATTCTAGTCAAAATTGGCATTTCGAGTCCTATTTTGTTTCGGATTGTTTTTGTAATTTTCTTGTGCTTAGATGGCATTTTTGTAAATTTTAAATTTAGATGGTATTTAATTAATTCTAGAATATAAAATGTATTCATATAATTTAAATTTTTGTGTACCTTTAAATATGTCTCCTCATTTTTTTTTAAATATCATTATTTTTATATAATTTCTATATTCTTTTATGTTTTTTCTTTGTTTTAGTGTCTCAACCAAAGTTGTGAATACCGTACCGTACCGGCCGGTACAGCCAAAATTTTCCGTACCGGCCACCGGACCGGTACAGGTACACTATATATTCCGTACCGGTCGAAATATCGGCCGATATTTCGGCCTGTACCGGTCTGTACAGGCCAATATTTCGGCCTTTTTTTTTCATATTTTCAAACTATAAGTTCATTTTTTGACCCCTAATTCAGACTAGGCTATTTATAATTTATATATCTATGTATTTATATATAATTTATTTATATATAGACTATTATTTTGAAATATAATTTATATATATAATTTATTTATATACCGAAATGTTATCCCGAAATGGTACCGGTACCGAAATATTTCGTTCCAATAGCTCGACTGGTACGGCATCCAGTACGGTATTCAAAACATTGGTCTCAACTCAAGTTTGTGATTTTTTTTCAACATATATTCATTTTATAAATCTTCAATTCTTCTATATATATATACACATATTCATGATACACACTTACATATATATATATATATATATATTTATTCTATTATTTGTTAGTTTATATATACATATAAATATTTATATATGATATATTGTTAATCCCAAAACAATACACTGGACTGCACTGGTACCAAAATATTTCGTTCTAGTACTTAACCATAATGATTACCAGCACGAAATTTAAAACATTGTGGCCAAGCCTTGTAGAGGTTTGGGGGCGAAACTCCTAGAAAAAAACTTAAAGTTTACTCAAAACTAGCTTGACTACTTGCTCAAGCAAAGAATGCGATGATTGAAAAATTAGGACTTTCTCTATGTAATCATATAAATATATATATATATATATATATATATATATATATTTGTTTATTATAAACAATATGGCTAATTATGAGCATTGTAATTTCGTCTTACAGTGTATTTTTACATTTCTCAAGAGAATAAAGCCTATATAATTATGTGGATGTAAACATATTGCCAAACCATGTAAATATTTGTGTTGTGTGATTATTTTTTGTTTTACTTTAATTTTTCTTGTATCATTTTCAAATCTAGGGCTGTAATTGAGCCAAGTCGAGCCCGTCTTTGGTTTGCAGAGCTCAGCTCGACTCAAAGTACTCGAGCTCAAATTCGAGCCCGAGCTCAAGATTTTTATTTATTTCTTGTTCGAGCTTGACTCAATAAGCTAAACTCCCAACTCGAGCGAGCTCGAGCTCAGCTCGAATTGTTTAATTCTTTTATTTTTTGAATAAGATTTAATAATTAATAAATTAGATAAATAAAAAATAAAAATCTAATATTGAATTTGTACAACTAACAAGTAGAACCTCTATTGAATTAGAATATTTTAAAAATTTATAAATAATTAATATCTAACTAGTTGATTATTATCCATAATAACAATATATTATATGACTACATCTATTATTAATAAATACGCATAATATGATAGTATATATCTATTTTATACATAGTTCCCACATATTAGTATATGAAATTATTAAATTTTATCAAGTAATTATTGTACAAATTATGAAATATACCTATGAAGTATATTCAATATATAGACATATGCAATTAGGTTACATATTATATATTTAATTATAAAAGTGCTATGGTTATATTATTAGCTAATACATATATATATATATATATATATGTGTATGTATATATACATAGGTGTATGTATATATTTATCAATATATGAATGTGCTTTAATCGAGTCAAACTAACAAGTCGACTCGGGCATAAACGAGCGGGCATTAACGAGCCTTATTCGAGTTTAGTCAAGTCGAGTTTCGTTGGGTATATGTTATTTACTAATCGAGCGGAGATCTGCTTTTACGGACGAGTTTTTTTTTCACGAGATTCAAATTTAATCAGATGAGTACTGAATAGACTATCGAATAGACTGGTTCATTTACAATCATAGCCACTTCAATGCTCTAACGCTGGGTGGGTTTGTGAGTCATTGCAGGTTTCTGGTATTTGAGCAAAGGGTTGTGGGCCGAAGAGTTTGGGTATGATGGCATCATCATCATGCGGTGGTGGCGGCGTGGGAGTGGCATGGGGGTGAATAATTGGGCTCATCATTCACATATTGGCTCGGCCCATTCAGATCCAACTATTGAAAGAGCAAAGAAGAACCAGAAAAGCGATTAGCCCTCGGGCTCTTTTGTTTTCAAATACATCTTTGAGGGCGGGCCGCCGGAGCGCGACCAGCACACGCGGTGCCCGTTAGAGGCGTCAATTGTTTTATTTTTTTAACTCTTATGAAGAAGAGCGCGAGGAATTAAGCTAAGTGACTGTGTGTGTGTGTGAGAGCGAGAGGGAACGATGAATTCGAAAGAGAGTTGCAGAACTGAGCTCCGGACTGCGATTAATCAGCTCAGTGATCGTGGCCTTTACTCCGCCTCCAGATGGTACTCAACTCTGAACCGTCGAAACCCAAACCCTAGTCTCTTTCCGATCTCATCGTTTGTTTAAATGTTGAATCGTGCGTTTATTGTTTGTGGAAATAGTATTTGTTTTTAGTTTTTGTTTTTGCCTTTGATTTATATCTTTTGACAGCGTCGCAAGTACTTCTGACATACCAATGTAGGAGCCTGAATGGTGGATCTCAAACATTTAAGATACTTTGTGATTCATATAAATATTATTCTTTTTGTTTCAATTTCCATGTTTGTATCCATATTCAGTGTTGAAGTTATGATCTTGATGCTCCATTTAGTAACCGAGGAACTTCGGAAAGAGGAAACGAAATCTTGGAATTCAAAACCCTATCCGTAAGTTTGAAATAAACCGAGTCAGATAAACCGACTGCAGTTCTTTCTTTTCCCTCGCCAAATTGATGTATGAAGCCAAAGCGACAAAGGAAGCCTAATCCTCAGTATTTGGATAGCATCCGGGTCTGTAGGGGTTGAGTGCCAGTTGAGGCCAGAGGGTCATGATCTTTGGCAGTTTCATAATCACTAGAGAGGAGTTGAAGGAGGAGGAGCAGGGGGAATCCATGAGCTTACAGAGGCCGAAAGCTAATGGGTATACATGTGCAATCTCCGTTATGCTTGGTCAAGTAATGAAGCTACTTGCCAACTAAAGAAGAGGAAATAGCATAGTGTGGTAACAGTTTTGGGTGGGTATGGTCTCATTAGTGTAGTGGCAGTTGATAACAGCTTTTTTATATGGGTTGATTAGATAACTCTCAACGTGTGTTAGTACTTATGTTTGCATTCCTTATTTTCTGCATCCATGAATGCCAAAATATGTTTTTAGAATTATATTGCAATCCTATTTAGTTATTTTTTATTTTGATCTTTTTTCTTCTTATAATAATTCAGTAATTTTTTGTCAACAGTGGATTTTGATACGCCCTTTTTATTGCAGGGCAGCAGAACAGTTGGCAGGAATTGAGCAAGACCCAGCAAAGTTCACACCTGCAAATACCAGATTCCAGCGTGGAAGCTCTAGCATCCGCCGGAGATTCCGAACGAATGAGATCACTTCGACACCAGTTGCTGGTGTGTCATATGTGTCAACTCCAGTGATGGAGGAGGATGATGCGGTTGATGGTGACTTTTACCTTCTAGCCAAGTCTTACTTTGACTGCCGGGAGTACAGGAGGGCTGCTCATGTCCTTCGAGACCAAACTGGAAAGAAATCTGTGTTCTTGCGATGTTACGCTCTATATCTGGTTTGTTGCCTTCTGTTCCAGTGATGTATAATTCCCATTATTAGTTCTGTTTTTTTTACTAATCTGATTATATGATGGTGGATTTTGATGTGCTGGGAATGACAAGAGATTGAATTTGGTAGGGTGAAGGGGAAAAAATTGGTTAACTTCGTATGATAGAACAAGAACTTATAAAAAAAAGAATGAAGAATACTTCTTTTTGAAACATGGCTTTGAAAAAAATTGCAAAAGCATGTAGAGGAAAGTCTTCAGAAGTTTTCAATTATCATAACACGCCAGGATATTTTTCAGTGCTACAAAAAGCATGAAGTTTGAAAGAATTGGTCAAGTTGCCAAAAAGAATCATGGTACAATGAGATTTTGTTTGGATGAGAAAGGGCGACCAAAAGCTAGGCTTCCTTTTCAAAATTTAGGAGTGAAATTTCACCAATGAAAAACTTAATAAAAAATCCACTAATGAAAAAAATAGTGAAAAGAAACAACCAAAGGCCCTTGTATATTCAGGTTATAAGGTTAGGCACCTTTTCAGGATTTTGTTTAGATCAAATGACTGTAGCACTGAAAAAATTATGCAAAAACTTTGGTCACCACTGAAATTTCAAGAAAACTAAACAATATCACAGTGTACTTGGGGGACAGAAAGGGGTCATACCTTTCCTTTCCTTCTCTTTTTTCCCCTGACTATGATCCAATTTTGATCTGGTATTACCGTACAACTGACATTATATAAGTGTTGATTTCAAATGTATATGATCAACTTGATCTCAGAGATATTTCAGGACTTTTAGGTATAACGATATTGTTAATCTTATTGTTTTATGTAAGGCTGGAGAAAAGCGGAAAGAAGAAGAGATGATTGAACTTGAGGGACCCTTAGGTAAGAGTGATGCTGTGAACCGCGAACTGGTCTCTTTGGAGCGTGAGTTATCAACGCTTCGCAAGAATGCTGCAATTGATCCATTTGGGTTATACTTGTATGGTCTTGTGCTTAAAGAGAAAGGCAGTGAGAATCTTGCCCGTACAGTTCTTGTTGAGTCTGTGAATAGCTACCCTTGGAACTGGAATGCATGGTCTGAGCTGCAGTCTTTGTGCACTATAATTGACACCTTGAACAGCCTTAATCTCAATAACCATTGGATGAAGGACTTCTTTCTTGCCAGTGCTTACCAAGAACTTAGGATGCACAATGAATCTTTAGCAAAATACGAATATTTACTGGGAACTTTTGGTTTTAGTAATTACATCCAGGCTCAAATTGCAAAAGCACGGTACAGTTTAAGGGAATTCGAACAAGTCGAATCAATATTTGAAGAACTTCTAAGAAATGATCCTTATCGAGTTGAAGATATGGATATGTATTCCAATGTGCTCTATGCAAAAGAGTGTTTTTCTGCCCTAAGTTATCTTGCTCATAGAGTATTTATGACTGATAAATACAGACCTGAATCTTGTTGCATTATTGGGAATTATTACAGTTTAAAGGGGCAGCATGAGAAGTCAGTTATGTATTTTAGGAGGGCACTCAAACTGAACAAAAATTATTTATCTGCTTGGACACTTATGGGTCATGAGTTTGTTGAGATGAAAAATATTCCAGCCGCTGTCGATGCCTATCGACGGGCTGTAGATATAAATTCGTGTGATTATCGAGCATGGTATGGATTAGGACAAACTTATGAGATGATGGGCATGCCTTTCTATGCTCTCCATTACTTCCGAAAATCTGTGTTCTTGCAGCCAAATGATTCTCGGTTATGGATTGCAATGGCTCAGTGTTATGAAACTGAGCAGCTTCGCATGCTTGAGGAGGCAATCAAGTGCTACAGAAGGGCAGCAAATTGTAATGACAGGGAAGCAATTGCCCTACACCAACTAGCAAAGTTACATTATGAACTTGGGCGTCCTGAAGAGGCAGCATTTTACTACAAGAAGGATATGGAGAGAATGGAAGCTGAAGAGAGGGAAGGACCAAATATGGTAGAAGCCCTGCTTTATCTTGCTACATACTACAAAGCCCAGAAAAGATTTGAGGAAGCAGAAGCATATTGTACCCGTCTTCTGGATTATACTGGCCCAGTGAGTTTTTGTATTTTTCTTTCTTCTGTCAATGTTTCCCAAGAAACATAACCCATCTTAAAACTTTTTAGGATTCTCAAAACAATTTGAATCACCAACTTTGCACTTCATTGTCCATGATTGCAGGAGAAGGAAACAGCAAAGAGTTTACTACGAGGAATGAGAACCGCACAGTCTAATATCCCTTCAATGGATGTTGAGCATTTTCCCCCCTGAATTTCTTATTACTACATAGATGTTGTAGACCTCTTCTCCCAGTTTCTGGCTTAGGGAAATCAGTGATTGATAAAAGCTTTGGATAAGATCACAATACAAGCATAAGTTGATGTATTTTCAAACGCAATCAAAGTGGGGATGTGCCGAACAACGTTTGAGTCTGTGGAGCTGCAGTCATCTAGGATAGGTGTTGGTGCACTAGTGTAACATAAGGACTTTTGATTTATCATCCAGAAGCCTGTGTATGTGTAGTTCTTCCTGAGTTAACATGTGTTGTGATCATCTATTAATGTCATATCAGGCCTTGAAATGTCATTCTTGTTTTGTCCCTCCATGGTTCACATGGTGCTGCTATAACGAATTTCTTAACCTCATATTCGTGCATTCTCTTGCTTGCCCATTATATTCTTTTCCATCTTCTTTCGGTTCAGTGGGTGTGGATGGGGGACAGTGGTTGAAGGGTTGCTTTGAATCGTAGCTGATGAGACCTAAATGGTTATAAACACTGTATAAATTCAGATGCATAGAGTTCGAAACTGGTGGTCTATTTGGGTTGTAATTGAGAGTGACTCACTTTTGCTTCACCATTATGCATAAAGAACTGAAGCGCAATGGAGGTGCGAGGAGTAAGGATCCCAGTGTCTGGATCGAAGTTCAATTGGCAAGGAACCCTACGTTGAGAGGCACAAACAGTAACTTAGAACGGACATGGAGATAATTTATGGTATGTTTCTCATGCGGGCACTTGGGAGTTGAGTTTCATGCACTCTTAGGTCGGAGGCAGAAATCATCAAACAGACTAGTTGAATAGATACTCTTCATCTAAGCATTTAGCTTCGACTTCGTTGAAGAGGGACCATAAGCTATTTAGGTGAGAAACAAATGCCCGGTTGCACTTTGACCTTCAAACCTATTTTGATTTTCGTTGGGAATGATGGAACTTAATTGGCAGTGATGGGCGAGATAGATCGGACGACCCCAGTGTTTCTTTGTGAATCATTGTGCGAATTCGCAGTTAACCCGTATAGGAATCGTAGGTCTCAAGGCTTGTTACATAGTAATTGAAACCCTTGTTGTCTCTGTAAATTGACTTCCAATCACAATCATTACACCTTTAGGATGATAAAGACATGAAAAATTGTCTTACAAAAAAAAAGAAAGACATGAAACATTGTCATCTTGGAAGTAATATACTCCCATGTAGTTTTGGGGGGGGGGGGGGGGGGGGGGGTGCAGAAACACAAGATCACAATTCGAACGAAATATGCACCAAATATCAAAAGCTCCTGCTTCTTTCAAATCTGTGGCAAATGGCAAACATACAGGGACTGCTCTTTCAGATGGCAGACCCCAAAATAACGACGCTATAACACTGATTTGAGAATCCTGCCGCTGGAGAGCCTGACTGTGGAATGGTGAGGAGCAGCAAGATAATCCACTTGCCCCGTGTGCTGATTCGTTGGGAGCTAGAAGCTTCTAATTACTATCGATATCCCTCCCTCCAACCCGACTGATGAAATATTTATACAACACTTCAACATGCTTCTTGCAGCAGCCGAAGTGGATTCTTTTTGTCAGTCTCTCACGCTGCCCATCAGTTTGTTGATCTATCCTATACTTTACGAGCACGGTCGCGCCAAGACCCTTGTTGCTTTGCAAGCACCTAAAACCATGGAAACAATCAATCAAATAGTGCACAGTCAATCCCAAACCCCTTCCCCCTCCAACCCAAATGCAATAAAAACTACCTTCTCACTTAAGAGGCTTGTAACAAGACCATTTTCATTGCTCTCCTTTTTATCATCATCCACTTCTGGCTCACTCTCCGTACTTATGGAAGGTTGAAGTGATGACGCTCCAAACATGGCCTCATCATGGGCAACTTTGATTTGTTCCTCTCTTCTTGCCTTCATATCACAAGAAATAACTTACACTGGAAACGAGGATCTCTCTCTCTCTCTCTCTCTCTCGCTCTCATGAAATCCATATTGAAGGAATTAACATGCATGATTGTTAAATAGACTATTACAGGTGACAGATAGGAGAAAAGATAGCACACGGTACCTCAAATGCAGAAAAGCGAAAGCTCTGGCCAATGTTCTTGACTAATGCTGCATCATCTTCTGCAACTGCAGCCAAGGCAAAAACAAGTGCAAAACATGTGCTATCAGCTCGCTGCTTTTCTTGACCCAAGCCCATTAGAACTCTTAGTTACAACATATACAGTACTTCTGATTACCACATCCATAAATCATAGTCACAGTATCATGATGTCTTTCAGATTCAACTATTCATCAGATTAGCCTTTTTGTGTGTGGATTCCAATTTATAGTATGTGCAAAACATGCGATTGAGAGGACGTATTCGATGCAAAGACATCTTCAGCAGACTTCATGTGCTTGGGCTATCATATATATACGTAGTTCTTAACCTTGTTAAGGCATTTCTTGGGGCAGGTTAAACACAGGGATAGAAGGTAAGACGGCAATGCCCGATTATTTTGTACAACACCTATAATCTGTTTTAGGGCATGAAAGGTGACCTTCCAGTACTGTAAAGCCACCCCCATCTTCCCAAAAATAAAAAAGGTAAACGAAATTATTATTAACTTGCTTTTCAAGAAGATTTAATGGAGGTTAAATAGAAAATTCCTTAAAAAGAGAGCTCAATTTTTCTGCAATGAAGTTTACTGAATGAGAGCAGAATCCCCCCACCCAGCACTTTATTACTTTTTGTTTCAATATAATCATAAAATCTGTAGATTCTAGGAGTAAGGCCTACATTAATAAATAGAAAAGCATATAATATTTTTTTAGCATTCGAAGAAGTAATTAATTGAGAATTTAGCAGATGATATCTGGCGGTTCAATTCCATGGGAACCTAATTGGATTTCTTAAAGGATTAGTAAAGCCCAATGAATTGAGTTTGATCGATGATTTCAAAGGAATTCAATAATAACAAAAGCACGGGAATGCAAGCAAAAAATAGAAACAAGTAACGGGTAGCAGCTGAATCACTCTCATGGCTTAGAAAACAGCACTATATATATTGCAGAATCCAAGCCTACTGGTAATAATATGCAAATTACAAACCAAGAGAATTACATGGCCAACATTTATCTCTTAGTACATACCGAAAGGAAGTGCAATGCAGTAGACAAGTTTACCTTCAATCTCCTCATCATCAAGTGGAGCGTCCTTGTTGAATTCAAATCGTTCCCAACCTGAGCCCATGCCCTTTGTTGTGTCCTTGTCAGCTGCACATAAAGTGAGATACAATAACTGGGAAAAAATTGTATAACAAATAATTTTAATTAGCAACCATACATAGAAGTTTAACCATTATTTTCCTTGTTTTGCAAATCTCCCTCAGTTAAAGACAAAGTAAAGGTAAGAGTGAGAAATAAAAGAAGAGAGGCAGCTTCCTTTTTTATGACATGGAAACTCACCAAGGCAGGACCCTCTGAACCCATACTTGGGGAGTAAAATTGTCACTCCACAAACAATAACGCTCAAAGATCACAAGGAAGAGTAATAACATCATGTGAATACTTACCACCACTTACACACTTATCAGTGAAAAAAAAAACCATCATGTGCAGAAGTTGAAGAAGCACACCATTCAGCACTCCTTAGACGTAGCCAGTGACAATGCGGGTTGCTCAATCAAGCACAAAAACATAATCAAATCTTTTTTTTTTTTTCCTGGAATCATCCTTGTCTTAACGCCGCAAGGGTGTCCATTTTGAAGGACAACTTTGGAGCACTTGGTAGGAGTATGGAGTTAAAAAATTACTGCAAATATTTTATTCTGATATGATGATTTCAATGACTCAGATTGTAACCTTGGCTAATTCTACTAGAATGCAAGCCTCTAAATGGTTTGGCTTTCCTTGAGTCATTATTTTACAAAGGCTATTTTCCCATAAGAGGGAACTGCTGCCTCTTAAATAGTATTATTTTACGAAGTTTACTTTGACATTCCCTAAGCAAGAGAGTCAAAAGCAGAAAAGATTGAGCTAAAAAAGGACTGATCTTCGCCAGGAAGAAATTCATAAAAAGAATCAACATAGCTGATAATTTTCTCAATATTAACTATGTTCAACGTAGCAGTGTACTTGTTGTGTCTGTGCTTGTGCAAGTACTTATGCCACTTTGTACACCACCTAGCTCGCTCCAGATCTGGGAGTCTCAAAATCTGAAACCTTTGTCCACATATAAGTACTTCCACAGCCTAGCAGACATGATTTTTTTTTTTTTTGGAAGTAATCGAAGAATCAAAAGCCTAGTAATTTGTTTGGTTTCATCCAAGCATTCTAGGTTATCTTGCTAGTCAAAAAGGAAAAAAAAAAACGATTACCCAAAATCTAAGTAAACAAACAAATTTGACAATTTACACAAATAACGTGAAAGGAACTAAAGGAATTTAACATCCGTTCAGAGTAACATCCGATATTTACCAGTTTCAGTAAGCTGAAGTTTCATCTTGGCCTTCACTCTTTCAGCTGGTGTCTGTTTACAACAGAGAGACAGATTGTTATGATACTTCACAACTGCTGAAAACAACAAATATATTAAATCGATTTTTCGAGGGTTCAAACACTGAGACTAATCATAGCCCAAATGACATTGACATCGATCACATTGTAATTATACAATATGTAATCCAATAGATCTAAATCGAAAAGAAATTAAACAAAATTGAAAAGGGATTCATCAGAAAAAAGAATCAATGCAAAAAATAAAAAATTAAAATTAAAATTGATCATACCATATTTTCATAGCCTTCGATCAACTTTGAATAAACAATCCCACCGTTCTTCTCCCTCCCCACTTTACCGACTCTATCCCTATCCCCATTCCCCTCTTCACTTCTACTCTTCTCCGACCTCCTCCTCTCACGCACTCTCTCCCGCGGGGACAAGCTCCGACTCCTTTTCGATTTCCGATCCCGCCTCGGTGACACACTACTCCTCCTCCTCCTCTCTCTGTCCCTATCCCTATCTCTGTCTCTGTCTCTATCCCTGTCTCTGTCTCTATCTCTATCCCTGTCTCTGTCTCTGTCTCTGTCCCTATCCCTATCCCTGTCCCTGTCTCTGTTTCTCTCTCTACTCCTACTTCGCCTCCTCGAATGCCTATCCCTCTCTCTTTCGATTTTATCAGAAACCCTAGGAATCGCAGGTTTTTCTGCTTCGGAGGAGACAGGTTTCTTCCTGAGCTTGTTTTGAATGGATTCGAGTTGCCCTTGCTTTAGAAACTCGGAGGCCTTGGTGGGGCTCGAGGCTCTGACGAAGTTGCTGAGGAAAGAGGACGAGGAGGGCAGAGCCGAGCCTTTTGCTGGGACATTGTCGGAGGAGGAGGAGAATCCAAGACCTTGTTTGAACCTGGCGGCTCCTTCGCCTTTGCGAGTCAGCTCGTCGTAGTACGCCGCGGCTTTCTCTTCCTCCATTCTCCCAACGCAAACAGAGACTTCACACTGCAATTTGTTTCGGGCAATAATGGCAGTACTCTATGTCTTATAAAATCACAACACAATCTTAAAACCGGACGAGATGGATTGAGTTGTGATAATAAAATTATTATTAGAATATTATTTTTAAATATTAAAATTATTTTAAAATTTAAAAAAATTAAATTATTTATCATATTTTGTATTAGAATTTGAAAAACTTGTAATAATGAGTTAGAATGAATTGGAGATCCAAATCAAGCCTTCCAACCAAAAGGACACCTCAACGGTTTTATAAAAGAAAGAACTTCTACCGGATTGGTTTAAACCTATTTTTACACTGGCTAATAAAATTGCGACAAATAGACACTTCATAAGAAAAGAAGAGCGGTGCTAGTCCCACTGCTGGGAGCTCTCGCTACCGCTAATTCAATATTTATGTAATTTATTTTTTGTGTTTTTTTATATCTATTTTTTTAATATATTTATATATTAAAAAAAAATAAAAATATTTATAATATTATTAAAAAATATTTACTTAATCATTAAATAAAAAAAGGGGTAAAAATTAGCAATAAAAACTATTAATAAGAGTAGCATTTTTCAAGAAAATAAACTGCACCTTGCAACACCCAATCTCCAACTCATCTCCCTTCCTTTAACGACACGTAACCCTCTCTCCTTTCCTTTCTTCCGCTCTCTCCTTGCATCAAACTTGCACCTACCCATTCTCTCCCTTGATGAAAGCACTCATCCTTGATGGAAGCACTCGTTTAAAGAATGTTGTGTCGGTTGAGATTTCAGAAGTAAATAGAAATATCATCAGGTGTTGGTGGGAGCAAACAAACCAAAGATGGAATTTGATTGACCTTGCAGATGTGTAGCAGTTAAATGGTGACCGGTTGGAGCAGATGATGAGCTCATTTGGTGGATTTGATCTTGTTTTGGTGGCAGCCCTTGTAATAATTTTGCTGGTAGCAACCGGCATCATCGAGATGGACTTGAGGGTAAAGAATCTGCACTCTTCTACGTTTACTTCATATTCTGGACTTGATCAAATATATTATGATAAAAGCACAATGCTTCCATGTAAAGGAGCCTTTATTACTTTTGGTTCTTGGATCTATTTCCTTTTGTTTTTTGTTTTTTTTTTCTGAATTAAACATTGAAACAATAACTTACGAAATTCTTTTTAAACTTATGCTTAAATGGAGGGAGGGAGGGGTTTTTTTCTCTGTGAACAGCGTGAGAGTGTAGAGATGGGGAGGGATCGAGCTTCGGAGGGAGGGAGAGAGATTGGAAGATGAGTTGGGGATCGAGTGTTGACGAGTGTAGTTTCTTTTCTCATAGAGCGCCTACGTATCGTGATTTCATTGGCCAGTGTGAAAATGCGTTTTTAGCACATCTGACTAGGTGCTTTTCTCTTTCATAAAACTTACCGTAGAATCACATACTAATTTCAGTCTCTCCTCCTCATTGCAAACTCTCTCTCTCTCTACAAAAGCTCTCTCTCCTCACTCTCAACAAACCTAAGGATGTTAATAAAAGCTGGCCGATTCATGACTTTATTTTCCTTTTCTGAACCATCACCAACCGACAAAAAATGATTTAGGAGAGAGAAATTATTACTGAAGAGCAAAGAAAGAGATAAATTATCAATTCTGCTACAGGTATCCAGCGTTGGGTTGCGGAACCATGTGACACATCAATTTTATATTATTATTTTAATAAAAAAAAACGATTACAGAAATCCATTAGGCGCCAAACTCATTCCAGTTTTCATCTCAAAAATCCTCTTCATTCCTTGGCCAAACTCATTCCTGTTTTGCATCAACCATCTTGTCTTCGTGCCTTCATGTTGTCGAACCCGCATCGTTGTGCCGTCAAATCACCATCTGCGCCGTTGAACCCCTATCTGCGCCGGTGGTTGGTTTCTGAGAGAAAGTGCCCATGGGTATGAGCATTCTCTGTTTTATGTAGTTTTTTTTTTCTATTTTTCTATATCTTTGGCCACTCATCAGTAGAGTTTTACCTTTCTGCAACAAATAGTAGTTTCTTTGTTAGTATGTTTATTACGGAGTTTTTTTGTGGCTTGGTAATGTTCTACCTCCTGGGGATTGCCAAGGTTCTTATTTTACTTTGTGTTTAGTTTCTGAATGGATCTTTCTTGAGAGTTACAAACAATGAAAGGCCATCCATTTCCTTCTTTTTTCTTTTTTTTTAATAATCACGTAGTGCCAAGTTTTTTATTATCAAAATATGGATGAATTGGGAGCCTTGGCGGTCAAAGACAAGGAAAGGATGCCATTTTTTAGCCCCTTTTTGTTTGTTAGTTTGACTCAAATTGCAGAGAGAGTAGAGCTAGCCAACAACATCACCTCCATGTAGCTAGCCACAATCACCACATATTAGAGAATCGGCCTATATGAAAGGACAGGTATCCTAGAAACATAATTCCAAACCAACTTCAACAAAAAGTAAGAAACCCATTTTTTCCCATATAAATCTGAGCAGAGGTTCAACTATCTTTTACTCCACTGCAAAGAACAAGTGCCTATATCTTGTCAAACTGTATTGATGTGCATTATGCCTTATAGTGCGATACAACGTCTGATGAATATATATTAATTTCCTGCTATGTAAAGAAACAGTTAGCTACTTCTTTTAAGTTTGATGAATATCCTTAAATTTATGTCTACACAACCACTAGTATGCATATATATTGAAGCAATGTTCAAAGAAAGTTTCAGTTTGAATTTAAATGAAGATAGTATATATTGGAGATCTTGCTTTTATGTTTCATTTTAAAATGCTAAAATATAAATATAAATATCTCGTGATTAGAACCATTAATGGGATTTATCTCCCAAGTTCAAGGTCAAGTCTTTATCGAGTCTGATTAGGTCAGACTTGGATTCTTGCCCATAGCAAGGCCTTACTTTGAAACTTAAAAGCCTGGTAAAAGAGAGAGAATTGACATAGATCACTCCTTTTCAATACATTAATATCCATATGCAATATATTTTAACAGCCTTGATTTTTATGATTTCTTGTACCTATTTATTCTTCCTAACTAGGTGGTTTCCCTTGTATATGTCCAATGTGCTAGCCTATGCCTATTCTTCTATTAATATTAACAAAAACTTTTTACTTGTCAAGAAAAAATAAATCTCACTCATAAGTAATATAAAAGCCCCCTGACACTCCATATTTGAGTCCATTGATCTCTTGGGATCGAGAGTCCTTGCAATTATGTAGATGAGAGAAATTTATTCATAGGACAATTACTTGACAAATATGTTCTAAGTGAAGTCACAGCTTATATGCATAGAAGTTGAAGCACAAAAGGGGGGGTATAATCATCCAAAATTGATCTATACAGGATGATATATGTTTTTTTTTTTCTTGAAACCCCAAGATAGAATTTGTATGGAATATAAACAGGTTAGGTGATGCGAAAATTATAACCATGAAGCAATGTAAATCACTACTCAAATGCCCATCCCTATGTTTATCATGAAGCAACATGGGCCATAGAATCATATAGCTTATATTGAAGATTATATTATTCTGTTTTTCTCTTTTCTCTTTTTTTGAATAAAAAATAACTTGTGGAATTATGCAGTTCATCATCTCTCAGCATGATAAAAAGAGAAGAACACTCATCTCCCCTAATATCATCTAGCTCAAATCCCCCAACTGCGATATGTTATATTTTTTACAAATTTGCTTTATTTCTGTGTTGAGTTGATATTTATTTCCAAACTAAATGAATAATTTGTGTAATAACATGTTAGGACATACCATCAAGTAACCGGCACTTTGTAAATTACACCAGTGCCAGTTACTACGGACCACTTCCTACGTGGCCACTACATTTTCCGCCATATCTAGATGGCGGTCAATATCTAAGAAACATTCAAGTGGTGATGCAACAGTGTTATTGTATTTTTGTTTTTATAAGTTGGCCTTTTTTTTTTTTTTTTTAGTTTAATGTCTTTGATTTGTTGTTCTTTTTGCAGAATGCTGGTTACTCGACTCCTCTCATGACTACAAGCTTCATTACGAGTGGAAGAGTTGATATAGAGGAACCACCCGAATGTAGAGAAACTGATATTCCATGTACCTTTTCTAGAGTTGAAGAAAGTAATGAAGATAGATTAAATTCACAGGAAACTGAGGATGACATTGCCGAGATACCTCAGTTAGAGGATGAAGTTGGTGGTGATACGATTGAAGAGCCAAAGTTGGGGATAGAATTAATTCTTTTGAAAAATTAATGGTTTATTATAAACAGTATGCTAAGAAATCCAGATTTGGGGTAGTGATAAGAAGGACTGGGAAGGGGGATGATAAGTCATAAGACTGTCCGATATGTCACCCTTGGTTGTGCCCGTGGTAGGAAGGCCCATAATAGAACGTTGAATGTCGTCAGACCACATTCGACATAAAAGAAAAAATGTAAGGCAAAGATTAATGCCTTAAAAGTTGATGGAACGTTCTGGTTGATAACAGTTCATAATACCCATAACCACGGCCTCAATCTAAATAAATCTTGCTTCTTCCAATCTAATAGAGAAGTGAGTGACTTCGTAAAAAGAGTCCTAGATATAATCGATTTGGTTGGCATCTGAATGAATAAGAGCTTCAGATCTCTCGTTGTTGGCGTTGGTGGATTCGAGAACCTCCCGTTTTTATAAAATGATTGTCATAATTATATCGATAAGGCAAAACATCTACAGCTTGGGAAAGGTGGTGCTAGAGCGCTTTGAAAGTATTTTTGTAGGATGCAGTACAAAAATTTCTGTTTCTTTGCACTGATAGATTTGAATGATAACGGGAGGTTAAGGAATGTCTTCTAGGTAGACCCCCGTAGTAGGGTAGCCTACCAATACTTCAGTGATGTGGTCACATTTGATACTACATATCTGACCAATATATATGGGATGCCCTTTGCATCATTTGTTGATGTAAACCATCATAGACAGTCAATTCTATTGGGAGCATGATTGATTTCCAGTGAGGATACAGAGATATTTATGTGGTTATTCCAGACGTGGTTGCAGCGTATGGATGGTATAGCTCTGAAAGCTATTATCACCTATCATGACAGAGCGATGAAAAATGCAATTACTATTGTCTTTCCAGAAAGCCGACATCGACTTTGTTTGTGGCATACATTGAAAAAAGTTCCCGAAAAGCTTTCCTCCTATGCTTCCTATAAAAGTGGGATCAAGAATGATAGTGCATTGAAAAAAAATTAAGAATGAAAATAGCACGAACTTCCACTCATTTAGCGTTACCATTCCCTGTATATCTAGATCTCCAATCGAAAAGAGATTTCAAGAGTTGTACACAAATGCTAAATTTAGGGAAGTTCAGATGCAAGTTACTGGCATTATCGATCTGGATCCAGAGTTATTTAAGAGAGATGGTGCAGTAAAGACTTACCTGGTAGGGGATAACGTTCATGTAGAAGATTTCTCTAAGTTGGTTACGTTTTTTGTGAACTTTAGTGAGGAAGATGCAGATGCAAAAGATGCAAAGTGTTCATGTAGTTTATTTCATATGAGGGGTATATTGTAAGACATTTTTTGGCCATATTCAAATGTAATGGGATAAAATCCCTGTCAGAGAAGTACATTTTAGATCGAATGAGGAAGAACATCAAAATGAGATACATGTTAATCGATAGCAGCTATGACGCAGGGGATTAGCGACTAGATGCTTGCAGATATTCAAGTCTATTGAATCTGTTATCAAATGATTAGTCATGTAGCGGGTTCAAAAAAGTATACTGAGGATGCCACACATAAATTATATGCAATGATTGACTTATATAGTGAGAATCAAGAACTCCCATCGATGACCCTCACTGGTTCTAATGTTGGTTGTACTCAAAATAACACAACCAAAGTGGGTAGTTCGAAGCAAGTACTCAGTCCACTAGTTTTCAGAGAGAAAGGTAGACCTCCATTTCTGAGAAAAACATCTAGGATGGAGAAAGACATGCGAAAATTTAAAGGAAAGACGAAGAAAGCACCAGTAAATCGAAAACATAAACATGTGCACATTATTTCATCTTTAAATATATATGTTTAGGCTGGGTTATTTTATTAATGCAAAAACTTACAATTGGCTAATGCTACTTGTTTATTAGAGAGATGGAGGAGATACACCAGTGGCGAATGCGTGCAAGAATTTATTTGGCCCATCATAAAAAGATACTTCTAATGTTGGTTACGTACAATTATATTATTTTTGTTATATTTATATTTGAATTGTTATATTTATGTATTGATTTTTGTTATTTATCACCAGATTGTTCAAGACAAATCAGCTAATGTCATTGATAGAACCTAGCTTCGAGAAACAGTGGTTGGGAGTCAAGAAAGTGTAATATTTCAACACTTTTCAAATGTTAATAGTAATATTGACATGGCTCTAATATTTGCATATTAATCCTTACAGATGCAATTTTGGTTCGATGGATCACAACCGGTTCAACCATCATTGGAAGGCCCAGAGAACTCATTTACTTAATATTTGCATATATAGTTTCGACTAGTTGGGTATGTAAACATTTTTGTGTAATTTAAATTGGATGATTTTGTGGTCTGGTATGCGGGTGGAACGAACATCAAAGTACCTAGATGTTTCAAGAAATAGATTTGTTCCAAGTAATAATTTTGGGGCAGGCTTTCTTTGGTTGTAAGAACTTTATGGATAGACTGAATGACATCATGTTGTGCTAATCGTAGCTAGTTTTTCATTGGAAAGTTGTTAAAGTATGATGCGTAGCATTGGTAGGGAACCTAACTAGAACATAAAATGCATTATGCTCCTTGAAGAAGCTCAGTAGATGCCATGATCCATTTTGGAGCATTTTTTGGTGAGCATATATAGCCTGTTTTCCTCCAAATATATACTCCAATTATATTAATTCTCTTTTTTGTTCTTACTTCACATGCAGGAAACTTATGGGTTTTACTTAAGAGGTGAAAGAGTGAATGTGAAGGATTTTCGAGCATCATATCAAGTCTGATGGATTCGTCATTTTTTGTTTTTTTTTTTAAAGAAACATTAGTCATTTTTTGTAAGTTTATCACAACTTGTACTCGATCGTGTGAGGCATGTAATCACTTATTCAAGTTGTTTTTTTGTAAGTTGTAAATGTCACTTTTTGAAAGTTGACAGATTAATGCAGGAATTTATTACACAAATTAATGTCACTTTTTGACATGGGTCATTTTTTGTAAACTGCTTATTACACAGATTAATGCCTTACACAAATTGCATCAAATCCTGTTTCTTCCACAAGTCATTTAAATCAGACCTGGATGGATGGCTATATCAAGCAGCCAACAATTGATAAACTGAAAAGAAACTAATAACAAACTGAAAAACTCTTCCATTTATATGGGAACCAATTCCACACTGATAAAAATTGAAAATAAAAATAAAAATAAAGTTTTAACGAACACAAAAAAATATCCATAACCAGGAGTAGTTTAAACTACACATTTAAACTAAGTTCTAACATCACCAACATATAAACAATTTAGATGCACATAGCAACTAACTTCTAACACTAATCCTAAGTTACTTATATAGGCAAGACAAGTAACATACTACAACAAATGCAAAAGCCCAATACACCTGAAGTAGTTTGCGTGAACATCTTATTTGAGCTTCGCGAACAACAAGTGCCAACTCCTTGTTCACAACCTCCTCATTTCTACTAGATAGCACCATCTCTCTCATCTCGATCTCATCCGCTCTCTTACGGAGATCAATTTTGCTCTTTTTGATCTCTTCGAGTATCTTCTTTAGCTCTTTCTTGGTTCTTAACAGTTCATTGTAAGTTTCTTGAAGATTTGAAATACTTACAATATGGTAATCCCTAATCATTTTAAACATATTTTGGAAACATGTTAAATGCACATAATATTAAAAAAAATTTATTAAACATGAATGTAGTTACCTTCGTGTTGTACTTTGGACACCTTAAGAAGGGTCGTCCTAGATTTCTTATACTAGATGAGTATCTCAGTTGGGTTTCAACTTCACAAAATCATAATGGTTTATCTAGAGTTCGTTTACCAAAAGATGAAGAAGAATCTGTGGTGGATGATGACATATTCTTAAATTTAATCCAATAAAGTTTTCAGAAAAATAGAACAACCAAGTGAATAATTAATAATCACCATTTTATTTGCTTGCTACCATAAATGTTCACTTTCATGAAATAAGAAAATAAGGCTTGAATCATACATATGTTGTTTTCTTATACATGAGGCTTATAAGTATTATGTACCATTATTGTGGATACAAAAGGAAAATTCATATATTGTAGCTATTGTGGATTGACACCAAAGGAAAGTTCGAATGTGCAATGTCTATTAATAGTGGAACTTCTTCTTATACTGGAATGTGCAACTTCTTCTTATAAATGATCATGGAATGTGAGAACATAGGCCAAGAGATTCTTCTTCTGTCTTACCCATTTTTGCTATCTTACACTGCCATAGAATGTTTACTGCATGACCACCATGGATTCTATATTGGAGAAATATAGCTAACTTGAGATCAATAAAATATACCACATATTCCACGTGTATAGCTAGTGTCATCAAAAGAGTACTCTAGATCATTATTAATGTACGTATGTTTATACCTACTGAATTATAGTATTGTTTTTCATTATATCAATGATGAAATTATCAACAACTTCAATCTATGCTATATTTGTACGTGCATATATGCAAATTAATTAAGGTAGGTAGGTCTAGGTACTGCTACTTATTCATCTAAGTAATAAAAAAGTAGCTTTCCTAACATGTATTAATGATGTTCATAATTATAAAAGTTTGACCACCCATGCATACAGATGGTGTCGAGTACATGAGTACATAAATCATTGCTACTGCTACTCAAATTGGTGCATTATCTAACATAAATAAATATATTTTTAAAATTTTTTATAATCATTTTCATCTCAAAGTGAGTGCATGCATAATGTATTTACACATTGAACAATCAAGAACCAAAAAAAAATAGAGAGATATGTTATGGGTTAACTGCGTGTTGTGTATGAAAATGAATTAAATGTACAACAAGCGTACAAAAACATCACATTTATAAACATTATAAAAGAAGGGGAAGGGGGGAGTAAAGAAAAACACCAGGCTCTGACTTATATTTGCGTTTCACACCTAGTCGTTGGTTGGGACCATTAATTAATTCCAATTGGTGCACCTATGCATGTACCAATTATATATAAAAATATATTTATATATATATATATATGAGAAACAATCATAGCTATCTAGAGATAATGATCACGAGTTTAATTATAACACTCTTAAATAATTCACTATTTTTTCTATTGTATTGAGGGGGGAAAGGCCGAAAACTAATTTATACGTGAGCCTAGTTAGTGGGGTCGATTTCTAAATCAGGTGCAATTTTGAGTCTAAATCAAATGCTATTTCGAATAAGTGAGTTTCGAAATCTCCCATCAAGATTAGGGTTAGGGTTTTCAAAAATTTGAAATTAAACCCATACCAATTCAGTGATTTTGGGAACATTGAAATCGTTGGTTGAATATACACTACCAATGAGAAATTTGGTTTAGGGCATGCGAACAAGAAAATGAGATCAAGAAGATGAGAACAACCTGTGACTCCCTTCGTGTTTCGTCTTCTTGCACATTGGTGGGGCAGCTTGTTTGAGTAGAGGCTTTTGGCCACCCATCGTACCTCCATGGGAGAATTGTCTTCATGGCAAGCTTGGGAAGCTTGGAGGTGTGTTCCGTGTGAGGTGAAGATTGGGATTCGTAGCAGTCTTCCATGAGTGTTTCGGTGCGAGTTCAATCCTGGAGATGAGGTGAATTGGTGAAGATTGTCTTTGGTGGAGTTCTATTTCTGAAAGACTGGTGAACTGGGTAGAGTTCGATTTCTGAAAGACTTTTACATTTGGAAACTCACCGTTTAATTAATTCTGAGTTGAAACCCGGGTACGCGGGGTGTACATGTCCCGGGTGAAAGTAGTTTTTTTCATAAATTATTAAGCTTTTTGTCAACAATTTTGCTACGTTCAGTCGGTTTTGCGCACCCCGATTGACTTGGGAAATTTATTTTTTAAAACATAGAGAAGAAGGTTACTGATTAACGCAAACCCCTGAGAAGTTCAGCTCCATTTCCTCCCCCCGCCCCCCACATTCACTTCCCATTGTTTCCACATATGCACTCGCCACCGCCACTCAGGTCAGATCCTAGGTTTTTCCCCTCTACTAGCACTCATGTATCTCTTTCAGATTGTGGGTATTCTTGTGTTGACTGATTCCATTTCCTCCCCCCGCCCCCAGCATTCACTTGTTGGAGATTGGTCTCGAAGTTTTGTTCATTTTGTTTGTCATCCCTGTGCAGCCTTGGCTCATTACAGTGCGGTTGGGCCTTAGCCTCCATAAAAGGAAAAAGCTGAGAAGGCTGATTGACAAACCAATAAATGTTTGAACCTAAAAGCAATGGTCTAAAACATTTGCTTGTTTGGAGAAGTTTCCCAAAATTTACGAGGTTTATATTATTGTAGCCAATGCATGAAATACAGGTAGTTCCAAACAGTCTAGCTCGAGAAAGCTTATATTCTTACCAGTGTAGCCATCATTCTAACATTCTTTAAACTGGTATTCATATCTTCCAAAAAAGCGTCCTGGAGGCAGGGACCAACTTCATGCAACTAGGGTCAAGCCCTCTATATAAATCTTGAATCCATTTTTGTTCAATAGAGCTAGGGAATGCAATCGTGGAGGGAACGGGTTTCTTAAAATTTCTAAAGAATGCTTATTGCTTGACATTTCGTCCATCCCATTTTCATCTAACCCATGTATGAAAAAGCTCGCATTTCGTAAGACCAAAATGTCCCATCTCATTTTGTGGGACCCATGCTAGGTATACGAGTGCGCAAAAGGGAAGCGCCAAGTCGCTTGTATAAACAAACTTTGAAATAGGTTTTTTATATTTAATTTCCTATCTCATCGCCCATTTATAATGATAATAAGTCGGTGATTTGAAAGTAGAATGATTTAGGTAGTGAGGTTGACGGAGTCCCACGTGAATTGGGAGTGTACGAAGAATAGTAGTTCGCATAGTTATCTTAGATTTATTTCAATAATTCTTGTAGTCCCGAAAATCTATTGTATTTAGTGCCTGGAGTACATGTGAAAGACACACAAGTTTTAATAAAGTGAATCTTTTGAGCTCCTGAGATGGGATGCCATTGTGGTGTGACTCCCACAAAGTGTTGATTTGTGTTACTTTCTTTAAGTATAGAATTGTTCGCCATCAAAGTTATTCTCAAGTATTACGTGAAAAGTAATGAAAAAAAAGTAATAAAATAATATTAAATAATAATAAAAAATACATAAAAAATAAAAATAAAATAATAAATAATAATGAGACAGTCTGAGAATACTTAACATATTTTTAATACCCTCACTAGGCATAAAAACAAAAAGGTGAGATCAAGCGTGTACTAGATTATGCATATTACCATATCTAGTCATGTGCGTTGGGTCCTGATTATAAGTTAACGTCGATGGGTTAATTGAGAAATGCAACTTCTATGTCTTAAGCAATGTAGAATAGAATACAAATATGATCAGATATAAATTTTTATGAGAAGTTAAAAAAGTAATAGATTTTATTAATAATTAGTTTGAGATGGTCGGAATGATCTTAACATCCATATATAACTTAAGAGTATTTCAAATTATCTATAAATAATAATGAAATAATAGTTTAAATAATTTAAAAATAATTTAAAAATATCTGAAAATAATTATATTATGTAACAAGGAGACTCTAAGGCCTGATTTGTTTTCAGAAAACTCTCATCTCATCTCAATTTCAATACAAAATAAAATAAACAATTCAACTTTTTCAAATTCATCTCATTTCCTCTCACCTAATCATTACAACTTTTTTAAATTTCAATACAAAATAAAATAAACAATTCATCTCATTTCAAAAATTTTCATTTCATCTCATCTCATCTATGAAAACAAATGAAGTCTAATAAAACTGCGTCAAAAAAGGTGGGTTCGGAATCGAACGTGACCTTCAAGTCCAGCAGCTAGTCGTCGAGGCAGGGAAAGGGAAATGAAAAGAAAAGACAGAATGAAGAAGAAAAAGAAAAAGAGCAAGTTGTTGGATGCTTCCCCAGTATACAAGGAAAAAACATCTCAAACAAGCTCAGCATACACACCCATTTTTTTTTCTCTCTTCACCTTCTTATAATCTGCTGAACAACCAATATTATCTGAACCGGTAAAATTGTAGAAGAAAGAGCTCAAAACCATGGCCAGTGGAGGAAGTCCTAGGCTCGGAGACGTCATAGAAATGGATGAGGAGCTGATCAAGAAAGCTTGCGTTTATGCCACCAAACCTCAGAAGTCTCCAGAGAAGCCATTTATTCAAGAGAAATTCCCTTCTTCATCTAGTCATACAGTCATTTTCAGCTTTCCAGCTGGATCTTGGTCTGTGGACGATTGGGTTGCTAAAAACCCAGTTGGAGAGACAGAGGTCAAAGCCGAGCTTTTTGGTTCTGTGATCAGAAGTATAGGCACCGATGAAATTGCCATGGTTAATAAAGCTTTTCTGCAGAGATTTGAGGACAAGATCTTGGGGAGTTCGGACTTCCGAGAAAAGGTATCTGCTTCATTGTTTCTGTATCTCATTCTACTTCTAATTTGGTTGTGTTCCTGCTTGCTTGCTTTGGAATCTGCTGACAAAGTGTTCTTCTATCTGTTTTTGGACAATCATATGTAGCCTTCTATTTTTAGCCCATTTTCCATTTATTTCATGCCATTTGTTAAATTTACACTGATTTTGTCATGTTTTCTGTTAGGATTCTTGAAAGGGATTCGGATATCTAAAAACTTCTAGCAGAATTCTATACTTTAAATTGATAGAGAAATAGAATGAGTTGAATGTAACTTGGATCATGTTGACTTTATTGCTAAAAAACTAATAAGGAAATCATAATAAATTATTAAAGAGAAATGATAGTTTCAATCGTAAGTGCGTAAGTATTGCGTAATTATTTTGAAAAAAGTGAATACATACTAAACACATGAAAATTTTTAATAATAGATCTCACTCTTTTTCAAAATGACTGCATGACACTTGTGTATTCTACGACTACATATACCATTACTCATTATTAAATATGACTCGTTGAGGTGTTGACATTTCTCACCTTTTAAATCAGTGAAGTTCACTGTATCATGCTCTTTTAAATCAGATCTTAATATTCATTGACTCTCTCTCACGAATCTACACCATCAAATAGTAATATTCATTTATAAGAAGTGCTGTAAGTATTATGATCATCTGTAAATCTATGCAATGCACATGAATAACTAAATTAGTATATCTAAGAGCACTGGTATTTACTTAGCCATATGTTAGCGAGATCCATTAAATGACTAATGGAAGCTAATATTGACTTGCAATGGATTGGACAAGATAAAATTCTTCTAACTTTTAGCTATGGTAACTTGAAGAGGTTCAATAAATTTGACCTCAATTGTAGAAAAGTCATTTTACTTTTTATTCTCATTACACCCAACCAAACAGTACAACTTACGGCTTACAAAAGAAATTTTTATAAGTTAATTAATAACTTCATAGAATTTTAGATATTTATAGTTAGATTCTCACTTGCAAATAATAATTATTGAAAATATAAGCAAAAAACGAGAATTTAATTAGAATCAAAGATATAATTGTTATGTTAAAACAAAAAAATTAGCAGAAAAGTGCACGTTAATCATATATTTAGATAAAATTTGCGCTAATCCAATGCTAATGCTAAGACATTATAGAATATCTAGAGCTTTTAAAAGAGTGTCAATGTTAGTGTTTTGATTTTAAAATTTTGGTCGAGTAAATTAATCTTCTATCTCTGTTTAGTTTTATATTAGTAATGAGAAACTTCACAAACGTTATTTGAGATTAAGATTTATTTATATAGTGTGCCGAGTCGCCGACCTAAAAATGTATAAGTTGATAATTAAAAACATATGCATTACGAAAACTAAAAGAATATTAATTTTACATTAATATTAAAAATTTTATTAAATATCAAAGTTTATTGTCTCCGACCACCGTTGAAACCTTTGTTTGCACACATAACTGGTTGAGTTTAACGTTCATTAGAGTAGATATCATTGATGCCGAGAGCTATATAGACTTGAATAAGATAACTTTATGATTTTAAATATTTTTGTTTTTCATTTAATAAACTTATTTTAAAATGAAATTAGTGGTTTACTAGGATATATTATTTTATAAGTTTATCTTATTATATATATACACATTACATAATAATAAAACAAATGAGGAGTGGTTGATTTGGCTTTATGGTACCAATGGTCATCTAATGATTATATAGTGAAATATTCGTTGACATGATTTATAGGAGTAGATTTAAAATTATAATTTTATTTAATAATAATAATGCAGAATAAAGTTTCATTTATTAAAATTTATATTGTATATATAAATTTATGAGATACAATATTTAAAACTTTTAATAACAAGTTTATTTTTATAATAAAAAATTGTGTTATCTATTTTGCCATTAAAAAGAAAAAAAGAAAAAAGAAAGAAGCCCTAAAAGATAACATAAAAGTTGTAGATTTTCTAAAATTGTAGATAAATGAATGAAGGTCTATATTTCTTTCAAAAGATAAAACACCTCAAGAATGTTGTTTTACATTAAACAAAAGTCTACATTCTTATTTTAATTTATTTCATTTACTAAATGGAATAAATATAGTAAATAGAATATCTACTGTTAGCACATGAAAAGTTTAAGAAAAGAAAAATGCTATGCATCAGCTACTATTCACTCACACGCTCCACACTAATAGCTTTTTTATAAGATGTGGGGATGTTTTGGTGTAGGGTGTATGATAGTGAATAGTGTTTAATGAGAATAATTTTTCTTTAAAAAAAGAGGCAAATAACATTTTTTATATCTTTTTTTTATTTTTTTCAACAATATGTTCCGTTGTTATATATGATATATCTATTAATCATTTGTTTTTTTTTTTTGTTCTTTTAAAGCTTAAAAGTGATATTTGAACTTAAAATTCATGAGTTATTATGTTATTCTATTAAATTAAAAAGTCTAATTTTGAATTTTGCCTTTAGCCTCCATTCATACTGGGCTGCCCTTGTGTTCAATGAAATGAGTATAATCCAGCATTGTAACATACGGTTATGGAATTAGAAAACATATAGAATCTTGTTGCTGATTATAAGTATATATATTCATATAATTCAGGTGGAAATGGCTAAGGCAAAGAAGCAAATAGTGTTTACAGGACACTCGGTGGGTGGTGCAATGGCCATCTTTGCAACACTTTGGTTCCTGAAAAATTGCTCCGAACCTAAAAAATCACCTCTTTGTCTGACTTTTGGATGTCCTCTGATTGGAAACCACATAGTTTCCCATGCTCTAAGGAGAGAGAACTGGGCTTCCTGTTTCAAACATTTTGTCATGAGATATGACATTGTCCCTCGGATCATGCTTGCTCCTATATCATCCATTCAACAAAAAATTTCACCAATTCTGCAATTCTTTTCTGCAAGATCTAAAAGTTCTGCACATCCACCCCCACCCCCTCCCGCTTCAGACTTTTTTAAAACTGTAATGGAAAATGCATCGGCCCTGGCAAGCCACACCGCCTGCAATCTCATGGCGAACACAAATCTGCTATCGGAAACTTTAACAAGCTTCATCAAGTTCAGCCCTTACAGACCTTTTGGAACCTACATCTTCTGCAATGGGAATGGAAAACTGGTGGTCTTGAGCAACCCAGATGCTGTTCTGCAACTACTGTTTTACTCCTCCCAATTGAGCAGTGAAACTGAGGTGGAAGACATTGCCTGCAAAAGTCTTCAGCAACATTTCCTGTACTTCGATGAATTGCAAGCTTTGCATATGAAACATGTATACAATGTTAACTCGAACCAATTGGAAACCATCCCTTTGTCTGCAGAGGAAGTAGTCGGTAACAGTACAGCACTTAACTCAGCCTTGACTGACCTTGGCTTGGTGAGTTTTATTTCTTTTGTTATCAAAATCTTTTATTGGAGTTCAACTTACAAATTGCCTAAGTCTAGACTCTCTTGAAAGAGTTTGTTGCTCAACTTTGACTTGCAAAAGACTTAACAAAGATAAAACATGAAAGTGATAGTTCATCTCAGTATATGTATGTGTATATATATATATATATATATATATATATATATATATATGTATGATAAACTATTTGTACTTGTAAAAAAAAATGTACGATAAACTATTTGTGATTATTTCTCTGTGCTTGAGGTTCTAGAGTACCAGAGCTAGACTCTGTCTTCGTTCTGCCGGAGAGTTAGAGAAGCGAAAACAGAGAAATAAAGCTCATATTATAGCGAAGATGCGTGACACGGAGGAAGCAATGATGGTGCTAGAAGACTACAGAGAGAAGAGTGAGATTCGCGGAGTAGGCTGGTACGATGCCTTCAAGCTTCAAGAAACAGAACAAGACTTCAAAGCTAATGTGAAGAGACTCGAGCTAGCAGGTGTATGGGATGAAATCATGGAGATGCTGAAAAGATTTGAACTCCCAGATGGATTCGAGGGCGAAAAGGATTGGGTAGAGCTCGGAACTTGTTACCGCCGCCTTGTCGAGCCTCTAGATATTGCTAACTTCTATCGACACTTGAGGAATGAAGAAGTGGGAGCCTATATGATAAGGGGCAGGCCAAAACGTTACAGATACACACAAAAATGGCTTGAGCATGATCTGAAGATGGATCCTGGAGCCTGCGGAGAATCACATTTCTGGGCAGAAGTAGAGGAGCTCTGCAGTAAAACTAGTAGCAGAGAAGAGTTTGAACTTGAAAGGGCTAGAGTTCTGCAGCTAGAAAAAGATGTTTGGAAATGGGCCAAGAGTAAAGATTTGGGTGAGGATGTGTTCTTGGAGAAATCCACCCTGGTGAAGTGGTGGAAAGCGCTTCCTGAAGAGCATAGGAGGGAATCTTGCCTTTCAGAATTCATAAAATGATAAAGAAACGGAGATTTTCACTGTTCACCTCTGCTTCCATATGTTTGAATAAGAAATATGCTATGAGTGCTATTTTTTTTCCCCCCTTTTTGGCGAGAGGATGAATGCTATGATGTGTACTACATATAGTATCTCTATAACTTGAGTTAAACGAACTTCAAGACTTTAAGGCTGCTTTTCGGTTTTGTCATTTTTGTATGGACATGAAATCTGATAAATAAAACGAAGAAATTCTTAACATGAGAAGTGTTGGTCTGCAGAATCACATTCCTATGCCATTATTTGCTATGATCAGTATTATTTCATGAATTCATGTTTATATATGTATGCATGTATGAACTACAATTTGAATAAGTCTATCTAATGCATTATTACAAAGCTAATAAATCTGGTAGGTGACTATTAATAATCTGAGAGTTCCAAAGACAAAATGATCGCCATATTACAGTTATACCAACATGTACAAACCTTTGGCTGAAGATAAAAGCTCTTTGTTCATAAAGCATGAAAGAAGCAGCTAAAATCCACCCTGAAATTAGTATAGAAATTGAGGTGCACAATCACAACAAAATCAAAGTTACAACAATAGTAATTGCAGCCGGATCTAGTGAAATAAAGTGAACAAGGTGTAGAAATTAGAAAACACAAAAAGCAACTATCTCGGAATCAATTATAATTAGGTGAAAGACCCATCTAAAATCTAAATGAATGTTGAGGGGAAGTTAAATTCCTCAAGTCCCATCTAAATTTACAGAAGGTTCGAAACATCAGACACTGCATAAGAGAAAAGGAAGAGTATAACTTCATCCTGACATAATCCGTATGTCACACCAAAAAGGAATGCTACTTCACCCATGAAATACCCAATCACAGTCAAATCTTGAGGAAAAATATGTTCCAATGGAGAAAAAAGGAGTCCGACTCCTCAACAAAAGGCAGATGCCACCGTAATGTAAAATGCGAAGCCCACAATATTATGTCAGCATGCTGAGATTCATCAGGCTAATTAGAATATAACTACAAATCAATAACTCTTCTGGAGAATTTTTCTTTTTCTTTTTCTCTTCTTGAGTGGCGCTTCCAGAGAACCAAATGTACCAGCATCGCTTATCAGACTTCGAAGCAAGAAGAAACACGACAATGATTTCACTAGTAAGGAAAAAGGCTACAAAAATCAAGAACATGTGTAATTGTGAAGCACAGGAGTAATTAAGCTAGGTACATAATTACGAAACTTTTCTTTCAGTAGGATTATTGATTCTTATTAATGAACTCCTGACCTGAGACTGCAAAACAGTGACCAAAAGTGCTACACAGGTATCATTAGATTCACTATGGAGGGATCTCGTTCGGATCTAGTGTTCATCTACCATAATTCATAGAGGATACGAAAACTCTTTTGCTCTACAACAAATTCCCTCAAGATCTTACTTCGAATATCTTTGTAGTACCTAACAGATATCGGAGCCCCATATATTTATTTAATCATCAAGGTTTTATTAACGATTAATAAAAGGGAAGTACATAGAGGGTATACAACAAATTCGATCTAGGAAGAGAGAGAAGAGAGCACGAACATCTTAGAAACTGAAACTAGAGAGACACAGGTTGTCTATCATCCAATGGCACGCTGCAATAAAAAATAAAGCCTTGAGATCCTACATATCAAGGGTACACAGATTGTCTATCATTTCATTCCACCTTCCATTCGCACCAAATATCAGAACCCCTTAAATTTGGATCAGTAATCATAAGATGTTTTACTATGAAAATTGCCAGATAAATTTTTGTATTTGCTAATATACACATCATAAGCTGGCAGACATGATAGTTCACCCCACCCCACCCCACCCCACCAAAGGAAGAAAGGGTAGAATGAGAAATGCGTGCTCAAGGCTTCACTGAATTAGAGATGGGGCGAAAGAGATTTAGCACAGATACGCATTTAACACAATCCAGCGACTATAAAATACTTCAAAAAAGTCTCCTTCCAGTAGATGTTGAAAAAGAAGTGGCAACACCCAAACTGTATCAACTAATAAACTAAAACTAATTTTATACCAATCAAAAAGATATGGAAACGAGCATAAACAAGAAAAGTTACAAGTTTTCACTGCGTATCCCCTTGCAGCAAAGACAAGGAAGTTATGTACACCACGTCAGAAAAAATCAACAGCTGAATGAGGGTCTAACAGTAATGGAGGATACAAACTGCAAGAACTATTATACTAGCCTTCGGATGCCCCATGAACTCACCACATACCATGGAACCAATTTGAGAATCCTCAAGGAGCACAGCCAAAATGGCATCAGTTGCTTTAAAAGTATAAATAAATATTGGAGTAGTCATCACAGGAATTTTCTTTTCAGATGGACAAGTAACTTATAACCCCAATGCTGTTCAAATCTATTAGAGGAGACACCAACAATCTCTCCTCTTTTTATTTTTTATAGATATCATTTCATTTAAAATGATCACAGTATACACGAGATAAGCCATTCACTGATTGAAGGAACAAAATTGAAAAATCAGAAATATGAGAAACAGGAAAGATATTATACACCCCTCCAGCCTCTACTTTGTTCAAACATACGCGCTAAAACTTCCCTTACACAGTAATGTCCCTTGGGAAGGGCACAGCAGCCTTGCAAATAGATCAGAGCAAACCATGACCAATATATACAGGAACTGAAGGAAAAATGCAAAGTACAAGGAACTCCAATTGAATGAGTATCCACTAAATATATATATATATATATATAGCTCAAATGCAACCACGTTTTCCTTTTAACCCTTCTTTTCTTCTCCACCCTCCATTTTTTATCAGTTTTCCTGAATCGCTGAAACTCATTTGTACCCTCTCCTTTTTAATTCTTTCTAGAGTAAGCCACTATACTCAAAGTCGCCCTCCTCCACTTGATAAGTAATTTAAGTAATAAGAAAAACAAAGTCCCCACTCCATAAACTTGTGACACTTTTGGTATATCTTAGTAACATGAACTATAGGGGTATGTATTGGTGAAATCCAATAATAAACAGCTGCCCAAAAGAAAAACTACCTGGAAGTCCGAGGACCTTTAGTACTGTATCCTAACCCCAAAAAAGCAGCTATCACACCAAGCAAGACTGCCCTTGTCCCTTTCCTTTCTCCATTCTGCCTCCCTCTGCTTTTGGCAGAATAGTAAATCCATAGTACAAGTAAAACAGGACATGAAAAACCTTGAACCATAATACTCGGTAAGGGAATCATTCATGAGAAAGAACATCATTCAAACCTTCAATTTAGGGAATAACAACAAAAAAGATCCTAGCATAGGCATCTCTCAAAAAATGACCACCACTTTTTTAGGCCTGACATGACATAGCAATAAAGAGAAAAAGAATCAATCTTTAAGAAGATATGTGGAACCAAATAAAAGGGGAGATTCTTCAGTAAGCATGCAAAAAGGAGACATCTGAAGGTATGTGTGATGGATCAGAAAGCAAGAAATGGGACGAATGACTCTTAAAGAATCTAAAATGCTACCAAGTTAGAATTTTAACCTCACCTGAGGCAACATAACTTAGTAACCTGGGCAACATCAAGAAAGTTGGCCTGACCTGCCAATGACACTTCCCTCGGCTAAACGGTACATCTTTTTTGATGGGCAAGCAAGAACTTTATTGATAGCAATAGGCATAGCCCATGTACAAGGGTCGTATACAGAGAAACACCTAAGCATGATTAACAATTGATACAAGAAAGTTATGGATGCTCAATCCATTGAATTCTATTACAATTGACCATTGGAATAAAGTATTGAAAAAGAAAGTTCTAAGCTCATCCATAGTCCGTTTGCGATTTTCAAAACTTCGATCGTTTCCTTTCCCTCCAAAGACACCACCAAAAACATCTCAAATAAAGAACATCTCTGATTTTTATTAAAACTGAAACAATAATAAATATTTTGAATGAGTGAACCATTACTACAAAAAAAAAAAACAAGGCATGTAGAACTTAATTTTTTGAAGTCAAGAGCTCATTGGTTAAAAGAGAGTGACAAGTGCACAAAGTTTTTCCGTAGTGACCAACACTAATTAGAGAAACAATACTATTGAGATGCTATTGGTTGATGGCTCAATGTCTACCGATCGGACGACATTAATAGCCATATTGCACAGTTCTATGTTTACATGGAGGCCTAAGCTTGATGGCCTAGCTTTTAAATCCATTGGATAGGAGAAAGGCTTGAGGCTTGAGAGGCCTTCGGAGGAGAACGTCATGTATGAAAGGCTTTAGTGAGTGGGATTTAAAGATCATCTCTAAAGTTTTTACTAATAAATTTGCATATGGCGATAGAGAATCATCTCGAAGTCTCAAAATGCCTTTGTTGGGGCAGGCAAATACTGGACTCCATTCTTATTGCCAATAAGAGTTTGTGGATAATAAGCTGAGAAGCCTAGGTTGCTTCATGAGGGATATATTGAAAAGGCCTCAGATTATGTCAAATGGGGATTCCTTCCATACATAATGAGATGTGGTTTTGATAAATAAAAAATGACTTTCAGATTCCACATTGTATCTAAATTCCATACCATGTGCTCTGCTGTTTTAGTGAAGAGCTCCTTTTGATTTTTCAGTGGACCTCGTGGCTAAGGCAAGTAAATCTTTTGTCTCCTTTGCTTTTTGTCATTGGCACGGAGGCCTATTAAGTGCTTAACACATCTTCTATACAAATATGGTCCACTATTGTTCTGTGGAGCCAACACAAGCCACCCTAACTGTTTGCATGCTCCATTCTTATGATTCGAGGCAATTTTTGGGTTGAAAGTTAATCTAGGTAAATCTGAGTTTGTCTCAGTGGGTCAAGTAACCAATGCTGACAGTTTTGCTGATACACTAGGGTGTAGAGTATCCTCTCTACCAATGAAGCACCTTGGTCTTCCTTTGGGACTGCTTTCAAGGACAAGTCAATTTGGGATGGGTTATCTAGAGGATCAGGCATCGTTTGGCTAGATGGAAAAAGATGTATTTTATCTAAAGGTGGTAGACTCCACTTTGATAGAAAACATTCTTTCTAATCTATCCACGTATTACTTGTCCCTCCTTCCGCTTCCTTTTAGGGTGGCTCACCAACTAGATAAAGTGCAAGGGAGTTCCTCTAGGTTGGGTCAGAAGATGAGTTAAGACTCCACCTAGTAAGCTGGTCCAAGGACTGTGGTCCAAGCTTTTGAATTCTGAAACCTGCTCTCGTTTAATAGTGCACTCTTGGGAAATTGGTTTTGGTGCTATCAAAATGAGGGAGAGGCCTTGTGGAGGGATGTGGTAGATACTACATATGGAAGCCAGTAGGGTGGATGGTAATGAGGTCCAGTGGCCCCATGAAGTGGGATTGCGAGGAAACATACCAAAAGGTTGGAGACAGTTTTCTAACCATACTAGATTTGAGCTTATAGATGGTTCCAGAATTAGATTAGGTAAAGCTCTCAAAGAAGCTTTTTCGAAGCTGTACTACGTTAATCATGCTAAGGCTGCTTCCATGGTAGACTATTTAGGGATATACTGGCTTCCCTCAGTGGGATGTAACCTTTACCAGAGCAGCTCATGAAAGAAAACTGGACTTTTTTTTTTTTTTGTAAGTATAAAAAAACTGATGACTGTTATTTAATCTGTTAAATTCCACTAGATTGAGATATTTCTACGTTGATCTTTACAGCTCTTAGCTGTAATTAGGTGTTTTCTCTTGTATATTCTCTGTGTACTGGCGCTATGCCTAATTATGTGGATTAATAAATTTTCTTCTAAAAAAAAATCCACTAGATTGAGGAAATAAAGGGTTGTTTTTTTGCTAAGTGGAAATAAAGGGTTGTTCAATGTTTGTTTTTCTACAATGAACTCATTCCTTATGATAAGGTCTCTTTGAGAGCTGCATTTTTTGCTTGGGCAGCCTCTAAGAAAGATTCTCACAATGGATAATCTAAGGAACAGAAACATCTTTGTGACTAATTGCTGTTTTATGTGTAAGAAGAGGAGGGTTGTATTTCCACTTGTATAATTCCTGTGTAGTTGGGCTATGCCTATTCTTGGAAATAAAATCTCTTATTAATTAAAAAAAAAAAAAAAAAAGAGCGGACGGTCTGTTGATTCTTTTTTACTCCATCATGAGATTGCGAGTGTGACTCTTCAGTCAGGTAGGTTTGACTTAGGCCTCGTTTGTTTTTAGAAAACATCTCATCTCAATTTCATCATTACACTTTCTGAAATTCTAATACAAAATAAAATAAACAATTCAATTTTTTCAAATCCCAAAACAAAAATAATATTAAAAAATGTATTCTAACAATACTTTATTTAATTTTTTAACTTTAATCTCAACTCATCTCATCTCATCTCTGAAAACAAATGAGGTTTTAGTTAATGTCCGGAAGAACCAAGGACCTTTTGGTGCTTGGAGAGGGTTAAGTGACAATCAACAGATTGCAGTCGTGTAGAAGATAGTCCATACTGGCCTCATTTGGTGTATTTGGAGGGAAATAATGATAGTAAATTTGAGAATAGAGAATGGACATTACAGGAGATCAAAATTTCTTTTTCAGTACTATTCTTTTCCTTTAGACAATTGCTATAAACTTTAATAGGCTTCTTCATAATTTTCTTCTATCTTTTTCTACTTCTAGATAAATGTTTCTCATATATATAAATCTATATATATCCCATAAACCTAGGTTGAGCATTTTGTTCTTTTTAATAAAATTTATTACTTATTCTAAAAAAGAGATTAAACCAGTAACCATAGACAGCTTAAGATAACATTTACCCCTATATAACAAGGTGACAAATAAATCAGAAATAAGTTCCCACGAACCTTCACCATAAACCAATGAAAACCAAATATAAGCTTGGAGATATAAAAATGCAGAGAGAGAGAGAGAGAGAGAGAGTAGAAGCATCAAGCAAGAACTTCAAGATAAAATTAGACATGGCATTCAATTTCAAGGCCTCAAACCGTGATTCAAATAAGTGAAAACTATGTTTGTACATTGTAATCCATGTATAATTGATCCCCCAGTAATTTTAGTTCGAAGGCCTGACCCCAGTATGGCCACAATGGTGACCACATCAATTACCTTTAACATAAAGTCCAAGCAAACATTTAAGCATAAGAGAGCATATGCAGAAAAAAGACCAAATCATATTGTAAAAATCTGTTATGTATTGAATTTCTATACCACCTTATGTATTCACATACCAAGCTAGGCCCTCTACACCAACGAATGCACCGTACATATAAGAACGGAACTCATAAGAGAAGTAGCTTAATTCCCGGGTGCTCAAAAACCCTATGCCAACATCTACCTCTACGGAGAAACAGAAACGAAACAGAGTCTTAAGAACTCACAAAACACGTAGAGAGAGACCCGACATACATAATTGACGAAAATAGAGACTCTTCTAAGACCTTGTGATCATGCTGCAAGAACGAGCCAGCCGGAATGTCAGACTGCCCCCATTAACACTTGCCTCCACTTCGACAGGATTCTCATACGGCTTCCTGCAGCCAGGGCAGCGACCATCCTCCTCAAGAATCCTCTTGTGGCAGAAAAGGCAGAGCCGAAACCCGCACAAGCAAGGTAAAAAGCTTGAGTCCGTGAAATCCAAATCCTCATAGCATACAGGACACGAAGACGGCGCAGGCACCGCACTGTTACAAGCCCACGCGATCCCTCCGCCATAATGCCGGTGCGGATTAGGCAAGCTTTGCTGCTTAGACAAATTGGGCAAACTCTGAGGTCGAAATGCATCGTCAGGCCTCCATGCCCGGCCGTTCCCCCATGCCCCAGGAACCGTTTTCGGACACTCCGGCTTCGGAATCCCCCCTCCTAAGCCCATGCCGTTATCCGTCACTTGGCTCGGAGAAACCACTTGACCAACGGAGTCCCCCTGAGGAGGCGATTCGGAACACGGGTTTTGGTTTTGGCCCTTGCCGTCCTCGTCAGCCGCTAAAGCATCTGCCACGGCCTCCCAATCGTCCAAACACCCATCATCTTCCCCTCCTCCTTCTTCATCTTCTGTAATGCACCCGGAACAGCTACCACCACTGCTACTGCTGCCACTGCTGCTACTGCCAGTGAAGTTTGTTCCCGAGTCGGCAGCGCCTAATACGCTTCCAATCTCGCTGGTGGGACTGTTCGACGGCGAATCCAAATCGCTGTATTGACGAATCGATCCATCCATCTCTTCGCCTCTGGAATTCATCTCTAAATCCTCCAACGATCGGTTGCCCCCATTGCGGCGCTGAACGCCGCCGTTGTTTTCATCCTTGCATCCCTTGTTCTTTGCTGTACTTAAACCCAAATTTCATCCCAGACACGATAATCGATTAAGCGAACCAGAATTTGAAAATTAAATCAACAAGTAGAATCAAAGAAGTACGTTTTTACACATGCATACAGATGTAATTAAAAGAGGAATATATATATATACATATATTTTCAAGGGATAAGAGATCGTGGGCATACATTGAGAAAGCCATTGCTCGCGACGAGCATCGAGCTTGCACTGCTTCAATTTGGCTGACCTGTGGGCCTGAAATCCCCAAGCCCAATCAACAAATCACGAGAGAGGGAGAGAGAAATGAAAAAACAAACATAAAATATAGGTTTAAAAATAGAAAGAGAAGAATTTAATTTCACCCTTTTCTTCTTGCCAAAATCCCTGGCGTTTTGGGCTGGTGGAATCGAAGCGGTGGTGATCGAGTCGGAAACCATGGCTGAGACAGTCGGATTGAGAGTCGGGTTTGAATTACGCAGAGGTTCTCCCAAAAAGAAAATCCCTAATTCTAGAGGAGAGAAACAGAGCGAACTTCTGGAGAAGAATTTGAGAGAGAAAGAGAGAGAGAAATTTTGTGGATAACTGAAACGTCTCTGCTCCGCTCGGCCTTTCTCACGCTGATGACACAGATGGCCGAGTCTCTATATATAGTAATAATGTTACGAAAATGCCCCTAATTCTTTACCTGATCTCTGGCTTACCCAGATGGCATAACACGTAATTTTGAGACAACATTATCCTAGACTCCTAGTAATGTGCCGGAGGCAAGGCTGGGCAGAGGCAGGGTTTTTGCTTTTCGGGGACAGTGAGACTGGGAAATGTTGAAACGACGCTGTTTCAGTTTTTCAAATTTCTACTCTTTAATTGCTCATTTAATCATTTTCCTTGGTGTCAAGTAAAATAAGTAGCAGAAAAAAAGAAGAAGTAATTATTAAGTATTATTAGAGTGATAGATAACCTCTCCAAATTGTCTCAGTGGGATTTAGAAAATTTAAAAATCTGATAAGGATAATAGTAAATGGGAAAATTATGTACATTACATTTTTATTTTATTATATAATATGTGACATATCTATTACTATTAAATAATTCTTTATTGGATAGTTCTTTATCATCGAGCACTAATAGAAAGCGAGTCATAAATAGAATTTAGTCAAAATTTAACTAGTTAGTTCAAAATACACCCACAATAAACTCTCCAAATCTACAGTAAATTTAACTATAACCAAAACTACAGGCCATATAGATTTTTTTTCACAAGTATATTCTTCCTGCTTTGTGCAGGTGGGGTTTTTTTTTTCTTTTATTTTGTTTTTGTGTTTTTTTTTGTGAACTACAGCCTACATGTTATGCATAAGAGTTTTTGCTTTACAATAATCTATCAGTTTAATTTGTGAGCTACAAGTTATGGAGTTGAGTATACACATTTGTGGTAATTTTTTAAGGGTTAGATATGTGTGAAAAGGGAGAAGATTTTAATCTCACTCTAGTATGAAAAGTTACCGAGATTGTATTTTTCTTGTAGTTGTATTGTTTTTGTTCATCAAGAATGTAAGGGAGGAGTGGAGGGAAGGGGGGGGGAATACACACTATAGGGTGTGGTTGAGAGCGGGATCTAAAGCAAAGAAGTACGAGACTCATAGAAAATCAGGTCCAGTTAATAATAATGAAACATCAAGAGGAGAGTGTGGGGAGCTCAGTTGTGACACCCCGACTCCCACGTACAACAAATCTCGGGAATCGTGACGTCAGGATGATGACAACCGGTCACGCATCCCAATGACAAGTGTCAAGTGTGTGCAACAAATAAACAGTGCACAATTAAAAACACAACGGAAGGTAATAAAGTCTACTAGTACCAGAATTTTAATTAATACAGAAATCCAAAATACGAATACCTTAAAACAAAGCCAAAGTCCCAGAAATAAAACACAAGTCTAAAAATAAAAATTACAGCTCAAGTGATCCCAGATCACTCCTCCGGCGGAGCCAGATCCTCAGGCTCGGCATCTGCATCATCAACAAAGTCTACAGTACCATGTAATGGTACCGCAGGTAAGTTATAACCTAACCAAGTCCAGAGATAAAACCATACTCTAACAATTAACCATGCATACCCATGATGCAAATGAAATAATGTTACGCACGCCAAAAATCTCATTGGTTCAAAATCATTCCCAGTAAAATCTATTTCCACCATTTTCCCAGAAAATGGTACACAAAAATCATTTCCATCATTTTCCCAGAAAATGATACACAAAAGCAACTCACGCTATTTTTCCAGAGAACAGCTCTTTTCCATTTAATCCAATTAACCATATGCACCATGGCCTCCCCTGTGGACCATCCGCACGTCCTGGCTACTTTATGAGAGATGCCCAGTTCCGCACCCGGTGCGTTCGTGGCTAGGTCATCCTCTAGCCCCCGCTAGCAGAAGGGCCACGGAGTCGGCACGTCCAACGTCCGATCCCGTTGTCGCCCGGCGACAACCCAGGGGACGTCACTTAGTATATTGCGCTCCCGAGTGACCAGAGGAGCTCCACCGAGATAATGCCCCATCTCGGCTTGGGGTCGTGATACACACGCACCCACAAATCCAGTCAACACATGAAAACTCAGTTTTCATAAAAGTCACATGAACATGAATGCAATACACGAAAACCCAGTTTTCTATTTACAAACATGTCATGTGTACAATATGCAATGAACCAGATCAATCCTCACAACCAATGATCAACTCCCAAAATCACAATCAACCAAAATATCCAATATCCAAATCCAAAACCACAACATAACCGAACTCCAACAAATATCCAATCACAATTAATCACACACAACAAGTACTCCGATCAATCCAACCACCCCCGAACTCCTCGGACTCAGTCCGGAAACCAACCAGGATACATATATAAATAAAAGCAGTTAATTGCATAAATATAATTAAATCTCAAAGAAATGTTTAGGAAATACTTACAGCGCTTTAAAACAATTTTACGAAGGATTCGAGGCACAACGAATCACCAAGGCAGCAAAAATGCACAGTATAAAAATACTGGCCGAAATGCAGTGAAATTAGAATTTTTCACTGTTTCAATCGGAAACTTGAAATTGATAGGGTAGGGCCTATGGAAGGTGGAGAATCTAATGGTGGTGGTGGTTGGCTGAGAATGGTGGCGGAAATGGGCGGTTTTAAGATCGGAAAATACAAATCGGAAGTGATGCTCGTATAACCGGCTCCGACGACGGATCGGGGCCGGGTTTGGGTCCAAAAGTTTGGTATTGGGCCGGTGAAGATATGGTGAAGAAATGGTGGCCGGACGGCAGCGAAATGGCGAAGAGAAGCCCGCGGCTTCGCACGGCTCTCGGAGACAAACGGCGGCTCGGGGTGGTCTGAAAATCTAGGGGTGAGGTCGCCGGTCGGAGGGGAGCCGAACGGCACCGGCGGTGTCGACCACCGCCGGCCGGCGGCGGTGTAGGGAGGTGAAGTCCAAAAGATGCGTGGGTGAGGAGAGAGAGAGGAGGGGCTGCTCGCGTGGGAGAAGAAGGAAGAAGAAAGAAAAAGAAGAAAAAAGAAAAAGAAGAAGAAGAAAAAGAAAAAGGAGATCCAGCTTTTCAACTGTGGTTTTCGAAAGTGATCCAACGAAAAAGATTTTAAAACCACTAGATAAATAAAATAATTCAAACTCAATGAAATACTCAATTAAAATAGTAAAAATATTAAAATCCAAAAACAAGTCCATTTAAATAAAACAAGAACTATTTTTAAAACAGTTAAAATAAATAAATCAATTTAACTCAAAATTAGCTAAAATGAAATATTAAATTCTGACAAAAACATCATTTAAAATAAAAAGAAATTCAATTACAGATCACTAATTTAAATTAATCAAACACAGTGAAATGTTTTAATAAAACAATAGAAATTTTAAAACCCACAAACAAACCAATTTAAATTAAAAAAAAAATCAATTTAAATCCAAAACAATAATTAACAATAAGAAAGCCCAATAAAATAATTTTCACAACTTAAAAATATTATAAAATAGTATTTAAAAACTCCCAAAATTTTAAAACAAGATAATTAATCATGAAATAAATTAAATAAATCATTCATTAAAATACACTAAAATTCAGGATGTTACAATCTCTCCCCCTTAAAATAAATTTCGTCCTCGAAATTGTAGGGTCAAACATCAATGCTAAAGACAGGCATGAGATGCGACTACAGGTAGGCTTAAGAGACATTCCGCCGATCAATCATACGATTGTTGATATTGTTCTATCATAACTGCTTCTCTTTCCCAAGAGAATCTTGAGCCAAAAGATCATCCCAAACTACCTTCTCCAAAGGTATCGACTTAGATCTCAACATTTACTCCTTCTAATTACAATCTGAGTCGGGACAACCTCATAAGTAAGGTCAGGCTGAAATTCGATGCGTCTTGGGTCGATAAAGCGCACCTCTTGCTGACCAAAACTTTTCTTCAACGACGAAACATGGAACACATCAAGAACCTTTCCAAAATACTCTGGCAACGCAATCCTGTAAGCAACAGCCCCGTTCAACTCCAACATCTGAAAAGGTCCTACAATTCTTGGACGAAGTTTTCCTCTTACTAAAACGCTTAATGCCTTTCATGGGAGAGACTTTGAGATAATCCATCACCTTCCTCAAAAGACAAGTCTCATCTCCTTGAATCCACATAATCTTGCTGACAACTTTGCGCCTCCGCCATATCATCTCTTATCACCCGAACGTAATCTAACATCTCTTATAATAACTTGGCCCAAATAATTTACTCCCACCAACTTCATCCCAACGCAAAGGCAATCTGCACATTTTTCCATACAACACTTCATACAGAGTCATCTGAATGGAGGCATGGAAATTATTATTATAAGAAAGCTCCATAAGCGACAGAGGATTTTCCCAATTTCTCCGAAATTCCATGACACCAATCTGCAACATCACCCCATAAAACACCCGCTCATCTTAGATAAGACTATCTTAAAAGGCTCAAATCCCTTCCAGCCAACCAGAAAGAGCATCTATAAATTCTACCCGACAAACTAAACCCGAAAGTTTAACAACTAAATTCTAAATAACAACTATTCTAGCGGTGACTAACTCATCAAAAACTACCATTGACTTTACCACAACATCGCCGAAACCTTCTTGGTAACTCGCCCACCTACTTCTACTCCCAAAAACTTAGTACTAGCACAACTAGCTTATACAATAGCACATCACTAAAAAACCTCAAGGAAAGTCATACTGCTAAACCCTTCAATCCACCAAAAACTATTGTACAACGTCCAAGAATCCTAATGCTTTATTAATTCTCATACTTGATTATGCTATCCACCGTTGATGCCTAAACTTCAACTTTCAAAATTTATCATACACCAAACATGACCCATCAATCTTTCTTTAAGTCCAATAACAATGTCCTTGATTCTCCCTAACTTGACGCTCCATTTCCATAGGAAAGTATAGTCTCAAAAATTTAAATTTCTATGTGACCTCAAGTTATAATTAATTCTTTTAGGTAATCAAAACAATTATTGCCAATCATCCTTCCATCGAGTAACCTGCTTCAACTGCACTCTTCGATCAACTCACCAAAACTCTTGAACTCAATACTGCTACACGTCGATCTCGTGCATCCTTAGCTAGAATCAATATTCCTCCAACGTGCAAGTGATCTATCATTACCATTTCCATCATCTGGACCTATATCCTCGAAATCAACAAGAACCATTTCTTACATCAACACCATCTTTATCCTTAAAATTGATATGGATCAAATCTTAAACCTACTATTGTAACCTCAAGTTAAAAAAAAAACAATCATTTTCTCGAATTTAATCCAAATCTACAATCCTCAGAAAATACTCGAGCTAAATCATTACCTTCCATCTCCAAAGAAATATTCTCATTAAAAAAAAAATTCCTATATTAATCACTGAACTCTGATCAACCTCATTTTAATGGTCACCGACTAGTCAATCTCCAAAATAAATCAAACTAGCACACCAAACTCGAGAAATTAAAAACTTAAATATTATTACAATTCAATCCTTCAAATCTATAATTCTAAAACCTTAAACCAAAAGGAATCACTTCCTGAAATCCTCAAATTCGATGACCTTAAAGCTAAAACACTCACCTTGCAAATCTTGCAAAATTCTAAACCCAAAATAATACCAAAGTGCTTAACTGAGCCGACAAAATCTAAAATTTCTAATTTATTTAATCCCTCAAGTGCTTGTTGAACCTACCACCTTAGATCCTATAAACTTATTTCCTAAAAACTATAGGGTCTCAAACCTTAGATAACTTCTCATAAATCTATCCTCGAAGTTCGTTGAACTTACGACCTCCTATTCTAAAGACCCAACACTTAATTCTATGGAACTTAAGACCCAGCTTAGCTGCAACTTGAGTTCCTACTCCATAGAGTTCACTTAGACCATGTCATTCCCTTCAAGCCTCGATATTAAAACATATCAATCACTAAGAATTCAGGCCTACTACACTAAATGCTCAAGCCTAACAATGGCATTCACAGTCGTACCATATTCCTGTCATAGCGTAGCCCTTAACCCACTTTTCAACTCAAACAGATTAAAATCTAATTACGGAAAAATAATTTAAAACACAACAAAATGCCATGAAATAAAATAGAATAAAACCAACCATAAATAATAACATACCATAAATTAAAACATTTAAAGTAACATATCTCGAACAACATAAATCAAAACAAAACAAAATCTCACAAATAAAATAAAATTTCATAAATAAAATGACATACGATAAATGAATAAAACAATAAAGAAGTACACAATAAATAATTAAAACAAGTAAAATAACCGACCACAGAACAAAACAATTAAAATAAAATAACATTCAACAAAAATAGATGAAACCAATAAAATAACAACAAATAATAATTTAAAACCATTAAAAATAATATACTTCAAACCAAACAATTTTAAATCACAACTTTAAAACTTTCTGGTACTGCACCTAAGGGACATGTGGCTTTACCCAGAGCCGAACTGCTCTGATACCACCTGTGACGCCCCGACTCCCACGTACAACAAATCTCGGGAATCGTGACGTCAGGATGATGACAACCAGTCACACATCCCAACGACAAGTGTCAAGTGTGTGCAACAAATAAACAGTGCACAATTAAAAACACAACGGAAGGTAATAAAGTCTACTAGTACCAGAATTTTAATTAATACAGAAATCCAAAATACGAATACCTTAAAACAAAGCCAAAGTCCCAGAAATAAAACACAAGTCTGAAAATAAAAACTACAGCTCGAGTGATCCCAGATCACTCCTCCGGCGGAGCCAGATCCTCAGGCTCGGCATCTGCATCATCAACAAAGTCTGCGGTACCATTTCATGGTACCGCAGGTAAGTTATAACCTAACCAAGTTCAGAGATAAAACCATACTCTAACAATTAACCATGCATGCCCATGATGCAAATGAAATAATGCTACGCACGCCAAAAATCTCATTGGCTCAAAATCATTCCCAGTAAAATCCATTTCCACCATTTTCCCAGAAAATGGTACACAAAAATCATTTCCATCATTTTCCCAGAAAATGATACACAAAAGCAACTCACGCTATTTTCCCAGAAAACAGCTCTTTTCCATTTAATCCAATTAACCATATGCACCATGGCCTCCCCTATGGACCATCCGCACGTCCTGGCTACTTTATGAGAGATGCTCAGTTCCGCACCCGGTGCGTTCGTGGCTAGGTCATCCTCTAGCCCCCGCCAGCAGAAGGGCCATGGAGTCGGCACATCCAACATCCGATCCCGTTGTCGCCCGGCGACAACCCAGGGGACGTCACTCAGTATATTGCGCTCCCGAGTGACCAGAGGAGCTCCACCGAGATAATGCCTCATCTCGGCTTGGGGTCGTGATACACACGCACCCACAAATCCAGTCAACACATGAAAACCTAGTTTTCATAAAAGTCACATAAAACCCAGTTTTCTATTTACAAACATGCCATGTGTACAATATGCAATGAACCAGATTAATCCTCACAACCAATGATCAACTCTCAAAATCACAATCAACCAAAATATCCAATATTCAAATCCAAAACCACAACATAACCGAACTCCAACAAATATCCAATCACAATTAATCACACACAACAAGTACTCCGATCAATCCAACCACCCCCGAACTCCTCGGACTCAGTCCGGAAACCAACCAGGATACATATATAAATAAAAGCAGTTAATTGCATAAATATAATTAAATCTCAAAGAAATGTTTAGGAAATACTTACAGCGCTTTAAAACAATTTTACGAAGGATCCGAGGCACAGCGAATCACCAAGGCAGCAAAAATGCACAGTGTAAAAACACTGGCCGAAATGCAGTGAAATTAGAATTTTTCACGGTTTCAATCGGAAACTTGAAATTGATAGGGTAGGGCCTATGGAAGGTAGAGAATCTAATGGTGGTGGTGGTTGGCCGAGAATGGTGGCGAAAATGGGCGGTTTTAAGATCGGAAAATACAAATCGGAAGTGATGCTCGTATAACCGGCTCCGGCGACGGATCGGGGCCGAGTTTGGGTTCAAAAGCTTGGTATTGGGCCGGTGAAGATGTGGTGAAGAAATGGTGGCCGGACGGCGGCGAAATGGCGAAGAGAAGCCCGCGGCTTCGTATGGCTCTCGGAGACAAACGACGGCTCGGGGTGGTCTGAAAATCTAGAGGTGAGGTCGCCGGTCGGAGGGGAGCCGAACGACACCGGCGGTGTCGACCACCGCCGGCCGGCGGCGGTGCAGGGAGGTGAAGTCCGAAAGATGCGTGCGTGAAGAGAGAGAGAGGAGGGGCTGCTTGCATGGGAGAAGAAGGAAGAAGAAAGAAAAAGAAGAAAAAAGAAAAGGAGAAAAGAAAAAGAGGAAGAAGAAAAAGGAGATCCAGCTTTTCAACTGTGGTTTTCGAAAGTGATCCAACGAAAAAGATTTTAAAACCACTAGATAAATAAAATAATTCAAACTCAATGAAATACTCAATTAAAATAGTAAAAATATTAAAATCCAAAAACAAGTCCATTTAAATAAAACAAGAACTATTTTTAAAACAGTTAAAATAAATAAATCAATTTAACTCAAAATTAGCTAAAATGAAATATTAAATTCTGACAAAAACATCATTTAAAATAAAAAGAAATTCAATTGCAGATCACTAATTTAAATTAATCAAACACAGTGAAATGCTTTAATAAAACAATAGAAATTTTAAAACCCACAAACAAACCAATTTAAATTAAAAAAAAATCAATTTAAATCCAAAACAATAATTAACAATAAGAAAGCCCAATAAAATATTTTTCACAACTTAAAAATATTATAAAATAGTATTTAAAAACTCCCAAAATTTTAAAATAAGATAATTAATCATGAAATAAATTAAATAAATCATTCATTAAAATACACTAAAATTCGGGATGTTACATCAATGGAGGGGTAAATGAGGGGGGAGTGAAAAAGGGGAGCAGTGGGATGGTTCGCAATTATCCTCTAGAGAAGAAAGGCAGGGGTGGGAAGAAGATGGAAACAAGAGAGAGTAACGTAGAGTTAGTGTTGGGTAATTAGGAGGTAGGGGAGGAAGGAATTGAAGGGATGGGAAAAGGAACCATGAGTTGTAATGGAAAAAATATAGAAGCTGTAGAGGAAATGGAAGGAAGTATAGAGATGACAGGGAGAAAGGGAAGTGAAGAAATATGTGTGAGTGAATATGAAGTAGAGGAGGTAGGACTCTCAAAATGTGAGAATACCAATAAAAAGAACCAAATAAAGGGGGCATGGAAAAGGAGGGCAAAAGGAAAGGGTAAGGGTATATCAAGCCCAAGTGTATACACACCTACGAAAAGAAACATGAGGGAGGAGGAGGGTAGGGAGGTTGAGCTGAAAGGCAGTAAAAAAGCAAAAAAGAATAGTGTTGAGAATGATGAAGTTCATGTTGAAAATTTGGCGGAAGCTATAACACAGCCCCGCCAATCCCAATGAAACACTAAGTTGGAACTGTTAAGGATTTGGGAACTCCTGAAAAATTCAAGACCTTTGTCATATAGCAAATGAAAAGAGACCCAATATAGTCTTTTTTATGGAGACTAAGCTAAATTCAGTGAAGTGTAGTAGAGTGAAGAGAAGACCGAAGTGTGATGGGTGCTTTGTTGTGGAACCAGTTGGTAGAAGGGGAGGTTTAGCATTGATGTGGGATAACATGACAAATGTTGAAGTGTTGAACTACTCATAGAGGCATATTAGTGCTTGGATAACTAATGAGGAGGGGAAAATAAAGTGGTTGCTGACGAGGTTTTATGGGGAGCCTGATTCAAGCAAGAGGGAGGAGGCATGGAATTTGTTAGCAACTCTTAAACGTATAGGAGATCATGAGTGGTGTGTAATTGGTTACTTTAACGAAATACTAACCATGATGAAAAAAGAAAAGGAAATATAAGACAAGAAAGATAGATTGACAGATTTAGAGAAGCAATAGAGAGAGGGGAACTGTTTGACTTGGGGTGGAGAGGGACAAATTTACTTGGAGTAACAAACATGAAAATAATTCTTTTACTAAAGAAAGGTTGGATAGGGTTGTTGCAAATGCGAAATAGTCAGAAGTCTTTAATGATAATTTAGTGGAAGTTTTAGTAACAAGCGGCTCTTATCATAGACCCATTCTATTATCCACAACATAGTCTGGTAAATGTGATTGGAGAGGGACGAAACTGTTTAGATACGAAGCAAGCTAAGCACTTGAGGAAGAGTGTGAAGAGGTTTTGAAGGGTGTATTGAGTAACCAGCCAGATACTTATGTATGAGGTACATAAGTTGATGGAAGGAAGTAGAGAGGCTTTAGTTAGATGGAACAAACAATTAAGAGTAGAAAGAGGGTAGGAGTTGGAAAAAGAGTCAAAAGAACTGAAATAGTTACAATCTGAAAAGAATGGGTATAATTCAGAGAGTATAAAAAAGATTCAAAGGAAGTTGGCAATATTTCTAGATAAGGAAGACTTGAAATGGAGACAAAGGGCCAAGAAAAATTGGTATCAGTTTGGGGACATAAATACTAGGTTCTTTCATGCATGTGCAAGCCAGAGGAAAAAGAAGAACCTGATAAAGCATATGGTTGATGATCAAAACAGAAGCTTTTCAAAGCCAGAGGAGTTGGAAGAAGCTTTCAAATCCTACTTTGAAAAGTTATTTACCTTTTCTTAGCCAAGCACAATGGAGATTGAGGATTGTCTGGAGAACATAGAGGCCATAGTGTCCAGAGAGATGAATGTGAGCTTGTCAAAGACTTACACCAGAAGAGAGGTAAAAGATGCTATAGACCAGATGACCCCACTCAAATCACCTGGGTCTAATGGCTTCAGAGCTTGCTTTTTCAAAATCATTGGAGCACAATAGGGGATGAGGTGAGCTCAACTGTACTTGCTTGTTTGAATGGTAATCTTTTAAATCCTTCAGTGAACTTTACTCATATTGTGCTTATTCCTAAAACAAAGAGCTCCATATACACAAGTGAGTATAGACTAATTAACTTGTGTAATGTATTGTATAAAATTATGTCAAAGGTGTTGGCTAATAGACTTAAGAAAGTATTGACAAATATCATATCTCCAATCAAAGTGCCTTCATACCTGGGAGATTGATAACTGACAATATTATGGTGGCTTATGAAGTGATGCACTTAATGAAAGTTAGGAAAAAAGGAACTCAGGGAAGTATGGCCATTAAAATAGATAAAGGAGAGGGTTTGGTAAACAATAAATAAGTAGAAGAATGCATACCTGTCTGCTGCTGCAAAGGAAATTATGGTAAAGGTAGTATTGCAGGCAATTCCCACCTATACTATGAGTGTCTTCAAGATTCTCAAAGAATTGCGTCAGGAGTTGAATGTAATGTGTGCAAAGTTTTGGTGGGAAATCAACAGAAGAATAACAGTGTGCAGTGGAGGAATTGGGAAAAAATCGAAAAACAGAAAGGGAAGGGGGGGATTAGGGTTCAGGGACTTAGAGTGTTTCAATATGGCTTTGTTAGTAAAGCAAGGATGTGGGGATTTATCAAATGGGAGATAAATATTTTAAAGAGCCTGGTGACAATGATCTTCAAAGAGAAATATTTTAGAACAAATTCCATGCTAGATTCTATAATGGGAGATAAACCTTTACTTATATGGAAGAGTGTGGGAAGCTATGGGCTTGTTGAAAGAGGGTCTGAAATGGAGGGTGGGTAACAGACACAAAATAAAAATATGGGGGCATAAGTGGTTGTCTAAACCTGTTTCTTTTAAAGTTCAGTCTCCAATTTTGATACTGAATGAAGATGCAAAGGTGAAGGATCTAATCGACCAACAAAATAACAAATGGAATGAAGAGTTGATAAGAAGTATATTCATACAGGAGGAGGTAGAGCAGATTTACAGTATCCCTTTAAGTAATGTGAGTACAGAAGATAAATTGATTTGGTACCATCAAAAAAAGGTTTATTCATAGTAAAAAGTGCTTATCATGTGGAGATTGAGAGAAAAAAAGCAATCCAGGGAGAAACCTCAAATGAGAGTAAGATAGATGGAAGATGGAGAAATATATGGGAACTAAATGTCCCTAGGAAAGTGAAAATATTTCTATGGAAAGCAGATAATGATTTGCTTGCTACAAGAAGGAATTTCTTCAAGAAAAAGATTGTGGATAACCCCCTCTGTCCCATTTGTCACCATGAAGTTGAGTCAGTCATGCACTTGTTATGGCAGTGTCCAGCAGCTAATGATGTTTGGGTAGGGATGATAAATTCTTTATAGAGGTGGAAAGTTGCAGAAGATGATTTCCTCTGTTTGTGGGAAAAACTGAAGAAGAGAATAACATAAACATAATTGGAAGTGATAGTAACAACAATGAGGGCTTTGTGGATGAGAATGAATGAATTTATTTTTTAAAACAAGTTTAAAAATCCTATTAGCGTGATTAGATCAGTAAGGAAAAGTCTCCAAGAATACCAGTCATCTAACCAGTTGTTGAAGAGGGCCAATAACACAACCATCTCAAAGAGGCAGAACCAGCATTGGGAGAAACCTAAGGAGAATTTTGTCAAAGCAAACTAGGATGCAGCAGTAGATTTAAAAAACAAGAAAGTTGGAATTGGAATTATTATTAGAGATGAGAAAGGGGAAGTAATGGGAGTAGCGTGTGATCAAAGAAGGTTTATACATCAACCAATTACAACAAAGAGTCTAGCCTTATGGAGGACAGCAGAATTATGTGAAGTCTTGAGTTTTTCAAAAGTAATACTAGAAGGTGATGCACTGGTGATTATCAACGCAGTTAACAATGAAGATGAAGACTTTTCCAGCTATAGGAACATCATTTCAAGAAATAAAGAAATATCTCTATGATAGAAAATAGTGAGAGGTGAGATTTTTACATAGAGAGAAAAACACAGTTGCACACACATTAGCAAAAGAAGCTTTACAATTAGATTACGAAAGAATATGGATAGAGGAAGCACCAGAATTTGTAACTAGTGGTTTGGTGAAAAGCAATATTTGTAATGGATGATTTTTCATATTGAATACAAAAGGTTTATTTAAAAAAAAAAAGTTATAAATAGAAGCCCATTTTTCATATTGAATACAAGAGGAAGCCCAAAATCATTTTTTATTTTAGGTGAATACATAGAAGCCCAAGTGTTTTTTAAATAAGGAAGAAATATTTTAATTACTATTAGAATTAAAATAAATAAAATTTATAAATAGATATTTAAATGGAATAGTGAAAGATTTAGAGAATTTGTTAATTTAGTGTTATAAAAAGTTGGGGCCCATAAAAAAATTAATTTTTTTACACTTTTTCATGGTGGAGTATACTCTTTTAATAAAAACCCTACACAATTCTTGTATACTTGGGGCTTGCACAAATCATTACTCTTTAGATAAATGATTTGTAAAGCCCTAAGATAAATCTATTTTAATTGTGAACCTCATTTTTTTTTTCCTAAAAATAATGCATGAGACTTACACAACGTAAGACTATATTTAACATTATTCATATATCTATATCTAAAATTGGACGATTCAATTTAAACAAAATCTATATTGCTCTAGGAGTCATGTAAGTAAATATAGTGATTTAGGCTGCGTTTCAGTGTTGAGGTGATCTTAAACGATCTGAATTAATATATGAATAGTAGTGTTTTGTAGGTTCTATTGAGCTGTGTTTGAATGTAAATAAGTTGAGATATGTGTTTAAATGTATGAAGTAGGTTGAGATGTGTTTAACTTTTTATAGGAAGTTGAAAAAGTAGTGAATTCCATCAATGGTTGGTTTGAGATGGATTGAGATGATTTTGACATGTAAGTATAATTCGATATGTCACCTGTTAACATAAATTACGATGATTTGGGTCCTCCTAGATTTTGACCATAAATCACTTGGCATTAACTGTAAGAAAAAATTGCAGCGAAAAATACCTCAAGCTCAGCTTATAAAATTGCTCCACGAGTTTCTTCAGATCGACAAAAACCAAGCTTTTCCTCTTAGTGGTAAAGTGTACTATGTAGTTAAAAACTAGATTAACACTTAACAAATCCACAGCCTAAAAACTATTTCAAGAAAGAACAAATGAGAGATTTTTTCTAAGTCAGAATGGTGCCAAAACCTTCTTGAGAGGGACTATATATAGTCCACCAAAGGCTAGCCGTTACACTGCAAATAAATGCAGTGTAATGGCTTGTAACGTATGGCATTAAGCCATGCGTTACAAGACATGTAATGTATGGCTTAATGCCATACGTTCATGCCTTATGAAGGGAGGGGGTCAGCCCACGTGGGCGCCCCTCCTTTCCCTGCTAACATCTCCCACTCGCACACAGTGGGCATGACCCTAGGTCTGCATCTCTTTAATATTCTCAATCTTGTTCATACATAGCAAATAGGTCGTACGACCATCAAGCACATCTGTAGAAAGGTGGGAGTACATACACTAAATCTCTCCCAGAGAAGACTAGCATAGTAACATCCCTAAAGTGTCTGGTCATGTCCTACACTCATTCGATCGCATCAAAATCAAGCATTTTCGAAACCCTCTTGAGTTCAGAAAACTCAGAACAATGCTTGACTACCTCCAAATCATTTCAATATGTTCACAACCTTAGTCGCTACCAGGATGTAGCGTCATAGTTTGACGTTAGTAAATACTATCGAAGATGCGATATCGAAGAATCTTCCCTTTGCACTCATATCATTCAACTTTGGTCGAACCGCTTTCCCAGTAATGCCTCTTTAGACCGTATTAATCATGGCCATAGACAACATGCCAAAGTAGCAGACATCACAACCTCCATCTCGTGACATAGTCAAAAGTAAATGACACTTAAAAATGAGACTCACACAGTGATAAAGAGGGAAACCTTTTACTCACTTACTCATTTGGTCGTATAAGTACATGTAGTATGAAACACATGTTACGGTTGATTTCTCTTTCTCAAAGAGCATATGTCTAGATCAACACCGTACAAATCTTGGTCTAGTCGCTCCTTAGGCGTCTAACCCGAGTTCCTCAATTTGCACGCCTCCGAGGCGTCAAAGAGAATCTCGCATCTGGCTAACTACAGGCTACATGGATGGTGGGGTAACCCATGCATAGTCCATTCAATAGACCTCATTTTAGCTCCCACTAAGGCGACATACTTTGTATCAACCTACTTATCCCTTTGGACAAGTACCTAGGGACACAATGTTTCATCTCTACTCGCTACTCAAGCGCTAGAGGCGATCGCTCATGTGAGTGAGCCAATCTAAGCCTGTTGACATATCTTTTGTGTGTGTATTAGAAAAAACAATACGATAAAGACAAGAACTGAACCATATTGTATTAATATCCTAAAGGAAATGTTACATCTCAATGTCATTTGTAATACAAATTACATTTACAATCTACGTAGTCCTAGATTCCTAACATGAGCCTTAAAGACATCTCTTGCTATAGGCTTCGTTAAGGGATCAGCAACCATACGACTCGTAGAAAGATGTTTCAGAACCACTTCCTTTTGTGCTACCATGTCTCTGATATAGTGATATCTTATATCTATGTGTTTGGTTCTTCCATGATATTTTGAGTCCTTAGCATATGCGAGAGCTGTCATGCTATCGCAGAATATCGTCACCGGATCTGAAGTATCCGTGCCAATGTCTAAATGCTTGAGGAGCCTCCGTAACCAAACAGCTTCTTGAACTGCTGCTGAACAAGTTATGTATTCCGCTTCCATGGTGGATAAGGCTATACATGGTTGTTTCTTACTGCTCCATGTAATGGCGCCATTGTTGAGCAGAAAGATATACCCAGTGGTTGATTTGCGCTCATCTAGGTCACTGCCCCAGTCGGCATCGCTGTAACCTCTTAGCTGCAAATCTGAACCTTGATAGCACAGCACATAGTCTACAGTTCCCTTCAGATATCGCATAATCCTTTTGACTGCTTTCCAGTGAGCCAATCCAGGGTTAGATTGGAATCTACTTACTAAGCCAACTGCATAGCATATGTCAGGCCGAGTACACATCATTGCGTATATCAAACTACCCACAGCATTAGCATAAGGGACACGGGCCATCTTTTCCTTTTCTCTTTGAGTCTTAGGACACAACTCTTTAGATAAGTTCTCGCTTTTTGTAACAGGGGTGTCAATGGGTTTACATTCACTCATTAGGAAGCGTTCGAGAACTTTCTTTATGTAAGTCTGTTGGGACAAACACAATATTCTCTTTGAGCGATCTCTATAGATCTTAACTCCCATAATGTTTTCTGCCTCACCCATATCCTTCATCTCAAAATTGAAGGATAACCACTCTTTTGTGGCGACTATCAACCCTTTATCATTTCCAGCTACTAGTATGTCGTCAACATATAATGACAACATAATGAAACTCTTCTTGGATCTTTTGACATAGACACAATGGTCTTCTGTGATCATCGTAAACTCATTCGAAAGAACGGCTCGATGGAATCTGAGATACCATTGCCTAGATGATTGTTTTAGGCCATATATAGATCGTTTGAGCTTGCACACTTTGCGCTCTTGACCTTTGACCACAAAACCCGTTGGTTGATCCATATAGATCTCCTCATCTAGTTCTCCATTGAGAAATCCTATCTTAACATCCATCTGGTAGAGTTCCAAATCCATCTAAGCTACTATAGCTAGAATCAGGCGAATTGAGGCAAACCTCACCACTGGTGAAAAAGTTTCCTCATAGTCTATACCCTCCTGTTGGGTATATCCGTTCGCCACTAAGCGAGCTTTGTACTTATCTATTGATCCATCTGACTTGCGTTTGACCTTAAGAACCCATTTGTTCCCAATAGTCTTACGCCCTGTCAGTAGATCAACTAGATCCCAGACCTGGTTAGTCTTCATAGACTCAATCTCATCATTGAGAGCTTTCATCCACTTATCTTTAGTAGAAGATGAGAGAGCCTCATGAATTGTCCTAGGCTCATCATCATCATGCAGAGCTACCATAAAAGTTTCCCCTTCAATCTCAAAACGACGACGGGGAATACTTTCACGTGTGCTTCTACGCGGATGAGGTTGTTGTGATTGATTGACAAGTGGTGTGTTCCCACTAGGATTTAAATCATTTTTATAATTTGTAGGATGTTGAAGAATTTCTTCCTCATTCTCAACTAAATTCCTTGGAGCACTTTTCTCTTGTTCCATAATCTCATGAAGTTCTAAACTACTATCAACCTCACCTCTACTTGGAAATTCATCTTCAATAAAATCCACATCTCGTGACTCAATCTCAGTCACACTTCCATCAGATTGTTCACCTATTAACACATACCCTTTAAAGTGTTCTGAGTACCTTATAAAGATACATTTCTTCCCTCTATGGCCTAACTTCCCATACTTATGAGAAAGATCGTGAACAAAACCCATTGAACCTCATGGCCGCAAGTTACTCAAATTGGGTTTCTCGCCGGTCCATAGTTCATATGGGTTGGAAGTTACTGATTTGGAGGGCACTCGGTTAAGAATGTAGGCAGCAGTCAAAAGTGCATCCCCCCAAAAAGAAATTGGAAGGTTTGCTTGCGCCATCATTGACCTAACCATCTCAAGCAGTGTTCGATTTCTCATTTCCGCCACACCATTTTGCTGTGGCGTACTTGGCATCGTCAACTGTCACTTGATTCCTTTTTCATCACAGAGCCTTTTAAATTGCTCAGAAAGATATTCTCGTCCTTGGTCAGTTCTTAGAGTTTTTAAACTCTTGTCTAACTGATTCTCAACCATCCTTAGATATTGTCTAAAGCATTCCAATGCTTCAGACTTATGGGAGATTAAGTAGACATGACCATAACGTGAAAAATCATCTATGAAAGTGATGAAGTAGACACCTCCGTGTCTTGCCCTCACACTCATTGGACCACAGATGTCTGAGTGGACTAATTGCAGTGGAAAAGATGCCCTAGTGGCTTTTCCAAACGGTTTTCTCTTAGCTTTTCCCATTAGACAATGTTCACATGTGGGCAAGATGACCCTAGCGAGATTGCCTATCAGGCCTTCTCTAGCTAACCGAATCATTCTATCTTGTCATATATGGCCAAGCCTAGCATGCCATGTATGTGAATCCAAATTATCAATAGATGAAGAAAGAAAAGCAATAGATTCATTTATATTAGAATAAACCAAATCTAATATCATAAAACCGTCTTACAGAAAAGTATTGCCATAAAACACATGGCCCAAATAAAAGGAAACATTATACACACACCTAAGAAATCTGCCGCGTCCTTTCAAGATAGAAAAAGTATAATTTAGACATGTCGCAAGATCGAAAAACCGCTAGACTTCATAATCATCTCTTGCGCCACAATATCCAATTATTAAATTTTCTAACCTAATTCCCATGCAAATTATTTAAAAAAAAATATGGGAGAATTTATCATCATAAATCTCAACTATACTCCCACTATCTTAAGTAGTCTCTTAGTCCTAGTCATATGTAAAGACATAACCTACTAAAAACCGCACTAACCTTTTGGGCCAGTCTACAAGGACAGCTACTCAGACCATAGCGACCTGTTGGGCCAGTCTACAAAGACAGCCAGACTACAGTGACCTGTTGGGCCAGTCTACAAAGATGGTTCATATGAGACTATTACAGTCCATTTTTCTTGTTTCATCAATGCATTTACAGTTCTTACTGGGGCCACTGTAGTCTTTTTGGTTATACAATGCATTTACAGTTCTTACTGGGGCCACTGTAGTCTTTTTGGTTATACAATGCATTTACAGTTCTTACTGGGGTCACCATGGTCTTTTGGCTATACAGTGCATTTACAGTTCTTACTGGGGTCACTGCAATTCTTTCACTTACCATTCACACTGACAATTCTAACTAAGACTACTTAGTGGAATTTTCTATATTTTTATCACTAAAAGAAATGAAGACTAATGTCTAATCATTCAAGTCTAACATTCAATGATGATAAAATAATCACATTTCCACATATTCAATTCACACATACATGTAATCACATTTAATCTAAAACATTAAATAAAAAATCACATGTAATATAACATTATGGAATTAAAAAAAATATGAATATGACCATATATTCACATGTAATCACATTTAATCTAAAACATTAAATAAAAAGATCACATGTTATAAAACAATATATCTAAGCATATATTAAATCATACAAAAAAAATTTTTTTTTTTTAATAAAAAAAATGTATATTTAACCCCCACCTAAACCAAAGGAAAGTCGCAAGCTAATGGTGCGCACTACCCTTACATAATCGATGGTCTTGGGTTCGAATCCTAGATGCCATTTTTATTCTCTTCCTTTTTTTTATTTTGTGTTTTTTATTAAAACACTGCAGGGCCGAATGGCCTAGCCCAATTAAAATTTGGTTTAAAAAAAACAAACGGGCCGAATGGCCTAGCCCATGAAAAAACAGAAGGCTATTTGCCTTCTTCTACCTTCGGATGGCTACTGTTCATGTGAACAGTAGCCATTTCACAGCAGCAGCACAGCTGCCGCTTAGGTCCACCACGAGCCGCGTTAGATGCTTCCACCGGCCGGAATCATTGACTTCAAACGGACGGATGATGCCATAGCACCTCATTGGTGCGCGCTACACCACGGTGGTGCGCGCAGCACGCAGGTGGTGCGCGCTGCACCTATGTGGTGCGCGCTGCACCTCCCTGGTGCGGCTGCACCCAAGTGGTGCGCGCAGCACCTCCCTAGTGCGCGCTGCACCATCCTGGTGCGGCAGCACCTTACGGTGGTGTGGGGAGCACCACGCATTGGTGCTCCTTCGCAATGCTTCCCTTTTTTTTTTTATGGATAAAAAAAAAAAAAAAAGAACTACAAAAAATGGCATCCAGATTTCTCACATACAAAAAATAAATAAATAAATAAACTGGAAACAATTTATATGGGCTCTAATACCAATGTAAGAAAAAATTGCAGCGAAAAATACCTCAAGCTCAGCTTATAAAATTACTCCACGAGTTTCTTCAGATCGACAAAAATCAAGCTTTTCCTCTTAGTGGTAAAGTGTACTACGTAGTTAAAAACTAAAGTAACACTTAACAAATCCACAACCTAAAAACTATTTCAAGAGAGAACAAATGAGAACATATCAATACATATTCGATATAATAATATTATTGGTATATTAACTCAATAATTAGCTAACTTCGGCCATAATGGCAAGCTTCGGAGTGAGTCAATACTAACTCACGAGCCACCTTATCTTCAATTTTGGAGATTAGTTTACAACAACAAATTTTAAGTTGTTGAAGCAAGTGTCTTAATTTTAAGTTGCTGAGATAATCTTAGATAATTTAAGCTGATCTATGAATAATAATATTTTATAAATTCCATTGAAATGCGTTTTAATATAAATATATGATATATGTATTTGAATATATGAAGTAAGTTGAGATAGATCAAGTCACATGTAAAAATATCAAAAATTAAAGAATCTTATTTACATAAAGCATCGCAACAAATGGAAATGAAGTCAAATTACTAAGCAAAAAGATAACACAAAACTTTGAATTTTTGTTTTGAATTATTTGTTTTTTAAAAAAAAAATCAGAGAGGAAGAGTCCAAATGTAATGCCCCAATGGAATGCTTAAGTTACATAGCTTATAATTCAAAATGATTAGTCAATAATACAATTAGAGCTTTATTAGAACATTATAAAGAGCATAAAGTTCTCATTCTCATGTAATGTGAAATCTCATACATCACCTACCCTTATCACTTATCAGAATAGGAAACACACCTACCCTACCGCGATAACCCTTTTCACCCAAGGAAGGGAAAAGGGACCCCGAGCGAACCGACTCAAGGCCAAAAAAAAAAGAGACCAGTTGAAAGAGATTGCACAAATGCATAATCTAAGTCCTAAGATGCTATTTTAATTGAATTAGAGACCTATTGCATGTAAGTCGATATAGAAGGCATAACCTTATCGCATTTGACATGTCAAATTATAAAAGTCAAATTTTAAGCGATAGATGGGTCCCACCTAGAAGGCACATATCAACGATGAGGAGGATCCTCCACATCAATTTGTAGGTAAGATTCAAGCCCTCAATGCAATTCTTTCTTATTTCAGAGAGTATCCTCCGTAGTATCCAATTGGATTTCAAGCAGCGGGAAAAATTTTATACACCACACTACCATCTCATTTTCATTCCACTATATAAGATGAAAGTGTGATGTATAGCATTATTCCAAGCAACGGTATTTGTTCAAAGTAAGACAACACACAGAAAACACAAGGATATCCAAGGCAAACCGAAGTCACATCCTGATCAAGATATTGTTGTTGCGAACGGCTATCCCTAAATATCAAAGATCTCCATACGAATTTGGAAAGTTAGTCCCAGTAATTGAGGCTTATTGGCCAGGCATTTAACTTTATAGGTGAAACAATGAAGTGAGGATATGAATGTTCATGTTGTATAAATTCAAAGACATAAAAAGAGCCAATATGTGGGATTCAATATGGCTGCAAAATTTTCAATCATGGGACATGTTCACTGGTACCTTGCGTCTCGATTTTCTGCAGAGAAAAAAAAAAGAAGAAACAAGAAAAGCTGAGTCCGAGTTACCGATAAACATTATTTGACAGAAATATTTTGAGAAGATCTTTTAATTTTACAGAACAACAGCTAATTTTTTTTTTTTTTTAAATAGCAAGTAATTCTCAAAACCAATTCCACATGACCATCTCTTTTATGAATAAAGATAAGAATAAGATCACAAGTTCAACTGTGTCTGAGCAAGTGTGAGTTATATTTACCTAAAAAGAACATCCGAAAAGTCTGTTTTTCACCTTCTGACATAAATAACACAAAAACCAAGTATAGCTAAGTTGTCTTCCTAAATATTAATAATCAACCAAAATAATTCTAATTTTTGGTTGGCATCAAATTAAATGTACACAGGTAGATATTCGAATTGGAAAGCAGCAGCATATCTGCTTATGTACATTAAGAAATAAAAAATAAAAAAACAGAAAGTGTGTTGCTCTATAATTGAAAGGAGAAAAGTGTGGTGTTCAGTAATCTACAATCTGTAATCAGGAAGCTACTACAACTTAAGACTCCTAACAATTTTTTTAAGACTCTAACAATAGCATCGATATATCATATATTAGAATTTAGAGGTAAACCAACCAACAAGAACCAGAGGGACCAGAAACTGTATTATTCTATAATCAGGATGTAGGAACCAAGCATTTGACCCACTTTTAATTCCTACCCACTGCATAATGATTATATCGTGAGAGGATTGACTAGATAGTTCAACAAAAACAGAATTTCTTCCTGAACAAAATGGTTTCTATAAAGTAATTAACGTGGGATTATACAAAATAGATAATCTTTAATTGAGAGCAACGGCTTCGCCTTCTTCTCTTTCATAATTCATACATACAGTAGAGTAGCCCCATGATATTTTCATATGTCTACCAACTCACACATCCTTTGCAGCATACATACAGCACTGACAATTCAGTAACATTTAATAAAAATCACTACGAAGTGGAAATAAGTCGGAGATGGCATAATCAACGAAGATAAACCCTAGCTCAGATTTTAAGCGGTCAAGTAAATGAGAAAGTAAGGACCGAAAAGAAGAGAGAGATAGAGAGAGAGGGAGAGAAGGGTTGGTACGGGTTGAGCGTTGTGCCAGGCAAGGCCTCTGTAGACGTTGACAGAGAAAGTGGCGGTTAGGTAAATGGTGGCGACGCCAAGACCCGCCGTGAATGCCTTGAATGCCAAATCTCCAGCCTTACTCGCTATCCCCATTTGTCTCAATCTCTATCCCCTTCAGAACCTCTATCCACCTTGGTACTCGTCTCTGGCTCCCTGGCCAATCTCACTCGAGTCGGAAGGAACTCAGGAAGGTCGGCGGGCAGCGGAAGCTTCGGCTATTTGTTGAATTTGAGCACATGAAGATGGGAAACCATTTTGTGGCCATCACAAGCATTGGACGACCTAGATGGGCTTTTCTTTTCGACATATTTGCTTAAGCGCAAATGCTGGGTACTCTTTTTTCAATGAATAAATATGAAATTTATATAAAATAATTTAATTTTTTAATAATAAATTTTATTATTTTTTAAAATAAATATGTGACATTTATATAATTATAATTCTATCTAGTATTATTTTTTATTTTTTGATAGCATGTTAGAGTCTAGGTTTGTATGCTTAGTGCACTTCTTTTAAAAAAGAGTACGATCAATTAATCAAAATTAAATTTTTTTCAAGTTAGTTATTTTTTTCAAATGAATTGTGTGGGATATACATATTTCAAAACTGAAAATATTATTATTTTTTTATTTAATTGACTTGACAGATTTTCCACATCAATAATATTTTTAATGCGTCAATAACTGAATTTACTTTCCAATTAGACTGCCCAATCTCACCTCTTTCATTCCAACCATAAACCAAGCACAAAGCCACTTTAGTCTCACGCTCCCTCTTCAATGCTCTCACTCCTTCATTGCCTCCCCCTCATCCAAAGCTCAACACCTCAGCTCACGTGCACATTGTGCCATTCCAATTCTCTCTTCTCAGACGATGTCGCGGTCCGCTTATCTCATCGTTGCTCAACTCCTATGCTCTCCTCTCTATCAATGCAACGTTGCTCTCGCCCCGTCTTCCTCGTCCAAAGCTCAGCCCCATGTTTACTCTGTCTTCATCTCCATCTTCGTCTCCCTCATCAATGTCCCACTACTTTTCTCTTTGATAATATTATTATTTCCCTCTTTGTCTCTTTGATAATATTATGTGGAAAAAGTGGGATGATCTGACCAAAATTAGAAAATGGCAACAGAGCCAATAATTTGGATCAAGACCATGTTTGATGAGATTTTCAAAATATATATTATGAATTTGCAGTTTGATTCGCAATTTGTGAAATGTGTATTTAATTAGATATTTAAGATTGTTTCATGGGGGCACCTGAAGATTACATATATATGGTACAAATGTGTGGGGTGTATACCTCGACGATGTTAAAGTGGGTTGTGATATATCTAAGAGAGATATATAATGTCACAATCGGGTTTAGGGATCTCAGGACAAAGGGGGAAGTAACATAGTGAAAAGGGGTCAAAAGGAGTACTTTGGAATCTAGTCCAAAACTCAGAAAACTTTAGATGAGAAGTGAGAAGGCTAGAGGACTCATGGGCTTGCTGAGGCATTCGTGGGCTAAGGCGTGCTGAATTTAAGTTAACTTAGTAATAGACCATTGGGCTTAGGCCCGATTATCTTTTATTCAATGTTGTATTTTATTTTTACATGTTTCTTTCTATTTTTCGTTATGTAATGGGATTCGGCCCCTTTTTAGTGCGTTAGTATTTTGTTGGGAATCCCTACCATATAAGGTGCCTACAGAACTTCTTTTGGAATTATTAGGAATATTATAAAAAGTTCTCTTTTTTTCCTTTCATCTTCTTCCTGGAAGTCTTCACCCTTGAAGTGAGATTTTATCATTACATAACATTTACATCAAGGGATCTGTTACATTTTGATATCAGAGAACTGATTTTGTGAATCTAAGAAGTAAGCAGCTATGTTGTCGTGGTTGATGGGTCTAGGTTGACACAGCTTCAGGATGGCCTCAATGCTTTGAAGAAGGCCACAGATGTGCAAAAGAAGACTTCTAATGGCCCAAAATCAAACCTTGGAGATTGAGATGTTGGCCTTGAAAAGACAAGTAGAAACTGTTACTCTGCAACTGGCAGCTTTAACCAAAGGAATGCAAAAAAATAAAGCAGGGTTACAATCTTGGGTCCTCTTTTGGAGGAGAGAGTAGGGAAGACCGAGGTAGTACACATGGGGGAGATGTCCAAACAAGACAGTGAGTATGGAGTTTCCTGTTTTTCAGAGAGATGACCCCATTGGATGGTTGTATAAGATACACCATTTCTTTAACTTTCATAACACACTGCCAAAGCACAAGTTTAGACTAGCCTCCTTTCACATGGAAGGAAATGCTATTGTTTGGTTTCAAGATCTAGAGGAGTCTGGGCAATTGACAGATTGGGATTCACAATCAGGGTACTTTTGGTTAGGTTTGGATTAAATGCCTTATGATAACCACATAGAGTCTTCAACTAGACTTAGATAAAGTGGGACTATTGAGGAATGCAAAGCTAGATTCAAGACCCTATCATATAGGTTAAAGGGACTGTCTGAGCCTTACAAGCTCAACTTTTTCCTAAGTGGTTTGAGGGATGATATCAGACTACTCGTGAGGATATTTAACCCTCCCACACTGATAGCAACTTATAGCTTGACCAAGATTTAAGAGGAAAACCTAAACATAAACATAAAATACCCTAAAACAGTACCATCTTTTTCCCCAAAACCAGAAATAAAAACCCTACCCTACCCCACCAAAATCGACCATACTCATCCAAAAGATCAACCAACACCAGATGAAAGAGAAGAGGAAGAATGAATTATGTTATTATTGTGACACAAAATGGGGCCCAGGACATAAATGACAAAGTCTTAAGCTTTACTTGAGGAAGTCCTATGGGAAGGGGAGTTGAAAAAACAAAGCCCTCTGGAATCAATGGAGAATATGGAAGGGAAGGAAGTCGTAGATGTGAGCAATCTTATAGAAAGCCCATAAATATGCCTACATGTAATCACAGGGTCTCTTAATCTATAAACCATGAGAGTCAAGGGTAAGATTGTACCTAGATGGATAACCATCTTATTGACTTAGGATCCACCCACAATTTCTTGGATCTAGAAGTGGTGAATACTTCACAAGTTTCCATTGATTTCACTAAGGGAGTGAGGGTCGGAGTAGCCAATGGGGAGCCAATGTGGGTCAAGGCAAGGCAATCAAGGTGACTATCCAGAATACTTGTTTTCCATTGATGTGTTTATCTCGATTCTATCAGGCTATGATATGGTATTGAGCATAAAGTGGCTGAGGGAGTTAGGTCCCATTTTGTGGAATTTTGAAGAGCTAAGTATGATAATTACTTGTGAAAACTAGTGCAACTGAAGGGCTTAGTTGAATCACAGTTAATTGAGAAAGGATCCTTGAACATGTTTAATAAAATGGAGTCTAAAGCAGTGGTCTTACAATTAATGGAAGAAGAAAACATTGAGCACATCAGATCTGAGTGTAAACCCTCCCAGAAAATTTAGCATCTACTAAGAGACTTTCAAGAGGTGTTCATTGAGCCTAAGGGGTTACCTCCACCTAGATCCCATGATCATGCCATAAACTTACTTCCAGGAATCAAACTGTAACACCCCGCTCCTCAGGTTTAAGAATAAAATCACGTTTAGAAATTCTCGGAAAAGCTGGAGTGCTACTACTGAACCTGACTTAAAAATAATTTTTTTTTCTAATTCTATAGGAAGCGTCAAATACAAAGATTTCTTATAATAAATAGAGTCATTTTGTATTAAAGTACTAAAATCATATATGAGAGTGCACAAAAGCATTTATTAAAATTTCTCAAAATCTGTACCATAATCATAACTGAAAATCTCTGTACATGATCTAAGCCACTGTCACGCCTCCTTGGACTAAGTTTCATCCTGCATCTCTAGCTTCATAAATATTTTGACTTGAGGTGGTTTAAAAACATAAAAACACACTAAAATGAGTCAATGACTTAGTAAAAAATTCATCATAATGTAAACATACTTAACATATGATTTTTCCTAAAAGTTTTCATGCTAATAACTTAAAATCATGATTGATCAAATTGATGCTTATGTTTTGTATGATTGGTTTATCTGAATTAACAGGCTTATTTGACTTATTTGGTTGGTCAACACACTTAACTCTGTGTGCAAGTTTGTGCACTAACTTCCCCTACTACAGCAAAGGAAGCAGATTATGCAGTACTATGGTAGACCACGTTTGAGTATATGGCTTACACGCCCACCTTGAAACTACATTGGTACTATGCATCTGAATGGTCATCTGATTAACTATTGTGAACTTATCTTACACTTGATCTTATGAAAGTTTATATGTCTTATGCAATGTGAGATGCATAATATATACATAAATATACTATACAAAATGAAATATGATGAATGACGTACTTGCAAATATCATGACATGTGTGGTACGTAAACACTAGCTTCCAAAAAATTAGTTTTAATAATAATATATATAACTAACTAACATATGCTAATCCTAATTTATGATCAAGCTACTTGTCTCGTAATGTTAATCCAATATTTCTAGAGTGAAGCTGATTTCCTATGGACCAAACAAGTACTTTCTATAAAAATTTAAACGCAGTCTCCTTTGAAATTCGGTTTTGTACAAAAGGGTATTGCAAGTCTTTATGGTAATTTAAGAGCATTCCCATATGGTGCCCTAAACTACTGTTATTTCTAAAATTTGGGGGGAAAAGTTTGGGGAAGCTGAAAAACCCCCTCCCATCCCATTCCCTAAATTATGGATTTCATTTAGTGGAACTGATTGAGCTGCATGCATATTTTATACATTTAAAATTAATATATTTTTAATTGTTTTATTATTTTATCATTGGTTTTAGAAAGAAAAATGGTTAAAAGGCATTAATCCAAGTTGTGATTTAAATTGATTAAAAGCATAATTTATGCTTAATTTTATAACTTGTGATTTAATTGGACAATATTTATTCACTTGCACAACACACTTTTAATACTTTATTCTCCATCTTTTGTCTAATTCTTTTTTTATTTTTTTATTTTCTTTGTCTAGTTTTACTTTTTGTTTCTTTAATTATTTATTTATATTGTTTGCTTAATCTTATTTTTATTTTTATTTGTTTTTATTTTACAACCCCCTCTGAACGACATGTTGTTTTGGTCATCTTCATCTTCACGCACTGCTACAACTCTTCCACGCCGCATGCACAGTAGCACGTTGCAACCACAACCGCAACCAAGCGCCTCCTTCCTGCGGAACCACCATCGCACGTCTTCAACCTCCAGCACAGACCAACCACGCTGCGACTTTGCAGCCAGGATAGGCCACCACTATAGCTCATACAAGGCCTCCAGCAACAGCACCTCCACCATGCATGTGCTGCACCTGCAGCACTATCCCTGCGACCAAGAAATCCACCTCTCCATTACTGTAATTCAGTCTCTAGCCGCTGGACCTCCACGGCGCATGTCCTCCACTCACATTGCATTCTTTTTCTTCCAACCAAAAAATTCGCTACACTTCACCGCATACACAGTAGTACAACAGCGAGCCAACCGCGAGCCATTGCCATGAACTACCTTGCGTTATGCAGCCACTGTCTAGCGGCAGCACCAGCCATGCATGTCCTTCCAGCTTCAACGCACCTCCACGTGAAAACCGACAGCAAGCATCCTCTATTTTATGAAGTTAAAATACAACAAGTTAATTATTGCCCCTCAGAACCACCCAGTGGCAAACACCACTGCTCAGCCATCCTCTACACTACCGGACGTTCACAGAAACACCAAGAGCACGGCCATGAACTGCCTCTCCACGTCCAGCAGCACCTCCATGCTGCAGTGCTCCTCCGCACGTCCACTGTGCGTAACAACTCCACCCAAGCAAGCCACGTCTGCCCAGCCACCTCTTAGGTTCTCTCATTTCCATTACACCACAAAAGAAAAAATAAAATAGAGTGAAAACGAAGGTGAGGAGACAAAGAATAAAAGGAAAGAAGAAAGAAGAAGAGAAAACAAAGAAGATGCGAACGCACTGCAGCAAATCAAAGAAAAAAAAAAGGCAGATTGTGGGTGACGCTGGATAGTGGGCAGAAAGAATAAATGAACTGGAAAGAGGCCAAGATTTCTGCTGCATGTGGGGAACAAGACAGACGCAGATATGGGCAACCAGACGAAAAGAAAGAAAACAAAATTATATTTGGATGTTACTTTTCGGTCTGAACACATGGATGCAAGCTTTCGACGCAAATAAACTTTATGAGTGGGAGACATAAGGACCTGGAATTAGACATGGGCAGCTAAGCAACACTTATTTACAGTGTTCTTTTGAAGCCTATATAAGGGCTGGAACACAGACAAAAAAACTCGTTAGTTGTTAGTTAGATTTTAGGAGTAGGAGTAGAGTACAGAAGAGAGATTTTCGTGTGTTTTTATTTTTCAGTTATTTTGAATAAAGCTTGGGTGAAAGAGGAAGTACGGCAACACAGTTGAGAGCCTAATGGACCAACTGTTGTTGTCGGACTTTCCTCCTTCACCTGTAGCATCTATTTTTAGTTTTATTTTTATTTTATTTCAGTTTGAAGTTTATGAAAAAATTATTGCAACGTTTATTTCAATTTCAGTTCATTTAAATTACTTTCATTTATTTTTTCTGCACTTTAAATGTCAGTTCATTTAAATTATTGTCATTTATTTTTTTCGCACTTTTAATTTCCATCATTTAAATTTATGTCATTTAATTTCCTACACTTTAAATTACTGTCATTTACTTTTCCTGCACTTTTAATTCCAGCATTTAAATTACTGTCATTTATCTTTTCCGTCCTTTAATTTTTGCAATTTAAATTTCAGTCATTTAATTTTCCAGCAATTTCAATTTACTGTCTTGCATCTCAAATACTCAAATCCAACAAACATGAATCTGGTTCACGACCAGTAAATTTTCTTTTTCTTTACACTTCTCCATTCATTGTACATATTATTACTTTAATTTTTATTTTCTCATTATAAATATTTTCACTATTTTACACGAGTTTATTTTTAGCACTTCCCTATGGAGACGATCTAGAAATTTATTCCTAATTATTACACGACACCCTCCTGCACTTGGGATAACCTTTATACTGCTCATTTTCGAACGAGTCAAGTTTTTAGCGCCGTTGTCGGAAAAAAGTTGCTTAAATTTAAACTTGTCGTTTTTATCTTTATTTTCATTTTTTATTCTCTTAAAAAAAAAACCATGTCAACGTCCAGGATTTCCTGGCATAATGAAGTGATACCGACATGCGATTGCACAATGATCGCAAGTGTCCGCTTTGGCAAAGTAGTTATCTTACCTGTTATCTCATTTGTTTGGCGGTATTTCTTTAGGGATATTGAGTCTTAGAAAACCCGTCTTTGAATGAGTCTTTTCTTTTTCTGCTTTTGTTTTATTAAATCCTTGAAAAAAAAATTGTTGTGACTTGAATGCTCAAGACTAATTTTATAGAGTTGGAAATAAAGAACAAAACAAGTTTTATAATGAGCCAGCAAAGATTAAATAGCAGACTGACCCTCTGTTTCTTGTAAACATTGAACCTCTACTGTTAATCGTTGCTGTTCACTTTGTAATTGTTCCGCCTTTCGTTCCATCTCTTCTATGCGTGGTTGAAGTGCTTGAGCATATTGTTCCGCATATCCCCACAACTCCTTATTTTCACGTTTTAATATTTCATTTTTTTTACATTTATTTGCAAACTTCTCTTGCAATTCAGAAATCTAAAGTTTAAGTTCGTCAACTCCATTCTCTCGTGAAAGAAATCTCCAGGTCATAGCATTAACGGCAACAACATACTGGGAACCCAGCATTCTCGTTCCTGCAACCACCTCAGCATCTGACCAGGTAGAGAAATATATCTCTATCCCGACCATGGAGTTGACGGCCTCAGGACAAAAGAATACTGATTGAGGGGTAGATGGTCCTTGATTCAGATCAGGAATATTGTTAGCAGAATGTTGGCTGACCATTTGATAAGTGTGAAAGGAGTTGTGAGAATTGAGAGAAAAACGAGAAATATGAGAAATGCAGATATTGTTCTATGTTTTGAAAGAGTGGAAATAGTCTCTTGTATAGAGGCTCGGAGCATTAAAAGGCCCAATGAAAATCCATCCAGGCAGGACCCAAGATGGAACTAGAGGCCATAAAGCATTTGTCCGTTTGCAATTTACAGCACGATCCAGACCCAAGATGGAGCTCGAGGCTTAGAGTATTTGTCATATCAATTATGTTGCACGAAACCCAGGGCTCCGTGATTTATGATAGTTGTCGGACTCCGGGGTTTATGACACTTGTCAAATTCCAGGTATTACGACAATTGGATGAACGCTCATTTGACTCTCGCTCAGCTGGCAGATCATCTCTCCTTCAAACTCGATCCAACTTGAGGGTTCCCGTGTTGAGAACACTCAACACTTAGTTAGAATGGAACACATAAAAGTTTTTCACCCCAAATATTTTCCTTTGGGCAAGGAAGTTTTTCTCTACTCTCGCATACTTACTTAAATACTGTTTCTGTTATTGCGTCTTGTTGTTTATTTTGTGTTGTTTCTTTTATTGCCTCCCTTTGTTTATTTTTTGTATTGTTGTTTGTTTATTTTTTGCGTGTGTATAATGGATTACATAATTGTTTATTTTTTGTATTGTTGTTTGTTGATTACTTCTCTTTCTTTATTTTTTGTGTTAGTTTTTCTTTTATTGCTCATCTTTTCTTTATTAGTATGTGTGCATTGGATTACACAATTTTTGCTTTAATGTCACATGCACTGTTATACACATCATTGACACCATTTCAATTTTTTTAAAAAAAAAATTGAGCATCTTGGTGGAAAGTTGAGCAGAATTACTTTTTGTGAAGATTTATTTTCAAGTCTAAGCATAGAACATAATTCCTGATGCATCATATTTTGCTTGATGTATGACTTGAAACACCAAAAGGCTATATTTATTGAGATAAACTTTGTATGATTTATATATAATGAAGAAAAAATCTTGAATGACATTCTACACATACTTACACTCGTAGTGTTCTTCATTACTGTCCATTGATTTAACACAGGAGAAGTAAACTACAGGACTACCAATCCTTTTGCAAATAAAAAAAAAAGGTTAGAAAAATAAGGGCGAACTTGGGAATGTGTGGATTAGGCGCACGGTTCTGGGTTCGATTCCCCACTGTTCGAATCCTTTTGAAAAAAAAAATTAGAATAATAATAATAATAATAATAATAATAATAATAATAATAATAAAGGATGAAGCGGTGAGCTTTCCTAAATAAATAGCTAGAAACAGTTACCCAAATTTTGGGAGTTGAGTGTTCAACCTTTAAACAGAGTTGGCGTGAAAACTGCTAGTCCCTTGGGATTTGAGGTAGTTAGAATCAGAAATGATTAATCTTAAAGTTGAAAAATCATGAGATAAATCCCGATTAGTAATGAAGAACACACAGTCGTTTAGCTACACATACACATCTGAGTTCTGAGACATTTTTTTCAATTCTTTGTGAAAGATTGTTGATACAATCTTGGTGAATATAGCTCCGGGGAGTTGAGTAGTCACGTGTCGCATTTTGTGAGAATTTATTATTGTGTTTGATTGCTTTTGTTTGGATTTCGAGATTTATACAATATTCATCTCAATTAATTTTTATTATTTTGCTCAAAAGCTAGCAAAATGCTAGTTGAGAGGTGTGATTGAGCTGCATTATTGCATATTTTATATATTTAAAATTAATATATTTTTAATTATTTTATTATTTTATCATTGATTTTAGATGAAAAAATGGTTAAAATGCATAAATCTAAATTGTGATTTAAATTGATTAAAAGCATAGTTTATACTTAATTTTATAACTTGTGATTTAATTGGACAATATTTATTCACTTGCACAACAAACTTTTAATATTTTATTCTCCATCTTTCGTTTATTTTTATTTTTATTTTTTATTTTCTTTGTCTAATTTTATTTTTTGTTTCTTTAATTATTTATTTATGTTGTTTGCTTCGTCCTATTTTTATTTTTTTATTTGTTTTTATTTTATAGCCCCCTCTAAATGATATGTAGTTTTGTCCATAGACCTAAACTACATGTCGTTTTGGTCATCTTCATCTTCACGCACTGCTGCAACTCTTCCACGCCGCATGCACATCAGCACGTTGCAACCACAGCCGCAGCTAAGCGCCTCCTTCCTGCGGAACCACCATCGCACGTCTTCAACCTCCAACATAGACCAACCACGCTGCCACTTTGCAACCTAGACAGGCCACCACTGTAGCTCATACACGGCCTCCAGCAACAGCACCTCCACCATGCATGTGCTGCACCTAAAGCACTCTCCCCGCGGCCAAGAAAACCACCTGTCCATTATTGTAACTCAGTCTCTAGCCGTTACACCTCCACGGCGCACGTCTTCCACTCACGTTGCATTCTTTTTCTTCCAACCAGAAACATCCGCTGCACTGCACCACATACACAGCAGCACAATAGTGAGCCAACCGCGAGCCATTGCCATGAACTACCTTGCGTCATGCAGCCACTGTCCAGCGGCAGCACCAGCCATGCATGTCCCTCTAGCCTCCACGCACCTCCACATGAAAACCGGCAGCAAACATCCTCTGTTTTATGAAGTTAACACAAAGCAAGTTAATTCTTGCCCCTCAGAACCACCCAGCGGCAAACACCACTGCTCAGCCATCCTCTACACTACCGCACATCCACAGAAACACCAAGAGCACGGCCATGAACCACCTCTCCATGTCCAACAGCACCTCCACGCTGCAGTGCTCCTCCGCACGTCCACTGCGCGTAACAACTCCACCCAAGCAAGCCACGTCTACCCAGCCACCTCTCGGGTTCTCTCATTTCCATTACACCAAAAAAGAAAAAAATAAAATACATTGAAAATGAAGGTGAGCAGACAGAATAAAATGAAAGAAGACAGAAGAAGAGAAAACAAAGAAGATGCGAACGCACTGCACCAAATCAAAGAAAAAAAAAAGGCAGATTGTGGGCGACGTTGGGTAGTGGACAAAAAGAATAAATGAACTGGAAAGAGGCCAAGATTTCTTCTGCATGTGGGGAACAAGACAGACGCATACATGGGCAACCAAATGAAAAGAAAGAAAACAAAATTATATTTGAATGTTACTTTTCGGTCTGAACACACGGATGCAAGCTTTCGGCGCAAATAAATTTTATGAGTGGGAGACATAAGGACCTAGAATTAGACATGGGCAGCTAAGCAACACTTATTTGCAATGTTCTTTTGAAGCCTATATAAGCGCTTGAAGACAGACGGAAAAGCTCGTTAGTTGTTAGTTATATTTTAGGAGTAGAGTACAGTAGAGAGATTTTTGTGTGTTTTTATTTTTCAATTTTTTTGAATAAAGCTCGGGTGAAAGAGGAAGTACGGCAACACAGTTTAGAGCCTAATGGACCAACTGTTGTTGTCGGACTTTCCTCCTTCACTTGTAGTATCTATTTTTAGTTTTATTTTTATTTTATTTCAGTTTGAAGTTTATGAAAAAATTATTGCAACGTTTATTTCAATTTCAGTTCATTTAAATTACTTTCATTTATTTTTTCTGCACTTTAAATTTCAATTCATTTAAATTATTGTTATTTATTTTTTTCGCACTTTTAATTTCCGTCATTTAAATTTATGTCATTTAATTTCTTACACTTTAAATTATTGTCATATACTTTTCCTGCACTTTTAATTCCAACATTTAAATTACTATCATTTATCTTTTCCGTACTTTAATTTTTACAATTTAAATTTCAGTCATTTAATTTTTCAACAATTTCAATTTACTGTCTTGCATCTCAAACAATCAAATCCAACAAACATGAATCTGGTTCACGACCAATAAATTTTTCTTTTCATTGCATTTCTCCATTCATTGTACATATCACCACTTTAGTTTTTATTTTCTCATTATAAATATTTTCACCATTTTACACGAGTTTATTTTTAGCACTTTTCCTGTGGAGACGATTTAGGAATTTATTCCTAATTATTACACGACACACTCCTGCACTTGGGATAACCTTTGTGCTCGAACAAGCCAGGAGCTACAATGGTTTTCCGTATTTGGGGAACCACTGTATGTCCACAATCTCTCATCCTCATCCTTTTCTGTTGTTGGTCTCACGTGTTCCTCTCTCTCCACTCTCGATTGCCCTCGTTCGCGGAGGCCTTCTCTTGCATTGTTTTCCACCATTGGCGTTGGTCTCTCTTCATCAACCTGAATATATGTAAGTTAAGTTATCTCTTCTCTCTCGCATATTCCCTCTTCTTCTCTCCATGGTTGGCCTCTGTCCTCTCTCGCACAAATTGAACACACTAAGCCCTTCCCCATGGCTGAATCTAATACATTTTTGAGTTTAAATATTTTTGTATTTGTCACTTTGGCCACTGAAATTCAAAAACTCTAGATTTAAATTAGTGCTCTAGGGTACTCTAGGGTTTGAATATTCATGAATATATGACCCATATTCACGGCAACTTTCATGCATGTATCTGCCATAGCTTTCATCTGTGTTATCTTTTTGACTTCTTGGTTGTTGTATGTATCTCGATCTACTTGGCCACTAAACTTTGAGAATCCTACATTTTATTTGGTGCTCTAGGGTTTGAATGGATAATAGATCTGTGTATCATTCATGGCACACTCAATGCATGTATCTGCCATGGGTGAATCTGAGACACTGTTCTTATATGTTTGAGGAAATTGTTTGTTCTTTGAGCAAACTTGAGCAATTCTGAGTATTTTTTGTATGTTGGCTTTTTGAATGATTTAGGTCACATTGAAATCTGAATCTGCCATGGTTACACCTCACTTTGATTGGCTTTGAATGTGTTGGCTTTAACTTACTTACCTTGTTTAGAAAATAGAAATATATAAGTTAATGGAACTGATTGAGTTTAAAGGATTTTGATTAACTTGTCAAAAATAGTCGACTGGGTTCATTTTGAACTGTTCTTTCATTCACCCGATTTTCATATTATTCAAAATATTCTCTCATGATTTGAATCATTAGTCTCATTGTGTAACTTTGGACTTGTGCTCTAATGTATATGCCTTGGCTAAATTCGAGACATTGCACCAATTGATTTGTGAAAATTGTTTATTTTTTGAGAAAGTTATTTATATGATATTGTGGTATTTTGTTGGTTGTATGCATGTTTGATCTTTATATGATTCAGGGCACATTGAAATCCTAATCTGTCATTGTTGAATGTTGTGGAATTGCACAGTTTGGACTTGTTGGTTGCATGTGTTTGTTGGTTTGAGCAAATTGATATTACCTTGCTATTAATTGATTTGGTAGTATCTTTGTTATTGTTCCCATAGACTAAGCTGTTATTGGTTTGAATTACCTAGTTTGGACTAAATGAGCTACTTTCTAATTTATATTTCCATGTTCTTATTCATTTTGCATGCTGCTCAATATTGAATTTTCCTTTTCTAACCCCTCGACTGTGAATTGCTCTGTATTATTGGGTCCTTTGCATTTGGTATTGATGAATAATTATTTCTCGTTGGGGGGGCTGCATGTCTATTGTTAGGCTGTAATGATGGTGTTAGTGGGGGTTAATTCACAAATGTTAGTGGGGCCCCATCGATATGACAGGGTAATCCTCACCCGGATGGTCATATTGCAGTTTGTGATAGTTTTCACAAAAGGCAACTGAGGTTTAAGTAAGGTTTTGCAGTCACTCGATGTTGGATTCTTGAATTACACATGCTGTAAATAGACAAACCATTTTGAGCCCCGTTTATTTATACATTCGATATGCTACACCATATGTGAATGCTCTTATTTAGCATGATTGTTTTTGTGATTTTGCATGCTGTTTAGATTTGCTTTGATATTTTGTTGGATTTTGTAAATTAAATTTATTTATGTTATGTTGTGATAGATAAGTGATGTAGCTCAATTTTCTTTGTTGGATTAAACCCCCTCAACTGTGATGATGACAAAGGCTTATGGGGACATAAGAAATTTAGTACATACCTCAATGGCTAGGTAACTCGAACGGCTAACAAGTAATGGCAACTGGTTGTTGCAATCATTCAAGAGTACCAAATTTCCTAGATGTTACCATTTGGTTTCTAAGTCGGCTAGCGAAATCACGTTCTTCATTTGTTTTGTTTGGTATGATATTGGCTGTGTATCTCTCAGCTGTAATGATCACACAATTAAGTTAATGGTTTGCGTAAGTTTGGAGGCTCACAAGAGAAAATTGAGTGTTGAGAATGGAAATGCTCACTATTTGTCTACAAACTTGAAGCAAAACAAAAGATAACAGTATTTAATGCCTGGGTCAAGTAGTAGTACTAGCAATATCTCATGCTCAGCAAACTATCGTCAGTATGAATACCCAGTAGATTATTGTGGTATTAAAGCATCTTGAAAAACTGCTCATACTGAGGATAATGAAGGCCACCGATTTTTCGGTTGCGTAAACTATGAGGTAATTTTGCAAATTATTGATGGTATTTTTTTATACCGTTATTGTCGTACTTGGGTCATTTACAAATTTCAATACTTGTCAACTATGTAGACTGGGCAGTCTTGCGGGTTTTTCTGTTAATATGATCTTGAAATACTAGCATATGACCAAAAGACAATTCGTCAATTAAAAACCAATATTCATAAGATACAAGTCTTAATAGACATCCAAACCTTTAGACATTGAGTAGAAATTGATTTAGAGAGGTGTAAGAAAAAACTGGAGAAAACAAGTTTGATTATTGTGATTTCAATGTCGTGGTTATTTGTTTTGGCAATTTATTTTGAAAAATTCTGAGTAATCTTATGTTGACATGTAATAAACTTTTGGGTTTGGTGTATGGCCATTTTTAGTGTATCTGTGTATGTAATTATAACATTATTTCATTCACGGCACATGCAATTTGTATTTTGGGATTAGTGGGAATGGGCGATAGTAGTACATTGTATGGCAATAATAATTTTTGTTTCAAATATAATACCGTTATTATTATTTATACCATTGCAACTCTTGTCATTTAATTATTGGTTATAAATAAAATACCATTTGAAAAGGTGAATATTAATTATTATAAAAATCATAATAATCTCGTCACTATTCTTGTGCCGAGATAAAAAAAAAAATCAACTTCATGTTCAATAATTAAATTTATATAGAAGCTGATATTACTTAATCTAGAAAAAAGACAAAAGAGGTAGTAGTTAAGATTGTAAATGTAAGTGAGAAAAAAAAATAATAAAGAAAGAATAAAGAAATAGTATTTTAAAGAATGGAGAATTTATAGGGAATGAAATGTAGGAAGTTTTTGAAAGATTAGTAAAATTTAAGATAAAATTTATGGAATGGTGTATTTAAATTAAAATTTAGGAAATTTCATAGAGATTGAAACGGGAATGCTCTAATAGAAAGTCTGAACATATTTATGTTTTACAAACTACGGTAATTTCTTTCCCACCAATCAAGCATGGTCTGACTTATTAGTTATTACTTTAAAGGTTGCTTTCTTTTCAGAAAAGCAATTACAAGTAGAAAGGGCAAGAACTTAAGGGCCGGTTTGGATACACAAATAAAACACAAACCATCTCATCTGAGTTGTACGGTTTGTTTTATTTGTGTATCCAAACGTCTGAATGTAAAGTTTTTAACTCATTTGTATATCTCCACACTGTACATTAATTTCAAACAAACTTTTGATCATTCTAACAGCTCACTGCTTCACACCTCCCTTCCCCTACCAACTACAAATTTTTGGAAAAGTCAAAGTAATCAAATGGTCAACTTTATCAAATCTCCAACTTTATCCTACGCCTCCCCTTCTTATGCCATTGTTCTGCTTATTTTTAATATTTTAAAAATATATTCATAGTAGTGGCGGGCGCCACTTTATCAAATTTTCAAAAATCTAAAATTATCTCATATCATCTCACTATCAAAACATACATTTTTTTACAAACCATCTCATCTTATCTTAACTTTAAAATTTCACTATTATTCAAAATATCTCATTCCATCTCATTTGAAGTGTATAACCAAACGAGACCTAAATAACCGGGATTGGTGAGAACCACTACGCACTTGGGAAATAAAGAAATAGTCGTATTGTACTTTTAGTCTTGCACAACAAAGCAATATTTGAACCCAATGATGTTATTTGGTGAGAGAGAGAAAGAGATAGAGTCGGTGAGAGAGAGAGAGATAGAGAGAAAGAGGTGAGAAAAGAAGAAAGAGAACTTTAAGTGCTCCGATGGTTCTATTCAAACTTACTATAAAACAATATATCATAAAAATAAATCAAGTACAAACTTTCGCAAGTAGGGTTAAACACTTCATTCATGAGGTTTTGAAAAGTAGATGGGGTATTGGTCAGCCTAAAGGACATAACAAGAAATTCATAGTGTCCCTCATAAATCTGAAAGATTGTTTTAGGCATATCATGAGTTTTCACTCGAATTTGGAGATACCCTAACATAACATTTGGCTCACAATATAATGATAATAAATAAATAAATAAATTTAGGATGATAAGATAAAAGAAAATTTTAATTTTAGTTTGGTATTATTTATTTATCAGACACTTTTAATTCTGAATAATATTTTTATTAATGGATAGAATTTTAGTCGCTTTAAATTATCGTTTTAGATTCTATTGGGTTCAAGTCCAAATCTATTGATTGAATTCTTTTTGAAATTTATTATCAACTTTTATCTGAAACTTTTCCGTTTCTTAAAATCTCAACCGTTTATTCGATAAATTCTACACGTTTAACTTGCTCCCAAATTCCATAATTATCGCGTTATCCGATTACACAGATTTATAAGAGTTCTCCTCATATACTTTAAGAACAAAGCCCCTACGTCCATCACCTTTCCTTTTCTCAGTGATCATGATTTGCTCTTCATCCTACAGAAGTAAGTGGTTGACTTCGAATTGAACACGTTTAACAAATTTCTTTCATCTATATCTCCTCCTCTGCAATCTGGAAACACAACAACAAACCACCACAGCCAAACGAACCATCACAAACCAAGACACCATATATTGTTCCCAGCCAAGCCACCTCGCCAGAAATAGACAGGAAACAACAACGAGTGTTGGAGTTCTCGCCTCTCGGGTAGCCACAGAAACTGTAGGTTGGCCTCCTTCAATCAAGCTCGCACCAATTTGAACTGTCGGGATCACCTCGTCTCCGACATTTTCTCCCCAGCCCCAGATCAGTTTTGTCGCCCTTTGTCCAATCGTTTACTTTATCACACAACTCTATTCCTCTTAGTAAGATCTTCCATCTCTCGAACTCTAACAACTTTACAACAACACCAACTATATGCCAAACTCATCAAATCTAAATTGGGTGTGCTGAGATTTCCTACTTGGGCCATTTGATCTCTGACCAGGGAGTTAGAGCCGACCTAGACAAGCTGCATGCCATGAGAGAATGGTCCCTTCCCCACAGCATAAAGGAGCTTAGTGGATTTATGGGCCTCACATGGTACTATAGAAGATTTATCCAAAGGTATGATGGCATTGCTACCCCCTTAACAAACATGTCGAAGAAATACAACTTTTAGTGACTGAAGAGGTGAAAAAGGTTGTTAAGGGGCTGAAGTGAGTAGTTATGCAACCACCAGTCCAAGACCAGACTTCACACTACCCTTCACCATTGAGTGTGATGCCTTTGGTAGCGCTGTTGGGGCAGTGCTTAAGCAGAAAAGGAGGCCTATTGCATTTTTTAGTCAAACATTGAAGGGTAGAGCTCTTTTAATGTCAACATATGAGAAAAAGTTATATGCTCTTGTCTCAGTTGTACTCAAATGGAGGTCCTACTCGCTAGGACATAAATTTGTGATCACAATTGATCAACAGAGCTTCAAATATCTATTAGATCAGAAGGTGGATACCCCTGCCAAGCATAGGTGGATAACCATGCTCCTTGGTTATGATTTTATAGTGGAGTACAAAAGAGAGGCTACTAACAGGGTGGCTGATGCACTCTCTAGAAAATGGGATGAGAAGGAATGTACACTAGCCCTAATTACATTCCTTATTGTTGATTGGTTGGATGAGCTGAAGGAAGCCTATGGAGCAGATGAAGTGCTTAAAGACCTCGTAGATCGATGTAAAAAGGGGGAACTAATATCTGAGTATACACTTTTTGGGGGGGGGGGGGACTTACTCTTACATAAGGGTAGGTTGTACATACCCAACCAGCCTACTTTTCAAGGAAAAATTGCTTGAGCTATCACATACGGAAAATTAACAACTGAGCATACACTAGGGGTTTGGGTGGGGGGGGGGAGGGAGGGAGAGAGAGAGAGACTTACTATTATATAAGGTTAGGTTGTACATACCAAACCAGCCTACTTTCAAGGACAAATTGCTTGAGTTGTCACATAGCAGCCTTTGGGGAGGTCATTCTGGTTATAACAAGACCATACACTAGGTTAGGAAGGATTTTTTCTAGTCTGGACAGAAGAGGAAAGTTAAATAGTTTGTAAGGAACTGTGACCTATGTTAGAAGGTCAAAGTGGATAATACTCAACCCAATGGACTATTGCAGCATCTACCTATACCAAAACAGCCATGGACCCATATTACAATGGATTTCATTGATGGCCTACCCAACTTTAAAAGCTTTGACACCCTATGGGTAGTGGTTGATAGATTGACTAAGTATAGTCACTTAACCCCCCCCCCCTCCTTAAACACCCTTACACAACCAGGACAATGGCAGAAAGTTTTCTCAAACAGGTGTTCAAGCTACATGGGTTGCCTGAGTCAGTAGTGTCTAATTGAGATCCAAACTTCACCTGCAACTTTTGAAACGAGTTCTTTAACCTACAGGGGGTCCAAATGCACTTGTCTACAACTTACCATCCCCAGACTGATGGTCAGTCTGAAGTTGTGAATAAGGCACTGCATTTTGTGCAATTTTTTCCCTGAATAATCCCTCCATTAGTAATTGAGTAATAATAGATACAATTTTAGAGTATATAATTTTTTCTGCATTTTTTATTTGAAAAAGAGTGAAATTTACTATTAATTTTTTTTTATGTGAATCTCATATTTATCTATTTTTTTAAAGGAACTGCGCAAGGATTGCACAATCTAAAACTGTAAATATCAATGATTCTTTTATGTCTACTGTTGAGGATGTGTCTCACATATGCTCACTCTCGACCTCCTGCAACCATAGAGTAAAAAAACTTGGGGGGTAAAGGGGACCCTCCGATGCCTAAGTCAGTAACGATATAAGCAATCTCAAAATCAAAGATATTCCATAGCTTCATTAGTGTACCTGACCTCTTTAAATAGAGATGTTGCCTTATTCAAGTCCTTTCAGGTTAACTGCCTTATTTGAAACTTGAATCCCAAATCTTCAGAATTATCTATATCTTTTGAATGGATAAACATCTTAAAAATGTTGAGATAATTGGCGGGCATTCTCTTTATCGATTCAACCTGAACCCTGCTGGGTCAGAGGATGTTTAAGCCTCAAGTGTCTTGCTAGGCCATGGAGGTCCAAGCCTAGGAAAACACCGCGCGGCCCTCTATTGGTATTAAAGCCCTTCCATCTACCTAACTTAACAGAGAAGACGGAGAATCACGTGAGACTGCCACGTGAAAAACTCTCCTTAATTTATTACTTATTAAAAAAAAAAAAAGCTCTCTTTAAAAAATTTTAAAATACTTAAAATTTTTAAAATATTCTTATTTCAAAAAATTAAAAATAAATAAATTATCCCTTCTCTCTTTCTGTTTTTGTTTTGTTTTTTTTAATTTACTTATTTCTTAATTTTTGAAAATAAGAATACTCTTTTTTGACAATACTTTAGTACAGTGTGAAATTTTAAAAATAGAGTTTTTCTATACTGCAACGGGTATCTCGACCTTTGGTTAAGATTCATGAAATTTTTAAGGGATGTATCGGATTTCAAGTTTGTCGATTCCAAATTTTCCAAATCGGCTTATAAAACACGACCAAAACAAATCCGTCGAAGATTGTCTGTCTCCGATTCCGTCCGGATAGGAAGACCCGAGCTTAGAATAAAGTACCAACCGGGTAACACGAAAAACCCGTGCTCAGTTTTTGAGGAGGTGCCTTCTTCTACTGATTCCCTTGTAACAAAGCAACTCCAGTACCAAGTTTTTATATGCTCTCTTGTTTTTGTTGCGTTGTTGCAGAAGAACAAGCAACTCTCTAATGGGGGAAACAATTAAGGATGGTTTTCCAGCGGCTGTGCATTCCACGGTTTTCAAAGAATCGGAAAATCTGGAAGGGGCTTGTGTTAAGATTGAGGGTTACGATTTCAATCAAGGAGTAAACTACTCTCAGCTTCTCAGGTCCATGGTCTCCACCGGGTTTCAAGCTTCCAATTTCGGAGATGCCATCGATGTCGTTAATCAAATGGTTAGTTTTTTTTCGAAAGACCCCTGATCTTGCGTGATTGATGCGAAACTACTCATGTATGCGTATGAGTGCATATAGATTGTTTTTAAAAGAGCTTTGGAAATGGTTTGAAGCTAGATTGGAGGCTTTCTGATGGGATTGTTACGGAAGATTGCAGTGAGGAGGAGAGGGATCCGATGTACAGGAAGTCTGTGAGATGCAAAGTTTTCCTGGGTTTTACTTCAAATCTTATATCTTCTGGTGTTAGGGATGTGGTTCGCTATGTTGTTGAGCATCATATGGTGGGTAGGGCTGTAATGCTCTTTATGTTTTTAATCAAAGTTTCATTTTTCTTGGTTGTAAGGTAGGAAAAGGAAATACACAAGTATATCTTTAATCATTAGAAGTGTTCTTCTCTTCTGAATGTAGGTTGATGTAGTGGTTACGACAACAGGCGGTATAGAAGAAGATCTTATAAAATGCCTTGCACCCACCTATAAAGGTGAATTTTCTCTACCTGGAGCCTATTTGCGTTCAAAAGGTCTGAACCGCATTGGTAACTTGTTGGTACCTAATGACAACTACTGCAAATTCGAGGACTGGATAATTCCAATTCTTGACCAGATGTTGAAGGAGCAAATTGAAGAGGTATATCTTTGACGCTGTTCTACTACGAATTGAGGATTGCATACTCAAAGTCATTTGCTACTCTTGACTTTCTTTTGTGATTTCTTTTACGGTTTACTCAGCTTGTTTGATGTGTGCAAATTCATCATATTTGAATCTGGACTCTTGGGTTTGCTTCAAATTCCGTGGAGTCATATATCTGGTGGAATACAACTCTTGCCAAACTTATTTGTGCTGATACATAACTTTTGGTCTTCCAACCCACATTTGCTTTATACAATGCATTGGGAAACTGTGAAGAGAAAATATTATTTTTAACATGTATTTATGCATTTTCTTTTCTTTTTGTCCCGTTGATGGAAGATTCATTTCTCTCCCACTTTCTTCTTGGTTATGCACTGCTCTTTGTGAAAGTTGTCAGGATTTCCTCATCTTTGTTCTTTTTGGTTTCACAGAATGTATTATGGACGCCATCTAGATTGATTTCTCGCTTGGGAAAAGAAATTAATAACAAGAGTTCATACCTCTACTGGGCATACAAGGCAAGTGCTCATAGCTTAATATATTGGGAGTGGGCCTTCTTTTTTCCCATCTTAGCGTGTTTCTGAATGTCATGGATGCTTATATTTCATTTTTTCTCCTTTTTTTATGTTCAACGTTCTTGCCTTTTGTTGACAGGTAAAATGATGTCATTTAAATAGTAGCTTCAGTGTTAGTTAAGGGATTTTGTATTATTTGGTAACATTAGCAATGATGCCAATGATTCCAACCTCATAATTAAGAAATTTTGTTTCTTAGATTTTCTAGCTACCCTATATACCAGGAAAAATGAGGGGCTAAGTTATAGAATTTTTGTTTCTGGTTCTCTTATAACCTATCTCTCTATTGCTGGCTCAAATTTGAGTTCTCAAGCAACTTAAAACTCTTTAGCGACACACTTAAGGGTCTGTTTGGGAACACAATTGTTCTCAAACTTCTTTTTTTTGCTAAGTAAAACTACTTCACAATTGTTCTCAAACTACCTCACTACTATTCACAAACAGTTCACTACTATTCACAAACAATTAACTACTATTCACAAACTATTTTACTACTATTCACAGATGATCTGAGATACTCTTAACATTCAAACGGAGCCTTAGGAGGGGGGAGAGAGAGAGAGTTGCAATATGAAAATCCAGAAGAGAGTTCTAGAACAAATATACCGTCATTTTAATGCTTTTTACTGTTTGAATTGACTAAAAAGAGCTTAATTTAGATATTTTATCTAGATTTTTCAGATTCCTCTCTATGGATACTGAGATTCTAGCTACAACCTCCTTACAGAGCTTTGGTTAACATGTGAATGCATATTTAGAATTTTGTACATTCTTCAGACCCTGGGACTTTGTGTATGATCTGTACAAGTGACCTATCAAATTTGGCCTTGACAAATATTTTTGGACAAGTAATTATAAACACTAACATGTCCTGGAATAATTGGAATGGGACTCGAGCAAAGAAAAACTTTAATTTATATGGATGGTTTTTTGGCTGTTGATGTGTATTAGATGTTTGGGCGATAGAACTCCACTTAGTCATGGAATATAGTGCACTTGCTACTCTAAAGCGGTTGCTCAACAAACTGCTACGTAAGTGGTAATATTGATAGTCACAGAGATTTGATCTTCTTTGTTGATTATACTTCCAGAACAACATCCCAGTTTACTGTCCAGGCCTAACAGATGGCTCACTAGGGGACATGTTGTACTTCCATTCCTTCCGCAGCCCGGGTCTGATTATAGACATAGTGCAAGGTATGCATATTCATTTTCAATACTGTTGCATGCTTGTACCTTGCAAGTTGAGAAATTTTTTATGATGAGGAACTCCAGAGACTATGCAAACGCAACATGTCTTTCATCCAGATAAACTCTGGAAAATAATAGAACAGCATATTACCAATGAAACTACAATGGTTAGTTTTTGACCAGATATTAGAGCCATGAATGGTGAAGCTGTCCATGCAAGCCCTAGGAAGACCGGCATGATAATTCTTGGAGGGGGCCTTCCTAAACATCACATTTGCAATGCAAATATGATGCGAAATGGTGCAGATTATGCTGTGTTTATCAATACTGCACAGGAGTTTGATGGGAGTGACTCTGGAGCTCATCCTGATGAGGCTGTCTCATGGGGGAAAATACGAGATTCGGCTAAGACTGTTAAGGTATATCTTCTGTATGTGTCATCATCACTGTGCCTTTTGACTTTCAGCTTTCTTTTGCATTACAAATTGTTTACAGACGCAAACATGTTGTTTGCTATCTTTCCTTGTATGCATTAGCTGTTTTGCCTTCATTTCAGTTATTTGCTCATATATTATGTGTGTGTGTGTGTGTGTATATATATATATATTTGTATGCATGCATGCCCTGTATATTAAAGTTCCGTGGAAATATGATTCTTCTTGTTCTCCTTTTGTTTGAGTTGACTAGGTACATTGCGATGCGACCATTGCTTTCCCTCTACTGGTTGCAGAAACATTTGCCTCTAAGGAGAAAGAGTTTCTTCAAGATTAAGGCTTGATACAGATTTTGACTAGGCACAGATTTATTTAATAGCTGTGCACTGATCTTAACAAAGCACTTGTCAGTGAAAAAAGTGCTGCTAGCTGCTCAAGGTATAGCCTCTTTCTGCTTGTCACTTAGAACCCCTGAAATATGTAATACTGACGTGATGGGGTTGGGACTTAAAAAGGAAAACTTGGAGACGCCGATATATGGTCAGGAATGAGCATTCAAACTTATGTAAACTAGTCGTGTATCTGTACCATGCCCATGAAAATTGTTTGACTTTTTAAATCAGTTTATATCATGATTCTGGATTTTTCTGAATATGGCATTGTTTGATTAGGAAGAACTGGTCCAAACCAGCTCTTATTACAGCTATCTCAGCTTATTTTGAATTCAATCCCACCAACAACTCATAATAATTTATGCTGGGTGGTATCTAAGGGGCATGATTGATCTGGTAATGTTTATTCTGGGAGGAAACAACCGAGATTGGTTAATGTCGGCAAGACATTCTAAAAGTGTTTGCACGAAAGGAGTCTTAACACGTCCTGTAATCTTGTGGATGGGGAGAGATTGGATAGGTAAAGAATGAAGATATGCAGATTTTACAGTGTATTTACCATTGCTATCTAGGGTCCAGATGATCTCATCCCGAGAATTACTAGAGCCTGCTTGATGAATATGCATTTTCATAATTTCATGCACACTTACCTCATCCAACAAGTCCTGGAGTTTGTCAAAAGTTTACTCTCTCATGTTCGACTTGAGCAGTTCCTTTTAGTTCTGTGAATTGGGTTGCTTCTGTATCAACCAAGGTTCAAGTTGATAAGTGTTTTAGGGGAAAGCATGTGTCTATTTCTATTGGATCTCTTCTCTGTAACCACCCTTTCCAGAACCTGCAGTCAACTTGTTTTGATTGCATCTTGTTCGTGAAGATGCAAACCTCATTTAGCCAATAGACCCCCAAATTTACCTGAGTCTTTATGCAGATTGATTTCCATACTTTTCAGCGTGCAGTGGTGTCATTTATTTTCCATCAAAACTCCAAAAAGATTTTCAGCATGGTATCCAACGTTTTGCATAAATGAGATGGGGAAAAAAGGCCATGAAAAAGAGTTTTTTTCCCAGTCCGCATGAGTATCTTCTTTGCAGTATGTTTTTTTTAAGAGAAATTTTGTTCTTTATCTTCAATTGTGCCATATATGGTCACACTAGCCAATATATTGTATTTTAAATGACTCTTTATTTAAATAATTGACTTATGAAACCATTTAAAGTCCTGGAAACTTTTTCTTGAAATTGCGAAAGCAAGAAGAGTGGGATTGAGATTTTTTATTACCTACAATTCAAAAAGAGATACGCACTAAAGTTGATTTCACTGTATTTAATACAGCGAGATCCATATGCTGTCAGTCTTTCTTTGAATTGTAGGTGTTGGGGACAAAGGATAGGCAGCTCTGATCCGGAGTAGCGAGGCTGAAATGAATGATACCAAGATGTTCTTGCTTTAGCTCGACATCTCTAGCACAAGTATTCAAACTAAAACGATCAGGGGAATCTTCCTGAACATTATGAGTAGATCTTCTAAACAAATTTGATAGCCAAAGCTCCAGATTTCTAGCCTACAATAAAATAATAAAAAGTCATCTACAAAGTGCAGATTTACACAGCCGGCTCTTCTCTGCAGATTATTTTGATACCTTTTAAAAGACCCATACTCTCGCCACGCAGGAAGAGCCTGGGGTGAACTTCCTTCCATTTCTCGAGTAAACCTCAACCTGACATAAACCTCAACCTGGATAAAAGAAACCTCGAGCTCTGTTTGGAAAGAAGACGACCATTGGATTGGATCAAAGGTTTTTGTCGTGTTAATCTTTTGTTGTCATCAGACCTTCGTTCCCACTTTTCCTTTTCATGTTGGAGAGTAGTTCATTAGCACCCGCACTTTCCCTATATTGTACTAATTCCTATTCCTGAGTTTGCATTCCATACAAAATGGTCCATCCATCCATCCATATTCTGTCGAAAAACAATAACAAAAGATGTGTCATATATATCCTAGAAGCCATGCCATACATCTTGAATTAAATTAAATTAAAGATACAAGAGGAGATGGTAGTGTATCCAATATAAAACTCCATTACAATAATTGCAATGCTTAGAGGGAGATGGGTAAACAAAAAAAGGCAATGAACCAAACGTTCGGACACATAATTCTTGGTTGAGCCAAATAAGGGATAGCCAAAAGATGGTTTGCATTAATCTAACAAGTAGATCAAAGGTTGTGGCTATAAACCACAACCAGTAGAAAGACACTAAAGTAAACTACTCTGGTGCATTTCTTATAAAAACTCAACTTCCACAACCTTCATTTTCTCATTGGGGAGACTAAGAATATACTGGGATAACTAGAGATGAAAAACCTCGATCATTGGGTGCACTGGCCACTATTCTACTTCCATTGTCTCCATGTTCTCATGCGGAGAAAGCATGAATATAATGAGATAGTTAGAGACAGAGAATCTTGATTGTTAGTAACACCCAAGGAGTTTCGGGTACTGTACTAGAGCTAGCAGGAATGGAGTGCGATTAAATGCATTTTGAGACTTTGAGGTCAAGGAATCCACCAGTGCCGAGCGTGTGATCATTGGAGTCACAAAATAGTGACGCCTCGTGAGCCACACACGCTGGCCAAATGACAGTATTTTTTTGGTTCATCTTGTAGATTGGCAGTCAGGGAGAGTGGGGGTGTGGCACATCTATGAATTACTTTTCAATCTAGTAGATAAAAAATAGGAAAAAATGAGAGAAAAATTATGCAAAACAGTGGGAGAACGAAAGAAAGATGGAGAATAAGAGGATAACTTTTAAAGAGGGAAAACCAGTACTAGATTTTTGTCAAAAAAGTTGACTAGGCATAATTTCATAATGAATGTAAACCCATTATGAAAAAGAGGGTTACTCTTAAAAAGGAATATGAGAAGAAGCAAAACCCAAAAGCAAAAGCATTTGTGCATGCCATCAATGCACAAGATATTTCCCACATAATTGACTTCTAGTTCTGGATTTAAGTTATTCCATCTTCAATTACTACTCTCCACTTTTTCCCACCAAACCCTAGTTTATGCAAAGAAGGAATATCCTTGAAATCTGCTGTCAATTTCTGACTGTCATATCTATCCAATACAAGTACTCCAATGCTTGCTAAGACTTCTGTTACACAATTTGAAAGCACATGTGCACTCATTTGATACCTCTAAAGTAAAAAAAAAAGTGAAGATGTTATGCTTCCCCCCCCACCTCTTTGGACTTTATTAGTTGAAATCCATGTGAGATTTGCATGATATATAGCTTATATTTTCTCTTTGGGTTTAGGGACATTATATATAAATATATATATATATATATATATATATATATATATATATATATATATATATATATAGATCATTTCTTTGAGACTAAGAAAACACTTTTGCCTTTAGTGCTTCAAAGCAAAATCTGAAATCCAAGGAAGAAAGTGACACTTGTACATAAGGAGAAATGGTATCCACGGATGTATGGCCGTCCTAAGCCACCAAAAAAAAAGTTATTACTTTACAATTCACAAGCTTTTATTGGTTCAAATTGCCATTAATTTTTTTTGGTTTTATTTTGTTTCTATTAATTTAATTAAATTCTTCTGCTCACTATCCCTATATCACATTTGTTAAGAGACAAAAAATAAATAAATAAAGATTATTCTAAAATGAATAAGAAGTTTTGAAATATATTAGAATTGAATGTTAAATTTTAGAAGTAAAATGTGTAGATAGGACTAATTAGCTTTTAGCCAAAAGAAAGGACACAAACATCATATCTCATATAGTTTTTTTTTTCCCTAAAACATGCACAGTAAATATATACAGTGGTTAAGATAATTTTTCATTCAGGAAACTGGAAATGTGATAAGGAAAATGATAAACACATAATATTTTTCACAAAATATTTCACAGTCATATTTTAAAATAAGGGGTATTAGTGTAAAATATCATATAAAAATAACACCAATTTACAAACATATTATCATTTTATATCATGTGTTGTAAAAAGTATTGTAAAAAATGTTGTTTGTTTATCATTACTCGTGTGATAAATATGGACATGATCACTTGGGAAAGTTATAAGCGGAAGATACTTGCTGTAAGAAAAAATAATTAAAAATCTTTACAGATCGGTCATGCCATTCATCCTCCTTTTAAATATAATCAGTTCGTTATTTATTTTAAGCAGTGTTAAATTATTAAAAATTTAATTCTTAATTTTTATTTATCTAGCAATCACTTAAGTCGCAACAAAAGTTAATAAAAAAAATAAAAGTAATATTAGATATAAGTCTCAATTTCAAATAGACAAATCTCGTATAAGCCTTTTGTAAAAAAGTGAGTCTCAATACAAAAAAATAATGGTTTTTTATTACAATTTTTCAAGATGAGATCTATTTTTTTTTTATAAAGGCTTATGTGAAACTTGTTTATTTGAAATTTGTGTAAATCATTTCTCAAATAATAATGGTTAAAATAGCATTTTGTGGGATCTGAAATATTTCTTTTTCTCTGCTTACTTAGTATTTTTTTCTATATTCAAAAATGGAAATGAAAAACTTACAACTCATTTTTTTTCCCTTTTTTGGAAGTGCTTTTGGTTCACACTACTACAAAATTCATGTTTTACTCTTCTAAATTATATAAAAGAAATCATTATACTTAAAAAAAGTAAAATTTCTTTTGCAATTTGTTTTCTGTATTAGATGCAACTGCTAATTAGATGATGCCATATAATCACATACTTTTTAGTCAATTTTAATGATCACATATTTGATTTGCATGAATAGTTTAAGATGAGTACTACAGTCACAAATAGATTATATAAAAATAATCTCATAAATTAATATGACTTCATGTGATTCTTTAGATCTATTTTGCATTCTGACAAACCATATCTGTAACGCACGTCCTTGTGGTTGGTCTTTTTACAAAATATTTTAGAAAATACGACGAAAATTACCGTTCGATTTAAAACTTTTTACTGTCCTTCTCAAGGTGCAAGACTCTACGTTATAAAACAAAATGTGCTTTTATAATAAAAGAGGTTTAGGGGTACGTTCAGGAGGGACACAGCCAAAGAAGAAGGGTACGGAGGTTTAGGCATGAAGGTTTTAAATGTAAAAAAGACATTTTTATTTTAAAGATTTATATTTTCCACTCTTTTAACCCCCAAACCTCTTTTATTATAAAAGCACATTTTGTTTTATAACGTAAAGTCTTACACCCTGAGAAGGACAGTAAAAGGTTTTAAATCGAACGGTAATTCCCGTCGTATTTTCTAAAATATTTTGTAAAAAGTCCTACCACAAGGACGGGAGTTACAATATTAAACCACATCAGTTTGTAGGATTCTTTTTATATAATTTCTTTATAGATAAAATACTTATCATAGTTTAAATTAAATATTGTCGTATCAGCATGTTACTAATGTCTTGACACAAACTTGTGAATATAATCCTAAATAATCGGAATTAGAATATACGACTCGACCTTACCAACCTACCCTCTCTTAATATTAAAAATATAATTAAAACTTTTATTTAATGTGTCTTAATCATAAAAGTTAACTCTGGATTTCATCCCCTAAATAAATAAAAATTAAGGCACAGCATTCCATGATCAATGTATCATTAGAATAAAGAAGAAAAAGCACCTCCACATGTTAAATATCCAAAAAATTCCTTTAAAAAAATTTCATATTTTTTCACTAATGGGGCATGTAAATATAACAGGTCTTTTATTTGATTAAACTTAAAAGGAAAATAATATGATATTATGTCGTTTGAGTTTGTTCCTTCAACTTGACCATTCATTTTTTTTTTAAATTTTTTTATTTAATTGTTAAAAAAATAATTTTTAATATATTGATATTTTTTAAAAATATATTTAAATTTATTTTAAATTTATTTTAAAAAAATACAATTTATACTAAAAAGTACGTCCAACGATCAAACCTGGACAGCCTAGTAGCACTACCCTATACTGAAAATATATCACTATGCAATGCGCCAATGTTACATGGATACTCTCAAAATCTAACGCTCTTACTACTTCTGTCAATGCCAACTAATTAAATAATTTCGTCAATGAAATAAATAAAACTGTCCAATATATAATAAAATATACGTGTTATGTTATATACTATGCTTTAATATTCACACTCTTATCATGCAATATTGATCATTTCTCATTATATTTTGACCATTTGATCAATGATTTGTGTTTTAAAATAATAAAATTAAGAAATCGACAAATAATACCGTATCAACATAGTAAAATAAGACCGAGACGATTACTTAATATATAAAATTTCTATAAAATAGCTCATGATTGTAATAAATAAATAAATAAATAAAAGGCATTTTCAGTGTCAGATCTGATTGTCTAAAATACTTGAAATGATTAGAGATCACGATGGGAGAGAATAAAATAAATAAAAATATATGGAGCATCGCCATCCGCTTCTCATATCGATCAACTTCAACATAATTAATAAGGCTGGTTCGGAGGTTGAGATATATCTCGTATTCTCATCTCAATATTTAATTTTTTTTTAATTTTTAATTTTTAATTTTTTTATCTAATTATTATAATATTTTTAAATTTTCAAATAAAACATAAAAAAATCAATTTTTTTAAATTTTAAAATAAAAATTATATTCTAACAATATTTTAATTTTATAATATTTTAATTTAATTTTTTCTCTTTTATTTTTTAAAATTTCATAAAACATCTTAACTCAAACATTTTTATTATTATTCATAAATTTTTCTTCTCAACCCATCAGTAAACAAAAAAGTTTTAGTGGTCCTCATGTGGGGTTTCCACCGTCCATTGTGAACTGTTCAAAGTTCACGCTCACTCAATGCAAGGTTCATTTTGAGTATTTAATGTTTCCATAAATTTATTAGCGTACTTATAATTTTGTGCTTATTTAAAAATAAAAAATAAATATAAAATCTACATAAAATAAATAAATAAATAACATAATTTTTTTGATATCTACATCTCCTCAATTATTAATTTTGAGATCATTTTTTCAAGAAAAATTTTACTAATCATCTCACACACTATACATCATACCTCTTTTAATTTTTTTTCATAATAAGGGTGTAGCATATAGATGATGAGTAAAACAACTCAATTAATTTCTTAAGAATAAAAAAATTAAAAAAATTTTTTTAATAAAAATTTATAAAATGTGTGGCGTGGATCTCTTTTTTTCAAAACCAGTACGCAATTCTCACTCACATGGGTTACAAAGTTACAAGCAATCCCGACGCATGGATTAAAAAATTCTATGGATTCCGAAGTTACTTAACAATGTTTTTTTTTTTAAATAATAATTGTTAAATGTTAAAGTAATTGTGAGGACCCCATATTTGTCGTAATTCCCAAATCAAAATCAAGGCATTTTAAAGTTGGCATTTTGGGGATAGATCATGCACAGACGACTTTCCTCGGGGGAAAAAAAACTTTGGATATGTATAATGTAATTATTTAAAGTAAAGGTGATAGGCATCATCTATTTAGTAATCACCCATGTGTTGGATCAGAAAATTAAATTAACCCATGGAATTTATGTTTCTTGTGACTAAAAAATGTAACAATTTGGTGTCGACCCATCAAACATTATGCGTTGATATAATTTTCCACAACGCCCTCCACATATTCTACCAACCTGCAATCAGAACAGAAGTCTCAAAAAACTTAGTGGGAGATGCCTCTGATAATTAATTTAGAGAGGGAACTAGTACTTCCCACTATAATCAACTTGAAATCCCTTTAGAACATACCTAATAGGATATTTATAGAGATTGAGGTGTTCTACTATGACATTAACCTTTTAGAGGCATAATTCTTGGTGCTCAGTTAGCGATATTACCTTCTTGAGCTTGATTTTAATGCTGATAGCACCCATCAGGTGAGGATATCTCACTCGGGCCTATTTTGATATGATACGTTAAGATTCGTCAAAAAAAAAAATGACGTCCTTCTGAATTTTATCTTTGGGCCCGTACAATACATTTTGTATAATTTTATCCTTTGCTTGCACTTAGTGACGCGTGACTTCAACTTTCCTTGCCAACAACATATTCACTCACACCCAACATTATGGATATATATAACATTGTTAAATGTTAATATCATATATCTCAATATTTATTTATAAAGTAATCATGAATGATGGAATTGGGATCAATAGCCTTTATAAATAGTGCATTATTAAATAACATATTTACAATTTTTCAAGACTATGAATTATTTGGTCCATAACCATGGATTCCAATGTATGAGATGTTGGGGCCATCAGCAAGCAAATACTCGGTTATGTGATGCAAGCGTGTTAAACTCATTTATATATGATATCGTGAAGAGTAATACTACAAATCATATTCTCATTTAACTTTGATTCCACTATATAAAAATGAGGTATTTATATCACTCTTGAATTATCTTTTCTTTAAAAGAACAAATTTAAAAGTTGATGGACAATATATCTAATCAATAAGAGTGTACTTTATAGAACTTTTCTCTCGTGAATGAGTTTGGATTGCATGCGAGAAGAAATGATTGAGTTTTACGGTTTTAAGTTTTGAAGCAATTAATCAAAGAGAATTACAAGTAATACTACTACCATGATAAATCATAAATACTAATTTATTTCGTGTGCATATTATATTGGCAGTAGGGGTGGCAAATCTTGTTTTCAGATCGTGTTCGTATCGTGTCAAGTCATGAACATTCGATTATATAAGTCAATCCGAATCCAACCCATTAAGCTAAATGTGTCAAACTTCCAAACCCTCCCAACCTATTTAAATAACAGGTCGTGTTATGTCACCCGTTTTGACCCATTAAATAATTAATTAGAAATACGTTAACACGATACAACTCATTTAAATCCGTTTGTTTTATGTAAATGGGTTAAACTAAAACGCATAATTCATTTGATCCGATTAACATAATTTTACATAAAAGTTAAAAGCTATACTTATTAATAACCACAATATCTTAAAAAATATATATCAATATTTTTCAAATTTTAATATATAATAAAATCAATATTACAAACCATGCAATAACAAATATAAGCATAGATATAAAATTACGATCCCAATAATATAAACATGAGCATATTGAGAAATACCAATATTACAACTTAAGAATAATAAAATTTTAATTTTAAAATAAATTCTAAACGACTTAAAACAAATTGATTTCGTGTTAAGCAGGTTGACCCGTTTATAAATAGCATCTAAACAAATCAATTCATTTTGACCCGAATTCATTAATATTAAATCTAAATCCATTTATTTCATGTCATATTCATATTGAATTTATGAATCATGTCACGTATAGATGAGAGGGTACTACCTATCTATAATCACTCCACCTCATTAAAAATGAATTTTAGTTTATGAAATTATATTTTATTTTATATAAAATAATAATAAAAAATTATAAAAGAGTTGTAGATTTATCACTTTCTAATTAAATTATACTGAGTGATATATTTTAATTTATAAAAAAATTATAAATTTAAATTTTTATAAATCAAATCTAGTCACCTAATAGTGTAGATGGTATTATTCTTGAAAAATTAATTTTTTTAATAATAAATATTATTATTTTTTTAGAAGAGTATGCGACTTTTATATAATTTATAATTGTATATTAATAAAATAAATGCTTTAATCATAAAAAAAATTTTACAAAAAAAATTTATAAATTAGTATAATTTGATGTAATAATTATAAAATTATTTATATTATAAAATAAATTTAATAAATTATGTAAAGTAACCTTAACTTATAAATTTAATTTTATAAAATATTTTGTTACTGCCGCACTTTTCAAGACAAATAATTGCTCCGTATTAAAAAGGTTATCTCTACTGTGAAGCATGAGGTTGACGTACAAATTTGTGGCCCCACGAGGTCGCATAAATTCCGTAGCATTTACGATTAATAATTACATATCCACACGTTTTTTTTTTACGTAGGAAATCTGTGCATTTATCCCCAAAAACACCCTCTCAAGTTTTTAATCTACGCATTCTTTTTAAATTGAAAATAATACTATGCCCTCCATTTTCATTAACTAGAGAAGTTAATTTTTTAATAAAAAAAATAAGATTAAAAGAAAATAAAAATAGATAAGTTTTTTAAAATAATAATTAAAATATAAAAAAATTAATAATTTTAAAACTATAATTGAAAAAGAAATGCGCTCTAACCTACCTAATGTATTTTGGAATAGAAAATAACATATAATTAAATTACCTAATAAAAAAAAATATTCCGATTAAGGCTAGACAAATCCAAATAAATAATAAATTATTATAATTTTACAAAAAAGAAATTAATGATTTATTAACAAAATGATTGATTAGGAAAAGTATGTCACTATGAAGTTGTGCTGTCTTTTATGTTAAAAAATCGACAGAATTAGAAAGATGAGTCAATCGGCTAGTTATCAATTATAAACTGTTAAATAAAATATTATAATATATTAGATATCTAATCTCCAATAAGAAAGATTTGTTATCTCATCTTTATAATGTTACAGTGTTTTCAAATCAAATTTTGAAATAAAAAGTAGGTTTTGGCAAATACAAATTGCTAAAGAAAACCGGTATAAAACGGCATTTATAGTCTCATTCGAACATTATGAAAGGAATGTTATGCCATTTGGATTAAAAAATGCGCCTAGTAAATTTCAAAATATTATGAACAAAATATTTACTTATTTTTCAATAGTTTATATAGATGATGTATTAATATTTTTTTATTCATTGAACAACACTGAAAATACTTAAATATATTTGTTCAAATTATTAAATAAATGGATTAGTTGTTTCATCACCAAAAATAAAATGATTTCAAAACAAAATTAGATTTCTTGGACATGATATCTATCAAGGAACTATTACACCAATTAGTAAAGTAATAGAATTTGCTGATAAATTTTATGATGAGATCAAAGATAAGTAACAATTACAAAGATTTATGGAAAGTCTAAACTATATTGTAGATTTTTTTATCAATCTCTTAAGCCATTATGTAAACCATTATTTTAAAAATTAAAAAAGAAGTTCGGTTGGAATCGTTTAAATACGGGCTTGGTATGATCCGACATATATATAAATAACTGGCCTAGTTTTTAAAAAAAAAAAAGATTAAAAAATATCCACCTCCATGGACAGAAAAATATACAAATATTATAAAACAGATTAAGTCTCACGTTAAGAAATTACGATATTTAGGACTCCCACCACCTCATACTTTTAAAATTGTTGAAATAGATGTCTTTGATCTTGGTTATGGATGAATTATGAAACAAAAATTATCAATTGATTCGGAACAAATTGTTTGATTCCATTCAGGATGTTGGAATCCTGCCCAAAAGAATTATAATACTATTAAAAAAGAGATTTTAGCTATTGTATTATGTATTTCTAAATTTCAATATGATTTGTTAAATCAAAAGTTTTTACTCAGAATAGATTGTAAATCAATCAAAGAAGTTTTGATTAAAGATATGAAAAACCTGACTGCTAAACAGATATTTGCTAGATGACAAGTGATATTAAGTATTTTTTTATATTGATATTGAATATATTAAAGGAGAATCTAATTTTTTTTTTCCTAATTTTCTATTATGAGAATTTTTATAGGAAAAATCATGTCATCTTCAAAGTCGAAAGTAAAGTCTAAATCCTCTTATGCTCGGCCACCATCTCCTCCCTATCCTTAACCTTGCCCTTTTGCAACTCCAAGACCATATATAGTATTGGGAACATTACCATAAAAATATTAGACCATCTTACAATTCATTCTCACCATTAACTTCTCTAAATTACCAACATACTCCAAACCTATTTCTCCTTCTTCTTCTTCTCCTTCTAATTTATAAGAATTATTCTAACAAAAAAAGAAAACATAAAAACCTTATAAAAAGATAAAAGATAAACAGATATATAATAAATCAATAAAAATTTCAAAAAAGACTAATAAAAAGAAAAAATAAATTGTTTGTTATAAATATGAAAAAGTTGGACATTATAAATCAAATTGTAAGGTCAAACAACAGATTAATGAATTAGATATATCTGAAACATTAAAAGAAAAATTATTAAATATTTTTATAATACATTTAAGTGAAGATGAAAAAAACTTTTCAAAAGAAGAATAAATCTATCAATTAAAAGAATCAAAATTTTTGGAGCAATCTTCTAATAGTGAATATGAAGAAGATGAAGTACAAGTTTACATTATCCCAAGCTAATGGAACAAAATTAAACATAAATTATAAATTATTTAATGCAAATATTTGTAATAATGGACTTTGTTTTAAAATAACATTTATTTTGGTAAAAAATATTAACACCAAAGTAATATTAAGAAATTCATTCATTGCATTACTTTATCATTTTTCTTTAATAGGAGAATGAATTTTTACTAAAATATTTGAATAAAAAATTCAATTTAAATTCTTATTTCTTCTTATATCAAAATAAATTAACTTTCTAAAAAATGTTAATTAATACATATATTAAAGTATTTACAACATCGTCTAATGATAAACCATCTTCTATTTTAATTATTTATATATTTTTATCATATTTATATATAATTAAATAATTAATATATATATTTTATAATAATCCATCAATAACCTTAATTTATAAATTTAATTTTATAAAATATTTTGTTACTACCGCACTTCTCAATACAAATAATTCCTCCGTACTAAAAAGGTTCTCTCTACTGTGAATCATGTGGTTGACGTACAAATTTGTGGCCCCACGAGGTCGCGTAAATTCTGTAGCATTTACGATTAATAATTACATATACACACGTTTTTTTACGTGGGAAATCTGTGCATTTATCCCCAAAAATACCCTCTCAAGTTTTGAATCTACGCATTCTTTTTAAAATGAAAATAATATTATGTCCTCTAGTTTGTTTTTTTAATTTGATTTTTTATATATTTTATTTTATTTTTATTTAATAGTTAAAAAAGTAATTATTAGTGTAATAATAATTTTTTAAATTTTTAAAAAAATATTTAAAGATATCTAAAAAATATTGAAAAAAAAAGTAAATAGAAAAAATATAATTTATACTGAAGACACACCTCGTGGTCAAACTTAGGCGGCATAATAGCACTATCTTTATAAAAATATAATATACAATATTAAAAAGTGAGTTTTTTTTTTTTTAAGTGAGACATTAATTTATTTATTTTCTAAAAAAATGTGAGAATTTGTATAAAACCACATTATGTATTTACCTCCTCCTCCTTCTTCTTCTTCTTCTTCTTTTTTTTCTAATTTAGACAGCAGAGTTCAAATATAAATTTTCAAACAATTCAAAGACTTGCAATAATCTCTCAATTTGTAAAAGGAGAGTACTGGAATTGGCAGATGAGCATGATTTTTTAAAGTTCTTGCTGTCGAATTTGATGGTTGGGATTTAGGACAAAGGATCTCCAATAATTTGCACAATACTTTCATCATATGGATTTTCTTGAGTAAGTTTTCACGTAAATTTCTTCAGATTTAGATTTATTTGTTTTTAAAATGTGATAATTATGGTATATTTTATGTTGGTGCAATGTCAATAATAAGTACCGATATTGTAAAATATTAATAATTTAATTTAAAAATAATAGTGGATGTTTCAAAAATTAATGTTACAATATATATAGAAAATTTTCACATCAGTTACTATTCATTACTCCACACCTCACATCATATGAAAAACATTCCATATCTTATAAAAAAATTATAAATGTAAAGTGTGAGAACGAATAGTGATTGATGTATAGAATTCCTCATATATATATATATATATTTATATATATAAATCTTAAAAGATCTTGAAGTATCTTAAAATTTATCGTTTCTAGAATATGTCAAAATTTGGTATACAATATTGTTTTTTTAAAATAATTTGGTATACAATTAAATGATAACATATAGTATTTATTATTGACCGTATAAATCTTTCAAAATGTATAAAAGTTTAAGATTATGTTTGGAAGTTTCATCTTCAATAAAATTCTCATCTCATCTCATCTCATCATTACAACCTTTTCAAATTCCTATATAAAATATAATAAATAATTCAACTTTTTCAAATCCCAATACAACTTTTTCAAATTTCAATTTAACTTTTTCAAATCTCAAAACTAAAAAATAATATTTTAAACTTTAAAACAAAACACAAAATTTTCATCTTAACTTCCAAACATAATCTAAATGTAGTAAGATTTATTTGATAAACCTATCTCTCGTATTTTAAATCTTAAAATTCGTATACAAAGTATATTAAAAAATATTTATAAAACTTGTTTATTAACACGCTTGAAACAAATGTAAAATCCTTCTTCATCAATTAATATACAAATCATTAGTATTTTAATTTTTTTTTTTATAACTATAACAAAATAAAATATTGAACTTAAAAGTCTAAACAAATGATATTTATAGTAACGTTGCATATTCATTTAAAAAATAAAAAAATTTATATAAAAAAAATTATTTTTTTAAAAGTAAATTTAAATTTTTTAAAAAAAAATATACACTTGATTTGTTTTCACAGATAAAAAAAATAAATTAAAATAAAAGTTAAAAATTAAATAAAATATTATTAAAATATATTTTTTAATATTATTTTTATTTTAAAATTTTAAAAAATTAAATTATTTATTTAATCCATCACTTGATATAGCATTATTCTTCATATAGCATTATTCTTTTAACGGAAACAAAAAACCAGGCCACCGCTATAAAATCCGCACTCATCCGCCACACGTCTGCTAGATACTCTCTCTCTCTCTCTCTGTGTAAGCTGGCACCGAATAGACTCGTCCATACACTTGTATTCACTTTCTCTCTCTCTCTCTGCCATTTGTTTTTCCGATTGTACGACCCGGTCGAGACTCAAACCGGAGAAGCAAGAATAAAGAAGAAAGAAGTGAAAACGGTTAGTCGTCGGAGATGTCTGGCGCGTGTGGTGGTGACTCGGGTGGTGCGGGAGAGATCATGCTGTTCGGGGTGAGGGTGGTGGTGGACGCCATGAGGAAGAGCGTGAGTATGAACAATCTGTCTCAGTACGAGCTCCATCCGCAGGAGGAGGGTTCCATGGTTAACAACGGTATCAACCTCAATAACAATCGCAAAGAAGAGGTTCCCGCAGCAGCAACTGCTGCAGCTGCCGGCGGTTATGCCTCCGCAGACGACGCCGTTCCCAGTTCTCGCGCCTGCCGTGACCGCGAGCGCAAGCGAGGTCTGATTCAGATCAACGGTCACACACATACACACGCTTCTTAATCTCTCTCTTTTTTCTTTCATTGCCAAAATATTTGATTTCTCTGTTTTTCTGTAATTTAATTTGCTCGAATTGGAAGCTAATGGTAATTTTCTAGCTCAAAAAGATCATCAAACTATTTTTAATTGATAAATCCTACTTCATTCATTCATTTATATGATTGTTTTACTTTTACCCCAAATCATGCAGTATTTGATTTGTTTGTAGAAAAATTTTGTTTTGTTTAGTATCTTGGGGTTTTTCGGTTTTTTTTTTTGGGGGGGAGGGGGGGGTTTGGAGTGTTATTTGGTGGATTTTTGGGGATAATGGATTATAACATACATACATACACATATATATACATATATATATGTATGTTATGCAGGGGTTCCTTGGACGGAGGAAGAGCACAGGCTATTCCTGCTGGGTTTGCAGAGAGCAGGGAAAGGAGATTGGAGAGGTATATCGAGAAACTTCGTCAAGACCCGCACGCCGACGCAGGTCGCCAGCCACGCTCAGAAATACTTTCTCCGCCGCAGCAACCTCAACCGCCGTCGCCGCCGAACCAGCCTCTTCGATATCACCACCGATTCGGTAAAGTTTTATTTCCACTGTTCTCATATTCTTTTTCTGTCCGTGTGTTTGGTTCCTGAGACAATAATTTTCTATTTTCAATAACTTTTTAATTTCTTCTCGTAACGATTTCTTGTAGAGGTGGAGAAGTTGACCTGATTTGGGGCAAACAGTTTTCAGCATAATATTTTTACAAAAGAAAAAAAATCAAGTGGGATGCTAAAACTTTATTTTTCTATTTCTTTGACAATTGCCTATGTAATTTTTTTTAATTGTTTTTGTCTTCTGATTTTTTCTTCGGTTTTCTGTTTTGATACATTTTTGTAGTTGAGAAAACGCAGAGGAAAACCGAACTGAATAGAATTGTAACTTTCCAAAAACCGAACTAAAATGTTTTTGGTGGTCTTGGTTTCTTAGAACTTGCGGATGTTGATCCTATTCATTCAAGGGAAAGTAGTCGGTCAATCAGGGACATTCTTAACTTGAATTTTCTTGTGTTTTCCCCCGAAAAGAAGGTGTCTTAATTTCTTAGCATTTTCCTACATTTTCTCAACGACCAACCAAAAAGATTTAAAACCAGCTTTTCATGACCGTTTTCCCAATTGCTTGTATCAGGTCACGGCAACTCCAATGGAAGAAGTACTGGGGCATCACCAAGATACTGCCTCACAGCCACACCCATTGCCATCTCTGCCACTGGTCGATGCTTGCAATTTTAGTGTGTTTCCAGGGATTCCTGCTTTTCCGGTGACTGTTGGTCCTGCAGCAGTTCCGGTCCCCATTATCAGCCCATTGAAAAACCTAAATCTAGGACAGGGAAATGCAACTGTGTTATCGAAGCTCGTCCGTCCGATCCCTGTTCACATGGCTCCTCATGCTCTAACTCTCTCTGACCTTAGCTTGAAAAATATGAAGTCGGCTGCCGATCCCCCACTGCTGACGCAAAAGCCATCTTTGCCATCTGGGCAAAGGGAGTCGCCATCAAGGCACTCAGCTTTTCAGGAAATGTCAAGCTTCAACAATGGTGATAGCATAATCACTGTAGCCTGATGAAACATGGAAAATGGTTCATAATTAGAGCAGATGGGTTAGATAAATTTATCTCTAATTGGTTAGAGAAGACAAGGTAATTAGATGACTTAGTTTGATCCTAGTTTGTTTTGTATAGACCCTAAAAAGAACTGCCAGTCCTTTTCTGCTTTTTGGTTTATGCGATTATCTTAGATTCTTGTTCTTTTGGCTGTTTACTGTTGTAGTTGATGTAACTGAAAATAACAAGGGCTTCATTGGCAGGTGTTCGTGTAGACCCTCAAGTTTCTAGTGGTTTTATGGCTATTCTGGGTTTTTTTTTTTAATTTAATTTAATTTAATTATTATTATTATGACTGGTGGAGAGGCATTTTCTTCCCCTTTTGGGTGATGGGGACACAAATACATTAATATTTTTGTGAAAGTGGATTGAATTGAAACTCAATAATGGATCATGGTAGGTCTTGTGGTATTATTAGTGCTGTGATGTGGATCATACATTTTTGAAGGCTTTTATTGGAAGTAATAGTTTAAAAATGGGTGGAGGGGTTTTTGTTTTCACTACTTAAAATTAAAAGGTTGGGGGACACAAAATTCTGCGGATGGAGTTCCTTTCTTGACATTCTTGTTGAAAGGATTGTTTGTCAATTGTAAAAAATAAGAGAAGGGTCTATGATAAGTGAGACTTTTTCCAGTTTTGAAAATGAAAATCTCTACGGGCAAATTTTTTTCAGATTTTTACTGTTCCTCAACTGTTTATATATAGTTAATTTTTTTTAGTTTTGTCTGTAAACTAATTTTGCGTATTTGTGAGTACATAATTAAATTATTTATCAGAGGAAAATACTAAGATGTAAATGAAAGTAAAATGGAAAATTTCTGACTTTTGTTTTTCTTTGGTGCTCTTGTGAAAGTTTATGACAAGAAATGATAGCCACCGGATTTTTGTAGGTTTAAAAAATGCTTGAAAAAAAAAAAGAAAAAAAAAATATTATATTGCTCGGTACCCAACTTCGGTGGAAGTAGCACCACTCTTCTAACAATAACAACGTCACTGCATTGCATGTGTACAACAATATTTTATTTACCATAGTTCATAGGGAAGAGCAACGGGGCCCGCCTCTAGCCACTTCTCTCTCTCTCTCTCTCTCTCTCCGCCTCTTCTTCTCTCCTCTCTTCTGTCCTAGTTTCTCTCCTTTCACGATTTTTCCTTTCTCTCCCCCTCTTTTTTTTCTTCTTCTCCACCTCCTTCTCCTCCTCTTCGTATTTTCAGCTTTTGACTTTTCTTCTCAACGTCTTAAAGCTTAGTCATGGAACTACCGCCACGAATGGCTTTGGATTTGTTCGCAAACCCACAACCATTCGTGGTTGTGGTTCCTTTGCTCAAATCGTGGTCTTGCCATGTGCCATGGTGGTATTTTAATGTTTTTTACCCCGTCACTATATGTACTTTGTAATTTGTTGGCTTTGTTGTTGGACGACACATTTGTAGATTTTTGGGATGGAACTGTAGACTTGATGTTGTTTTTCGATTGTTTTTAATTTTTGTTGTTGTTTTTCATCGTGGATGGACGGACTAAGGTGCCAATCCGCCTCTAGGCATGCGGACGGGGCACCCCACCCACGAGGTGGGGGGTCAGATTTCGAGAGACAAACCCCAACCCAGGGTGAGAGAAGCGGCCATCCCAGCCCCAGGAGTGCAGGTAGCACCCCTAATAGTTTGCACTAATTAATTATATTTGCAATTAAATTTTTTATAAAGTATGTAAATACATTTGCAATCAAGTACGCCTATGGTGTCATTTTCATACAAATGCCATGAAAGTATTTATATAAAGGCATTTACTAATCATTTTATTTTAAATAATTTAATCAATTACTTTATAAAATCATTTAAGTCTTCAAGACATTAGTTATTTACATGATATAATCAACAATTATATAATTATAAATGGGAAAATATATTAAATCTATATTTAAAAGTGTTGCCCAGATGATTAACACAAAGAGGGTGAATTGAGTTGTATTTAAAAATTTGTAATTATAAATCAAATATACAATATAAAATATGAATAAAATACGATGCATCAGTAAAAATAAAGAGTAAGTGTAAGAGGAAACAAATTCAGTATTTTAACGAGGTTCAACCCCACTTCCTACGTCATCGCCTTAAGCTACCCTTTGAGGATTCCCCAATTCACTATCCAATATCCTTCAGGTAGAGATAGAAATTTATTACACCTTTGAGCAGTACCACTACAAATCCATGTAGAACACCATCTACACTTGCAACCACCTTACATGTGGTGATTCAACGTCAATTTCCTATATAAAACACTTTCCACACACACAAGGGTTATACACACTCTTTTATTGATACAAGAGTTGATAGTGTGTAGGTTATCAGAAAACACTCATCAATGAGTGGAATAAGAACAATACAACGCAAAATTATATCTCTCTAAAAATAAACAATGGTTAATGCTCAATACTTAGAGAAGAGAGATTGAAAGTTTTGAATGAATGTTGTAAAACTTACAATAATATGTTTTGAATTTGAAGATCTCAAATGAGCTATTTATAGGCATATGAGACTTCATGTTCAAATTTGAAAAGATTCATATGTCAAAGACACATCATTCACTTTTCAAAATATTCAAATCAAAGTTTTACTTTTCGCAATTGTTAAAAACAACATTATTCATTTTTCAAAATATTTAAATCAAAGTTTCTCATTCTTAAAATTGTCAAAGACAACATCATTCACTTTTGAAAAGTTTCAAACAAAACATGTACATGTGAAAGATGACAATCAATCATATTTCAAAATTTCAAAATTCAAACTTTTAATCATCAAATATTTCATGCACATGTGAAAAATGCAATTTGATTTTTTATGAAAAAATATTAATTTTAAGTCTTAAACTAATTTTGAATTTGATCAAAAGATTTACAAAATTACTCTAAGAACTTTATTTGTAAGTTTGTTCCCTTTCTTACTCCTGCTTGATTTATTGATATGCTTGACTTTATTGTGTATACAACTTGAGTTTGAGATTTCTTTATACTTGAATTCATTTGTTATCATCAAAATCCATGTGTAGATATGTAATTATATTAAACTTGAAATATTGGGTTCAACAATCTCCCCCCTTTTTGATTATGACAAATATTTAGTAGAACTCTGAAGCATGTATACTTAAGCTCCTCATGTGAATGTGCGTTAGTTTTTCAAAAAATAGATAAACATAATTCCAAGCAAATATAAACAACCTTAATAAATAAATCATTAGAAAGAATATGTTAACGTTCTAGTCTAAAACTTTTCCCTCTTCTGGCATCATTAAAAAGGAATCGCAGTAAGCAATACCAATAGACTGATGAAAAATGGTGCGTTTGTAGAAACTATGGAGAGTTGAATAATTGGAGTAGCCCGATCCTGACAAGTGTCACAAAATCTATAGCCGCCTAGGTCTCGACACGTGCCGCAAAACACGGAGCTGCTTGGGTCCCTGACGCATGCCGCAAGGCCTTGAGTCTCACCCGGGTCCCGCTTGGATTAACTTTAACACATTTTACAAAGATTTGAATATTCTGGATTTCTATAAAAAGACCATTTTCATCCTTCGACTACCCATAGAAAAAACTCTCATATTGCCTCTTGACCTAGTTTCTTGTTTATCCAGAATGATAGTATAGCCGAGCAACATTCTTCTAATAATGTTCTAGATTTGAATCAGGAACCCTTTACGCCTCAACCACTAATTTTCTCTAATAAGGTTGTCAACACCATGATAGGAGCATAGATGCATTTTTCTAGCAAAACTGATGCTGAGGTTGTTACAGGATCAAGAATGGTCAGTGATCAATATGTTGCTGCTGCTATTATGACCATGTCTTGAAAGTTACTGACAAGGGTAAGTGAGGTTGATCGGCTTCACAATCAAATGTCTAAGTTGCATCAAAGGTTGGCTAATAAAAGTAGAAAGAATAAAATATTAAAACAAGAAAACAAGGAGTTGAAGAAATTTGTGGACTAGTACGCTCATGACCTGCAACCACGGACAAAGGAGTTGGAATAAGAGAAAGAACAAATACAAAGTCAATATCAATAGCTAACAACAGAGGTTTAATGTTTACGAGAAAAATAGGGACAATCTACAGTTAATCTCGCTGGCTTAACTAAATAAAATATGCATATAGCATATCTTGTAATCTTGACTAAGTAAGTTTTGAAGAACTAATAGCTTGTTTTGTTCTCATTTCTATCTCTATAAAATCAGTCTTGAGTTTCATCTAATTCACATCAAATCTTCTTTGTTCTCTATAATCCGTCTGCATTCTCACTCTCTAAACTTTTTTCTCCTTCTTTTTAATGGCTCAACAATTTTCTTCTAAAAATCTCCTTGTTCACTACGTGGGGTATTCTCCATCTTGGCCACCAGTTATTTCTGCATGTACCATTGGTGTCATAATGCAGCAAGAGAATGATCTGACTAACAAGTTAGATAATGATGCCATTTATGAACTTGTGAGTCTTGGTACTCGATACTCATCATCCATTGTCACATTTTTCTTGCGATTGCAGTCCAGAACTTGTGAGGTTGAAAAGATTAACAAAAAGATTTATGAATTTCAACAACTTGTTCACGAGTCTAACAAAAAAATAGAAAACTTAAAGCAGGAGAATAAGAATTTAAAATCCTTACTTGTTTCTTCATTTCGACTGCCTAATCCTTTAGATAAGGATAACATGTTGATATGTGAAGAATAAGAGTGCTTGAAAAATGAAGCTAAAATTTTCAAATTTTTGTAAGTCATTTGAGATAATAAAATAAAAATGTTTAACAGATATTCATGGCATACATCATTCCTATTTCTCTTCTAATCCTGCACAATCTATCTTCTGGCAGAGGTTTTGTGAAAATGTCTACCAACTGATCGTGTGTACGTATGAATTCTAGTACAATATCGTTCTTCTGCACATGATCTTGAAGAAAATAATATCTAATCTACATCTGAGTAACTGATAGATCGAAAGAAGTGTGCTTAGGATACCATAACCCTACGTCAATTGTACCAGCAATATATCTATGAATGCGCTTAACTGCAATCAAATGAGATTCTTTTGCAGATGATTGAAAACGTGCACATAATATTTGGTCTACTAGCTGTTAAATATAATAGACTACCAATTATACCACGATATACCTTTGAGTCAATTGGCTTACCGCTTTCGTCTTTATCAAGTTTGGTGGATCAGCTCATTGGTGTTCTAATTTCCTTCGTACTTGATTTGCATTCTGAGTAAGAGTTAAGTTCTCCCATCATGCTTATTTCAAATTCTTCCTACATACTCTTAGCAAAAACTTGGCACATATTTTCACTAGTAGCATCAAATATTATATCATCCACATAAATCTGAATCAAAAGAATATTATTATTTTTGTGTTTGATGAAAATAGCTGTATCAATTTTTCCTCTTGAAAAAATATTTCTCAATCAAGATATCACAAAGTCTCTCATACCAAGCTCTAAGAGTTTGTTTAAGTTCATATAATACTTTTGTGAGCTTAAAAACAAGATTTTGGAGAAATATGGTTTTCAAAACCTCAAAAATATGATTTTCAAAATCTTGACATGTACCTCTTCATTTATAACACCATTTAAGAAAGAACTTTTAACATTCATTTGAAAAAATTTAAAATTTTTATAACAAGTATAAGCAAGTAGCATTCGTATAGCTTCTAATCTTACAATTGGTGCAGATGTCTCATCATAATCGATTCATTCTTCTTGATTGAAACCTTGAGTTACAAGTTGAGCCTTGTTTCTAGTGATGACTTTAGACTCATATTTCTTGTTTCTAAAAATATATTTTGTTCCAATAATAGTATGATTTTTGGGTCTAGGAATAAGTGTCTAAATATCATTTCTTTCAAATTGATTTAGCTATTCTTGCATAACTAGAATCCAAGATTCATCAAGAAATACTTCATCAATATTTTTGGGTTTAATATGAGATAAAAAAGCAGTATGATTGTAAACATTTCTAAGAGATGATCGAGTACCTACACCTCGTGAAGGTTTTCATAGAATTTGTTCCACTGAATGATCTTTCATGAGTTTTCACTATTTGATTGCATCTTGCATTAAGTTTTGATGATCTTTCCTGATGTCTCCAAATGGCACGTGTCTTGATCATTCACTTATCTAAAAATCATTTATTTTTGCTTATGGAGGACATCATGCATACCTACAAAAACAATTAAAATGGTATTTCTTGATATTCAAATACTTTGGGTCCTTCATTTATTAGTATTAGAAGAAATAAGATTTTTAGGTACTCATATGATCCTAATAGTCATCCTATATTTTCTTCTAATAGGACAAATATGATAATTATGACTATTTCTGTTACAAAAATTGTAAATTGCATGTGACATATACGAAAAACCTGTGTGATTATAATAGTATCTTTCTTTAAAAAATTTACTTTCATGAAAAGAATTTGAATATTGGATTTTGATTTAGAAGGATTATCAAAAAAGTTTTTATAAGATTTGTATTTTTGTTTTGGCATGTATCCTAAGCCCGCCTTATCAAAAATATATCTTTGATTACCAAGAAGTTTTTCAAAATTTATTTTTCCATTTGTAAAGTTTTCAATAATCTTTCCTAAATTAGTCACTTTATTTTTCAACTCATGATTTTCATATTTTGAAACGATGTTTTTTTATCTTAAAACATCAATTTCGTTTGTTAAAGAAGAATTTTTCTTTTTTAAAGTAGAATATTTGATATTTAATTTCTCAAGTTCCTCATATACTTCTTCCAAGACATTTTATAATTCATCATATGAAAAATTTTCAATATTATCAAGATCTATTACCTCAATGCCATCCTTAGCCATAAGACAAATATTTGCATATCCTCAATTGTTTGCTTTGCTGTCTAAACTGCTTGAATCATCATCTCATGTAACTTTTATTACTTTCTTGGTCTTGTTTCTATCTTTCTTTAGCAGAGGACAATCCGACTTGATATGTCTAGGCTTATTGCATTTGTAATAAGTTAAAGAGTCATTTTTACCTGTATCTTTCTTAGAAAACTTTTTGAGGGATTTTCTTGAAGGAGCTTTATTTCTCTTTATGAGTATTTTAATTTTTTTTGTTATCATCGCAATTTTTTAATTTTTGTCATCACTTTCCTCATCTTCATCACTTTCATTTTCATGAGGAATAGCTTTAAGTGCCAAGCTCTTCTTTGGCTGTCCTTCTTCTTCTCCTCTTTTCAATGTATACTCATGGGTGGTAAATGACCCGATGAGTTCATTTATTTCGAGTTTCTTGAGGTCTTTAGTTTTAAGAATCGCTGTCACTTTTGATTCCCAGCATTTTGGCAGAGAGTTGAGAATTTTTCTTACTATCTTCAAGCTGGAATAAACCTTGCCGAGAGCTGTTAAACTGTTTATAATTTTAGTAAAATGAGTGTACATAGTAGAAATAGATTAATCATCATTCATTTTAAACATTTCATATTCATGAATAAGAATATAAATTTTTTGATTCCTTGACTTGTGAAATTCTTTCATAAGTAACTTCCAAATTATCCCAAATTTCCTTTGTCGTCTTGCAAATCATTATTCTATTGAACTCATTTTCATTGAGATCATTATATATGAAATTCATAGCCGTTGAATTCAATGTTGTAATTAGATCGTCTTCACAATCAAACTCTTCTTCTTCCTTTTTGACCTTTACTCCATCAATAACTGTTGTTGGGATATAAAGTCCATTTACAATGCATTTCCAAATTTCTTAACCTTGAGATTGAAGGAAAATTCTCATTCTAGCTTTTCAGAATGTGTAATTGTCTCCGCAAAATAGTGGAGGCTGACTGCTAGATTGACTTTCACCAAATGTAACTACAATGTTAGCCATAAGATCTTAACTCAAAAAATAGTTAATCTTATAAAAAAGAGTCATCACTCTTATACCAATTGTTGCCAAGATGACTAACATAAGAGGGGGTGAATTGAGTTATATTTAAATATATGCAATTATAAATTAGATACACAATATAAAATATGAACAAAATACGAAGCAACAGTAAATAAAAAGAATAAGGGTAAGAAGAAGCAAACTCAGTATTTTTATGAGGTTCAGCCCATTGCTTACGTCCTCGCCTCAAGCTACCCCTTGAAGATTCCCAAATTAATTATTCAATCTCCTCCAGGTGGAGATAGAAACCTATTAAACATTTGAGTAGTACCGCTACAAACAATCCATGTAGAACACCCTCTACACTTGTAATCATTTTAAACGTAATGATTCAACATCTATTTCCTGTGTAGAACACATTCTACACACACAAGGGCTATACACACCCTTTTACTAATACAAGAGCTGATAGTGGGTAGGTTATCAGAAAACACTCCTCAATGAGTGGAGTAAGAACAATACAGTGCAAAACTATATCTCTATCAAAATGAACAAGGGTTAAAGCTCAATACTTAGATAAAAGAGATTAAAAGTTTTGAATGAATGTTGTAAACCTTGCAATAATATGTTCTAAATTTGAAGATCTCAAACGAGTTATTTATAGGCATCTGAGACTTCATTTTCAAATTTAAAAATATTCATATGTCAAAGACAACATCATTTACTTTTCAAAATTTTCAAATCAAAGTTTTACTTTCTTAAAATTGTCAAAGACAATACCATTCATTTTTCAAAATATTCAAATCAAAATTTCTCGTTGAAATTGTCAAATACAATATCATTCACTTTTGAAAAGTTTTAAACAAAACATGCACATGTGAAATATAACAATCAATTATCTTTCAAAGTTTCAAAATTTAAACTTTTAATTTCAAATATGTCATGCATATGTGAAAAATAAAATTTGATATTTTATGAGAAAATATTAATTTTGAGCCTTAATCCAATTTCGAATTTGATCAAGAGATTTACAAAATTATTCTAAGTGCTTTATTTGTAAGTTTGTTCATTTTTTTGCTCCTGCTTGATTTGTTGATATGCTTGACTTCATTGTGTAGACAACTTGAGCTTGAGATTTCTTTATACTTGAATTCATTTGTTATCATCAAAATTCATATGTATATATGTAATTATATGAAACTTAAAATATTGGATTGAACAAAAAGAAAAGAGCCCCCTAAATGGAAACACCCTTAGAAAACATCCCATCTTAAACCACCAATTATGAATGGCCAAAGGAAGGGAAGAGCTTCAGCTCCCCCTCCCTCTCCACTCTTTGTCCATATTGCTGGTCATTTTTATTCTTCAGTATTTTTTATTTTTTCATACAATGCTTGGAAATGGCCTGATCTACTGCTTTCTAGTATTCAAACCTCTATGTGCACCATCTCTTTGGATTCATCGACCACCGATCCTTCAGACGTAGTGAGAAACACAACCAAACAATTAGAGCTTGTAGCTCAAGCGTGGCCCAAGCATCAAGTTAAGAAAGTAGAATTCTCCATCAACCAACTCAAAACAACGAGATGCAGCACACCCCTTCCCGTCACGGTTTCTAATTGTGACATCGTAGTCCACAAGTTAGTCTTTACAAAAATCGCAAATAGCGGCTTCCCTTTAGTGAGAATGTGCAGGTATCGCTTGAATGATCTCATACCCCTCTTTTTTTTTTTTTTTTTTGTCTTTTGCTGCATCACTATGATGGGGTGTTTGATGGGAGAGCCCCACCCATTGATTTTGTGTCTTGTAATCTATGTTTAATATGTATACAAACCTTGCTTAGGAAAAAATGTGGTTTACCTCATATAATTATTTGGCAAGATGCTTCGGAGGATGAAGAAAATCATTGAATGCTCTCCATATGGTGGCCTAGTCTTCTCCTTTCAGCATCGCTTCATCATACGTATTACTTCGCTTCATTATCATGAAGAGTTTATGTGTACGTCTGGCTCTCGCACAAACTATTGATGTTCACAATGCATAGGAGTTCATTTTGCACTGCTGTCTTTAGCATGAATTTAACATAAAGATTATGCATAAGAGTATATTTCCTATTCCATCATGAGGAAGGAGTTCATTGCGTATTACCAACTCCAGCACAAACTTTTCATGTTCACTTCATATTTTGTTGTAGACTCTAGCATAAACTTAACATGCATAGAGTGATGACTCTAATATATATAAATTTGACATGTTCATTATGCGCACAAAGTGATTTTGTATTGGAAACTTCAACACCACCTTGAGCATAATTAAGAAGAGAGATAGCATATGCTTTTTTGGTTTATATGGAACTTTAAGGCTTTTTGGAATATGTTGATTGTCTTCATAAAGAGTTTGTGTGGAGAATATCCTAACAAAATACTAAATAATTGATCATATTTACGGAAAAAAACATGGTGCATCTAGTTCTCACAACCAAAAATGTCTTCTTTGACATGGATCAAAGCGTTAAAATTGCAAGAGCAAAGGTTTATTTATTTATTTATTTTCATTTTTTCCTTCTAGATAATATGTTGGATTGGATGAGAGCATACTGTTACAAAGCTCTAAAGAGAACAAGAGATTGACGAGATATGAGACTACCTAATTGGAGGACCAAGGATTCTAGTCATTGGAACAATTTATTTTCCTTCTCACTCACAGGATTTTTGTTCACACTATTATCTGAGGATCCTTTAAACAAGACTTCAGCCTCGAAGATTATAACTCAAAAACTAGGACTCAGGTTTCATCTAAAATCTCGAAGGTAGAAAGGCCTATCTAAACAATTCTCTAATAATGGTACTAATAGATTACTTCAAAATGTTCCTTCCTAGAACCTTTTTCCCTCAAATATGTAGTTTCTTGCATCACTCATTTCCTTTGACATAATGTCAAATGATCGGAAGATCTCTATTGTTCTTTAAAGTCTTATAACTTATGCCCTCATCCAAGACGTCTTCTCCATTAAAAATTTTTCACACAATTATAATTACAATGGCATGATCCTATTAGGTGAAAAACCCCCATCCCAAAATCGGATCGAAAATCGAATTTTCTACTTTTTGGTCTCAATGACCGATTCCTTAATCGATCCAGTCCAGACCAACCGAAACCAGTCGGATCTTTTGGACCAGACCAAAACTCTTACACCCCTACACATGGGGGACATGAGGTCCATATAAAGTAGGCTAGTAACATGATAATGGGAATACATTCATAAGACAATGCTTCTCTTTTTTACTTCTCAAATTTAAATCTCAAGGTAGGAAGCTACAAGGCAATGGCATTGGTTTTAGATGCTTGCCTTGGTAAACACCCTTCAGAGTGCTGATGTGAATTCAATTTCGGTTGCCAAATGCAAATTGGCATTGTGCACACTTACATTTGTTGTTCAGAATTCGTATATCGTATGAGGAATATTAAACAAGAAAATTAAGACCAAATATGCCATTAGTTGTTTGTAGCATAATTAAAGCACGTCAGTCCAAATAATGCAATTATATCGTTCGAGTAAACGTTGAGTTCCCCCAATCTAATAGAAGAAACTATCACCAATGGACTCTGCTTTTTCAAATATAGTAAAAGCCAAAAGGATAAAACACCTAAAAACTACCTATTTCTTCTCTCTGTTCTACAAAAAAATGGTGAATACAAGACGAGAGAAATCACTCGATGATCTCCACGTCGGTAGAAACACAAGGTTGCTCCTCCCAACCCAATAGGAAGAGACATGGATTCTCCCTTTAAAATTGGAGAATGACAATTAAAACACAACATAAAATTAAATAAAATAAATAATGAATATAATAACAGCTGATACATGGCCAAGGCAACTATTGACTAACAGAGGCCTAAGCAAAATGGCCCTTTTTTTTTTTTATATATATATCACTTGCTAATAAATAATATCCTATGATGATACAGGGCTCAAATTCAACTCAAGTGGTCTCAGAGCACCTTGAACAATCTCCTGAACAGTTCGGTTACGCCGGCAAACTTCTGACATTTCTTCAATTGGAAGAGTCAGTCTATTAATATCAAATCCAGAAGCTGCATCAGACAACGCTTTCAAAAATCTTGACCGCTCTACCTCTGTGACAGCCGTCAATGGAATCAGAGAAACACTCTCTTTGGCCCACACCACTGCCAGTGCCCCATATGCACGAGTTAATGCCAGTAGCGTGTAAGTTACCTGGGGGGAAAGCAGGGGCTGTAAATCTTCAAAACTTGATAATGAAGTGAATGAAAATGGTTAATCATGTGCATGCACATATTATATAACAACAGCTCAAGAATTTGATAAAGAAAACTAGGAGTACCACTTCTAATCGAGAACTAGGTAGGGCCCCTGTTAAAGAGGCAATCAAAATTCTGGTGATGCTGGCCCCTCGAGGAATAACCACAGAGTTCCTGATAGGTATGTATTGCTCTCCCTTGCTAGAGTTGGTAATATCAAAGACATCCGATAAGAATGTCAATATGGAATTAGAGGCCTCTCTGCAAGTGACATGAAATCAGTGTTAGTCACTGATATAATTTTGGGAGAGCGAGAGAGAGAGAGAGAGAGAGGCTACACCTGTGCTGTACTGTGATCCCAATCATAGAGCAGTCTACTAATGATGGAAATACTTCAGATGGCATAAATATCTGTGGACAATAACGAATGCACCTCGATGCCAACAAAAAACAATCATCTGCTATATCTGGTCTGGTAGTAAATTCCTGTAGAAATATTGAAATAGGAACAAGCATCAACAAATGTAAAGGTAGATCTCAAGAATGGAAAGCGATCAAATGCCCAGGAAGCAGTACCTGAATATTTGTGAGAAGACTTGTTGTGTGGAGGAAGAGTGATTCGATCAAATTTTTTAAATAGGTTGCACAAGATGAGTCCGAACCAAATATCTGCAACCACGGATGCACACTCCACTCAAATACTAAGATAAAAAAATAAAGAATTCTCTAACAGTTTATGAACAGGATCTGTACCTTAATAACTTCACTGGAGAGATAAAGAAAGCAAGGCTGGTGATACTGTTTATATAGGCCTTGAATCTCTTCTAACATAGCTCCAATTGTCATTCCCATGAACCTTCCAGAAGTTCTTACCTATGAAAATTTAAGTTCTTTATGCAATCACTAGTAGTTACAAGAAATTGCCAATCTCAGGATGTACATAATGCTAAGAATAACAGTATATTAGGCCCAACAATCAAATGACCTTAACAATGTTATCCTAAAAAATCACAACACACTAGATATAAATTTAACCATATAAATTTAAGCAATTTGTAACCATATAAATTTTAAAAAAAGAGAGGCAAGGTATACCAAGAGAGTTCATATAAAAATTATATCTAAAAGTGGAAGCATCCCTCCATGGTGCGAAGTTGTTCACTTTGATGATGTAAGCACCACCACCTGGTATTGAACTTCCTACATATCTGGTAATGTCTAAGCACCTCAACTTAGACTCTAGAGAGTTAGTGGTAGAGTCTAAGTTGATAGTACTTGTGAAGGAAGGAGTTAATCTACGTATTTCAGAACAGGGGTGGAAGGCGAAACATGAGGTGCTGGTTGGACTCAATACAGCTAAATGGTTCGTGAAAGTGCTTGAGGAATGTCTGCGAGGGGAGAAGAAGGAGGTGTACTCGGTGATAAGGGAAAGCTATCGAAGCTTTGTTGCTCAACGTTGTGTTAATAACAGTGGGCGTTACTTGTCAATTGCAGAGTATGGTCAGGTGGGAAGAAAAGTGTTGCTCTGTTTCCCTGAAGGTGATGACGGGTGGGGATGGAGAATTTTGAAGGACACCATCTCGGAGTTAACACAGCCCAGAGTTAACAAGGATGGAGCTGCGAGCAGAGTGGTAAGGGGGGTTAACACTTTGGATCGATCATTCAAGGAGGTGCTCACGGCGGAGGGCTCAAGGCATATACAAATCAGGAGGGGTGATGGAGGTTTAAGACAATCTGATGGGGTACAACATCAAGTTCAGAATCAAGTATGGGCTGCAGGGGTTGGTAGGACCTACGCTGGACAGGAGGCATGGGAGACAAGAAGGCATCTGATGGATTTGCAGGGGCAGGTGAGGAAGTTGCAGAAAGAAATGGAGGAAGTGTGCTGGCATGTCGGGCTGATAAAGGAAAGTAGGGGGAAACGTGATGGTGGAGGTAGAAATGATGGACGTGGCCCAGGTTTCTCAAATGGGCCGAGAGAGGTTGGGCCTCAACCTCAGCCCACTGGCCCATGGGAAAAAATTTACAGAATTAGGGCCCAACCCACTGGCCCATTAGAGGTTAATTTGGCCTCTTCGAGTGGGGGGGTTGTTTCTGGGTTTAGGCTGATACAACCATGTGCCAGCTCGGTGGAGGGTATACCCGAGATGGTGCCACAAGCACCGGCGGAGGCAGTGGCTGGATCACAGACACCACCGACGAGTTTAGTGGGTCGTGCCGATGTCCCAGTGGTAGGGGATCCGTCGAGTGTGGAAGGTATCTCTCTGTCGAAGGGAGGACAGAAGGCACCAATATGTTCAGAATGTGTACCCGAGACGATGCGATCGCCGTCGGAGGGTGTGGCATGTTCTCAGACATTGCCGACGATGTTAGAGGGTAGCACCGATGATGTCCCAGCGGCAGGTTTGGAACAGCTAGCACTGACGAAGCAGTCGATGGTCTCTCTGACGAGCTTGGAAGATTTCTCTCTGTCGAAGGGAGGACAGATGAGGCCGATAAGCCCAGAAACTATGTTTATGGGTCCGATGGAAGTCTCGGTGAGACCAGAGCTCGAATTTGAGGAGGCGTTTGAAGAGGAGGAGGATCTGAGGATCTAATGCACTCGGGGGATGGTGACTTGGTCTTCCCTGATGTTTGTGGACAGTTGGGGTTGGATGATATTTCTCTGGACTGTGAAAATCATGGAATTCAGAGTAGTATGATGGAGGAACCTGTCCCGTTGAGCTTCTGCTTCCCGGTGCAACCGAAGGTTTCAAATTGGGTTTTCAATATAGTGAAAGAGATCCAAAAATTTGTGGGGATCGAGTGTGTTGGTTATGAGGATCAATTTATGGCTTTGCTCATAGCAATTGAAGAGGGTCATAAACAAAAAACCAAAGGTGAATCTAAGATGTATAGGGAACTCAGAAAATTGGATTGGTCGATGAATACGGAGGGCAGTTCCAACAGGGGCAGAGGGAAAGGGAAGGGGCTGGCCATTTCTCAATGAAGCCTAAGATAGTGTCGTGGAATGTTCGCGGACTGAATGTGATCAATAAACGTCTACGAATTAGGAACTTGCTTAGGGAGTGGAAGGCTGATATTGTATGCTTGCAAGAGACGAAATTGAAAACGATCAATAGGAGAATTATAAGAAGTTTATGGAGTAGAAATCATGTGGATTGGGTGTTCTTGGCCTCAGATGGGGCGGTGGGAGGGGTTGTGGTGATGTGGGATCAAAGGGTGGTGGAGAAGGCAGAGGATTTTATTGGGCAGTACACGGTAGCTTGCTCGTTTAAGAGTGTCGCTGATAACTTTCTATGGGCTTTTACAGGTGTTTATGGACCTAACATATATATAGATAGAAGAATGCTATGGGAAGAACCAGCTGGGGTCCATAATTGGTGGGAATTACCGTGGTGCATAGGGGGCGATTTTAATGTGGTAAAATTCCTAAGTGAAGTTGATGGAAGCAGAAGATTGCGACCAACTATGGAGGAGTTCTCGGAGTGTATCTTTGACTTGAACTTGATGGATTTGCCATTAGCCGGGGGTACCGCTACTTGGGCTAATAACTAGTCTTGGTCTCGTCTAGATCGGTTCTTAATTTCACCAGAATGGGAAAGCCATTTTCCGGATGTATGGCAAAAGCGCATGGACCGTATTGGGTCGAATCATTGGCCTATTTTGTTGGATTGTGGAGGAGTTTGTAATGGTCATCGGCCTTTTAAATTCGAGAATATGTGGATAAAATCAGAAGGGTTTGTAGATAGGGTTAAACAATGGTGGGCTTTCTACCAGTACCAAGGTACTCCCAGTTTTATATTTGCGGATAAATTGAAAGCACTTAAAAGAGATCTTAAAGTTTGGAACTTGGAGTCTTTTGGTAATGTAGGGGAAAACAAAAAAATAAAGTTACTGGAAATTTAGGAGATTGAGAGGCTTCAAGAGGTCCAGACACTTACTCAGGAAGAACAAGATAGGAAGACTGTGCTGGTTGCAGATGTGGAGAGGTTGATTTTACTAGAAGAAATGTCTTGGCGCTCCAGGGTTTTGTGGTTACGGGAAGGAGCCCGAAGCACTAGTTTCTTTCATAGAATTGCAAACTCGCACAGGAGAAATAATAACATTGAGATGCTGAAAATCGATGGGGTGGAGTGTAGAGATGAGCAAATAATCTACAATCACCTACTAACGGAGCAAGTGAGTTGGCGGCCTCCATTGAATGGGATGGTCTTTGATACAATCGGGTCGAGTGATGTGGTACGCTTGGAAAGGGAGTTTGAGGAGAAAGAGGTTCATGAAGTAGTGAGGAAAATGGCTAGGGACAAGGCTCCAGGTCCAGATGGTTTCTCGATGGGATTCTTTCAAGATTGTTGGGAAGTGCTAAAGGAGGACCTCATGAAGGTGTTTAAGGAGTTCTTCTTGGCTGGAAAATTAGAAAAAAGTCTTAACACCACGTTCCTTACATTGATTCCTAAGAAGGTGGGGGCTACGGAGATAAAAGAGTTTCGGCCTATTAGTCTAGTGAATGGGGTGTATAAGATAATCTCCAAAGTGCTTGCGAATAGACTGAGTGAGGTGATGGGTAAGATTGTTACGAAACCGCAAAATACATTTGTAAAAGGTAGACAGATTTTGGATGCGGTGCTGATAGCTAATGAATGCCTCGATACGAGTCTGAAAGCTGGGAACAAAGAGATCATGTGCAAACTTGATATGGAAAAGGCATATGACCACGTCAACTGGGATTTCTTGCTTCAGTTACTCAGGAGGTGTGGTTTTGGGGAACGATGGAGGGCGTGGATCCATTGATGCATAGCTACGGCAAAGTTCTTTGTGTTGGTAAACGGAGGTCCAATGGGTTTTTTCCATAGCACACGCGGTTTGAGACAAGGGGATCCTTTGTCACCCTTGTTGTTTGTTATAGTTATGGAGGCCCTGAGTAGGATGCTGATGCAGGGGGATCCGAGACAGATGATGCTGAGCTGTCAGATTGCACCTTAATGGAGCTGAGATACCATGAGTTGGCAGATCAGCGCAAAGGCAGGAATTGATTGTGACATGATTCTCATTGGGGCCGTTTTGAGTGTGTTTCAGTCTTTTGGCCATAACTTTGGCTACGGGTGTCGGAATCGCACATAAGAGCCCAATTCGGAAAGCTCCTTTCGACGCGCACGCTGTCCACATTGAGCATGGCTCCATGTGCCTTTTTTTCGACCTCAAATTCTGCTGTTTTCCCCTCTGAATCACTAGTTTTAGTTAATTTTTACTATTTATGATAATTTTTCGCTTGTCAGTTAGGAAGTCGTTTTAAATCCGATTTGGGCCGGATTTTTTGTAGATTGCTTATTTTATTTTGAATTTCAATTTAGAGTGATTTTCGAGATTTGCTATTTTTGGCAAAATTCGGATAAACACGATTTTTGGCTATAACAGTCCGGCTTGTGGACTGATTTGAATGATTTGGTTTGATTTTATAATATTTCGTTAAACCCTAGAGACTTTTCTCTCTGGTTTTGGGCGAATTTTCTCCTGTGAATCATCTGTTGGAACTAGCCTGCAGGATAATCGTTATCCTGTCCGGCGTCAGATGCTCTCGGCTATGATTGCAAATGGCTTCCTAGAAGGAGTCTCGATTGGAACCCCGGATAGAGGTATTATCAATATTTCTCATTTACTGTTTGCAGATGACACACTTATCATGTGTGATGCAAAGCAAAACCAGATGCAAGTTCTAAAGGCCTTACTTTTTTGCTTTGAGGCGGTTTCTGGTTTGAAGGTGAATTGGGAGAAATCAGAACTGGTGCCAATGGGGGAAGTATTTAATATACGCCGGTTGGCTCGAACTTTGGGGTGCAAGATAACTTCCTTTCCTATGACTTACCTGGGACTTCCGTTAGGAAGTGCACCAAGGGCGCCTTCAATCTGGGATACAGTGATCGAGAAAATAGAACGGAGATTGGCGGGGTGGAAGAAAATGTACTTGTCGAAAGGTGGAAGGATTACCTTGATCAAGAGTACACTTTCAAACTTACCGACTTATTTTTTATCTCTATTCCCAATACCAGCTAGTGTGGCGAACCGTATTGAGAAGCTCCAACGTGATTTCTTGTTGGGGGGGTATGGGGGAGGAGTTCAAATTTCACCTAGTAAAGTGGAAGCATGTTTGTTGTCCTATTTCGGGGGGAGGTTTGGGGGTGAGAAATCTAAGGATATTCAATTGAGCATTACTAGGCAAGTGGCTGTGGAGATTTGCTAGGGAACTAGACAATCTATGGAAATTGGTGATTGAGAAGAAATATGGGGGTTTATGGGAGAATTGGTGTACTAGAGAAGTTAGGGGGGCAAATGGAGTTGGTTTGTGGAAATACATAAGAAAAGGATGGGGGGTGTTTAATTGTTATGTCAAGTTTCGTTTGGGTGTGGGCTCGAGGATTAAATTCTAGAGCGATATTTGGTGTGGCAATAAAGCTTTACAAGATGTGTATCCTTCTCTTTTCCAGATTGCAAGTGCTAAGGAGGTTTCAGTGGCAGATCCTTTGGAACATTTATTTTAACAGGGCAGCATAGGATTGGGAAATAAGCACTTTGGAAGAATTCTATGGCCTCATTTATTCTATAAGACCAAACAGGGAGCAACAGGATGTTATGTGGTGGACTCTAGTTGGCAAAGGTACTTTTTCCGTGCGTTCGTTCTATAAGGCCCTTACTCAAGAGCCATTTACTCAGTTTCCGTGGAAAAAGAATTGGAGACACAAGGCACCTCCTAAAGCTGCTTTTTTTGTATGGACTACTTCTTTGGGTAAAATACTCACCACTGATAACTTGAGGAAAAGGGGGATTATTATTGCAGACTGGTGTTGCATGTGCAGAGGAGGGGGAGAGTCTGTAGAGCATCTTCTCTTGCATTGTGATACAGCAAGGATTCTCTGGAATGAGGTATTCGCTCGACTGGATATGGTCTGGGTTATGCCTAAGACCGTGGAGGCAGCTATGGCAAGTTGGTCAAACATAAGAGGCAGGCAACCTATTAAAGCAATATGGAAGATGATTCCTTTATGCATTATGTGGTGCTTGTGGCAAAAGCGCAATGAGCGGACTTTCGAAGACCAAGAAAGATCGATGGAGGAGCTTAAAGTTTTATTTTTTAGAACTCTATGTGCTTGGGCCATCGCTGTGGATTTTAATGGCATGGCCTTTCATGATTTCCTTGTCTCTAATGTGCCTACTTAGTTAGGGCATCAGAGCTGTGTACTGGCTTTGCCATTCGTTGATCAATATAATTTATTTATTTATAAAAATATATATATATATATATGGGGGGAAGAATAAAGTGAAAACAATGAAAAAAAGAGTGAAAACTAAAGTGGACAAAAGGATAAATTGGCATAAACAAGCCTCACTCATCATCATAAAGAAACTAGATCAATATAGGTTCCTTTGACTTCAAAACTCATTTTTTCATCTAGGGAAGAGGTAAATCGTAGGCTTGGATTCTTGCATGTGTAAAAAGAGTGGGTAAGTGTTGATCTCCCACATCACTGTGAGGTGGCTAGGGAGTTATGGGTTTCGAATTCAGCACTTTTAGGATTGTGCAGTTCATGCCCAAGCTGGTGGAGTTGGCTTATTGGCAGAGCTTGTTTGGAAGTTGTAGAAATACAGGAGTTTGGAGGATGGTTCCTTTGTGCTTAATGTGGTGTATTTGGCAGAAACGTAATGCCCACACATTTGAAGATCGTGAGATGGTGACAGGGTTCAAAGCCTTAGATCATGAGAGGATGGCTGCACAAATAGGTCTCAGCTTTCTAGATTTCTAGAATTTTAGTTCTTTTTCTTCTCATTAATTGGGTGTGTTCTTTTGTATACTTCCTATGTACTAGAGTTTGTGCCGCTCTGCACTTTCAATCAATAAGATCACACTATTTACAAATAAAACTACCAGCCCGATTGTAAGTGAACTACATAGTTCACGCATGAGAACAAACCTATACATGGGTGTGATATGCATGAAGATAGAAAGTGGTAGGATACTATAATAACATGGCGCAAACCAGTGGGTTCTCTACACCATTATGCCTTTATTTTCTATTCTGAATTTAACCAGTATAATCTAATGTTTTCAGGATTGATTTATAGATTTCATCAAGCAATCATGGGAAATAGCATGGTTCAGAAAACTCACAGCATATTTGCAAGCTCGGCAAAGAGACTCCATTGTTCGAATGTCCCAAGCACGACTAAACCAGACTCATTAAAACATGGATTAGAGAAGGGGAAACCCAGGTACATGCATGGGAGCTTATCTTGGCTAAGAAACAGTTAACAACTACTTACAAATCAAAGATGGCTTTAAAGATTGGCCAAAGCCTTTGAATTGCATCTGCTACTGCTTCAGGGTGTTTTACATATCTGAAATTTGTTTCAAAACTTGCTTTCAGAAGCATGTTGACAACAATACCAGATTAAGAGAAATAAAGCAAATAACAAAAGGAGCTCACACCTAAAGATGTATGCAAATCGATCAATATGAACAGTTAAGTCACGAGCAGTTTTCTTGTTTAATATCTCTGGACCTTGACTTACTGCTTCCTGGTTGTTCACATTATTAAAGTGGATAGATCATCCGCAAAATAAGTTTTGAATATGAATCCAATGGAAATAAAACCAACCTGTAAAGGAGTAACAACTGGCAAGCATAATGCCTCCAGGGCCCTCTTAGCATTTTCAGGAGGAAGTTCTGTGATTACTATACTGCAAAAAGATATCAAGAAAGTTCAGAATAACTGCTCAATGGAGGATCTATTTCACCAAGCAATATCTCTGAAGGAAGCAACAATTTACCTCAGGGCTTCAACTATATGCAGTGAGTCCTCAGCAGAGACTTTAAAACTACCTTCTTCACTAACTGCCCTATGGTATATGTGGAAGAGACCATCTAAATACCCACAAAGCTTTCGCCGGCAATCTACATTTAATTGTTATTAGTAAACAAGAAACAACATTCAATGTGCAATGCAGTGTGCGAAAGGAGTGCAGTGAAAAAGAACTGATTAGTGTCTTACCAAAATCATTATGAAAGGTGTATGTTGAAAGGGAAAGTCAAAACCACAAGAAGCATATTTGAATAAAAAGATTAATATCAAGCAATCACACGAGAAAAAATAAAGCCGATGGTCCTTGGACCAAATGGCATTTCCTCCTACCATTACTAATCTGTGGAAGGGAAGGTTACTAGTTTAATTCCTTGTGGTGCATAGGCTATAAATTACGTATAAGGAGGGAGAGAATACATAATAAATAAAGGAGGAGCCAACCAAGACCACATGGAAGATAATTTAAATTTAGAGTATTGAACTTTGCAAAAGATTTTTTTCTTCATTTCAATCAGAGTATGTCCTTGTATGACTTCCAAAAAAGTAAAACAAGAACATCAGAAATCATGAATCTGGACAAATTTTCTTTATGTTCTTCACAAGAGACTTTCAAACCTCAAGGGGGAAGCTCAAGTGGCAAGCCAAGCTTCAATAAGCACCTTGCATAGTGTATCAACACTTTGAAACCCTACTCGTGCAACAATCCCTTTGGGACCACCCATATGACGTGGCATGTTAATTGCCAGGTGTGTGTGGGACAAAGGGACTACACGTGCCCAATGAATCAATCTGGACAGATAGCTTCGGATACCCTTGGCAGAAGAAAAAAATAACATAATAATTTCAGCCCACACACTAGGCATTCCTAATTTCTGGAGTATGCGTGGGGGACAGTCCCACAAACAGATCCTAGGAGCTAATATTCATTAGACTTAAAGATCCAGAAATCCATCTAAAATTTTGTAATAAGGATTCGAATGCGCTGAGTAAATGTATATAGAACAATTACATAATCATTAAGTGAAAAACAAGCCATTGTGCCACTCATTCAGATATGTGAAATTACTGAACACCGTAAATGTTGAAATCCAAGCAAACTTTTCAGAGAATGCTTATAAAAGGGAACACAGAAATCAGGTCAAAAAGACATTTCACAAGACAGATTCCTCACCATCACAGATGTGTTTGAATGCCAAAGCCGCCGCTGCTGCAGAGTCTTCAGATGTACCCATACCACTCATGAGGATATCGATCAGTGGAGCCAGCATAGATAGTCCATTTGATGCAGAATCAAGCCATTTTGAGTATGCTCCAATAGTTAAGCACACTGAGTTTATTTTCCATAAGCATAGGATGAGCATCAATTTTAAATGATGGAATATAGATATCATTTACTGTGAAAAAAAATGAAATCTCCATTTGATATGCAATTGCCTTTGCAAGCAGCCAGGTGAAGCAAAGCTTTTGGACAAGAAAACCTTTTCTACCTTTAGTAGAGATGGTTCACCATCTCCACCCATGGTAAGACATTACTGTTGTTGGGCAAAGCTGGGGGGGGGGGGGGGGGTGTGTGGAGGAGGCTAACAGCCTATGAAAGAAATATTACCGGTCTGAAGTAGTTGGGGTTGTTGAGGAAGTTTGGGAAGCAAACTCATAACCTGTATGTACCAAACACAAAACAAAAAATTTATGCTCTTAAAGAGTTTTATACCAATAGATATTGGCAACAAAAAAAAACAAAACAAAGGCCTCCTCAGTTTTTTTTTTTTTTGTTTTGATAAGTAAGAAGAAATTTGATTAGAAACGAATGTATAGGATTTCTTCTTAGAAACAAATGTATAGGCAAAGCCCAGGTACACAGGATAATAATTAAATTTTTGTCTACAAAATACAGTGTGTAGGAAAATTAGTTGCGCAGGATAATACAGTTGTCTATATTTCAGTTTTGGTGAAAGCGCCCACTTAAGCACCATGCTCTGCTAGAGTTTTAAACTCTTCTTCTTCTCATTTCTCTACTGGAAGTTTTACCTAGGTAAAGTGTCAAAACCTATGTTTACTATATCCCTTACCCATGCTTCACTCTCCATCCAAAACACAGGAAAGCTTTACTCTTTCCCTCTTTTTGACTCTCTGTATCTTTTTCCCTACCAAATGCTCGCTTGAAAACAAAGTAGAAGATTAGAGGAATTTGAATGACATTATACCTGAGGCATCACTTCAGCTTCAACGATTGAAACATAATTTGATATAGTTCGAATGCAAAACAAAGCAGCCTCTGCTGGGCGCCATTCATTTTTTTCACCATTTCCACAGCAAGATACAGCCTTTAAATCAAACACAGATTGTGAATATACCATATGAACAGATATCTCACAAAAAGATCATGAAACAACAAAAAAGTACAGTATCCTAAAAAGTTAGGAAGATTCTCAAAGTTCCTACAAAACACAGATCCACAACCCACCATTTTTTAGGGAAATAGTGAGGAAAAAGAAATGACAAACGAATATATTTTTCCTTTGCCTTGTCTGAGACTGAACGAATGGCAAATGGGCACAAGATTTTGAAATTCTTATCCTTTTTCTCTACCTTATATTGAGAATGTGTTTGCCCGAATAAGTTACAGATAACCCTTTTATATAAGAAAAAATATTTTCTCAGACATATTGGAGCAATATCGCTTTCAGCCTACAGTGCTTTTTAATATGTAAACAATCAGCATACAGTGCAAATTATGACAACACCAATTTCATATTCCTATGAAGTTCATAAACTAAGACTTAACTTTTCAAATCAGTTAAGAAGTTTATGCAATTAAGACCTTCTGATTACTTATCATAAGATTGAAAATTTTGAATTAAGACTTTCCAAGAATTAGAGCATTTTTTCTCTCCGTACACCCAAAACTACGATGATGAAAAGTGATAATTTTTCTTTCTGGTGACATTTTGGTGCTTGCAGCGGCGAGATTGTGATCGAGTTTAAAGGGTAAATCGGTCATTCAAAACTTCTTGTAATCAAATCAAAGGTGTTCGAGGTATTAAGGGATGGTAGATATGTGCTTTTAACTGAGAGAGGTTGGAAAGTTGTGAAAGATATAATAAGCTTGGGGTTAGCCACGGCATGATGGTTCACTAAAGCTCTGGAGGATTGTTTGAAGTCTGGGAGTAAGGAGTTCTATACTGCTCATTGGGAAGGAGATAGGGGCTTCATTGCACAACGATGCTCTAACTCACGAGGCTGTTATATGGCACTGGTGGAGTAAGGCAGGAGTGGCTGTCAGAGCTTCATCTTTATACTAGAGGATATGGATGGTATGGGATGGAGGAAGCTGGCGGAGGTTTTGAGGGAAGCTGGAAGAGAAGGTGGACCTGACCGTTCGTCACAGCCAGTGATGACGGTAGCTTAGGATCAACCTCATACTCGGTCGTATCGGGAGGCACTCCAACAACCCTGACGAGAACGTGTCAAGGTGGGAGCTAGCTTTGACACATCAGCCTGCCTGAGAGGAGCTATAGGTTTGCAAAGGACAAGTAGTGCCGCTGTTTCTATAGGTGCCCAGAGTCTGGAGGGAGGTGGCAGGGGTGTTGTCGGTCTGAATGAGGAAATGGAGCATCGTGTTTTGGATGAGAATCGTGTTTTGTATGAGATGAAGAGCCAGCTGGGTTAAATGCAAGACAAAATCAATTGGCTTATATAGTGCGTTGAGGAGAAAAAAGGGATGGGCTTGGGTTTGTGCCTCGGCTGTGGTTTGAGTGAAGGAAACATCAGGGGCACTTCAAGTCGTCACTTACAAATGAGCTAGGTATAGCTCAGTGGGCCTCAGCCTATGAAGCTGACTAAAGAGAAGGAAAAAATAGGGCTGGGCCTTGGCGTTGGGCTCTAGCCCATGGGTAAGCAAGGATCCAACCAACAGGCGGGCCCTGTTTGGAGGAGACGAAAGTCGAGTGAAGCAGGCCCATCAGTGAGTGGGTACCAGCCACCGTCGCCAGCGAAGACCCAGGTGGTCTTCTCGACGACAGTGGAACCACCGATGGGTGCTACGCAGCTCCTGACAAAGACCCAGGTTGTATTCTCAAAGCATAGGGATGCGGAATCTAGCACCATCCTTGCCCCTCTCGTTACCAATGTGTTGGGATCAGCACAAACCAGCTCGACGGAGGCAGTTGGTGCTGCTATTGTGGTTACCTCGCCGATCAAACTGCTAGTAGGAAAATTTTTAGAAGAGGGGGAGACGAGATTCGGTGAGTCTATGGTTGGAGTGGTACGATCGAAGGGTGGGCAGCCACAGATCGTGTTGTCGGAGGCCATTGCCCTTACCACTGGTGTCCTAGCACCGAAAAATGAAGGAGTGGGCTCTTAGGGCAGTCTCATGGAGATGGATGACAGTGTTTGCCTGACCATGGCATCCAGTCATGGTCCCAATTCTTCTACTAACGATCTGAGAAAGGAGGAGCTTTCTATTTTTTTTTTTGGGGGGGGGGGGGGGGGCGGGGTAAGATGGATCGAACTTGCAATTGGTTCTCTGTGATGGAGAGTGCACTAATGGGGGAATTGCTAAACCAACCCCATTATGCACGCTGCCACCCAGCCCAAACTCAAAGAGGTTATATATCAGAGTGGGTATTTAAGAAGGTTGAGGATATACAAACTTGTGTAGGCTTTGAAGAGCAGTTTGTGGCCCTTCTTGTAGCCATTGAAGATGGTCAATCGAAGTCAGCCACAAAGAGAGATAGGGAACTCAAAAGGCTCAAATGTACCATTAATTATGAAGGAGGGGAGTGGCGGAAGGGATAGATTGAAAGGGAGGGGTGCTCTTTTTGTTAATGAAACCTAAGATACTTTCTTGGAACATGCGGGGGCTTAATGATGGCAACAAGCGCCTTCGTATAAAATCTTTATTGCAAACGTGGAAGATTGATGTTTTGTGTTTTCAAGAAACCAAATTGCGTGTTATTGATAGAAGAATCATTTGTAATTTGTGGGGGTGTTCTTTTGTGGGTTGGTCTTATTTGGCTTCTCTAGGAGCTTCAGGCGGCATTCTTTTAATGTGGGAGGGATAAAAGAGTGGTGGAGGCAGTTGAGGAGTGTATTGGGAACTACTTGGTCGCTGGTTTATTTAAAAATGTTGAAGGTGGGTGGGAGTGGGCTTTTGTAGGTACCTATGGGCCAAACAAGGATAGAGATAGGAGAAGACTATGGGAGGAGTTGGCTGGTTTACATTATTTATGGGATGTGCCATGGTGTATGGGTGGAGACTTCAATATTACCCGTTTTCCTAGTGAGCAATTGGGGATTTATCGCAACTCCTTGGCCATGGAGGAGTTTTCGGAGTTCATATTTGATTTGGATCTCCCTTTTGTTGGGGGTGAGTTCACGTGGTCCAATAGTCAGGTTTGGTTGAGGCTGGATAGGTTTCTTGTTTCTCCTTCGTGGGAGGCTCACTTTCTGAAACTGTGCCAGAAGCGTCTGCCCTGAGTTTGTTCAGATCACTTTCCTATTCTGTTAGATAGTGGAGGCATTCATGGGGGATGCCGATATTTCGAGTTTGAAAATATGTGGCTAGTTGTTAATGGCTTTACAGAGAAGGTGAGATCTTGGTGGTCTTCTTATCAGTTCACAGGCACTCCTAGTTTCATTCTTGCGGGAAAAATTAAAGTTTTGAAGCAATACTTAGGACTTGTTTGGGGAGTGAGATGAGATGAGATGAGAATTTTATAAATAGTAATAAGATAGTTTATGAATAGTAGTGAGATAGTTAGAGTTGAGTTTTTTTGGGTTTTGGGAAAGGAGATAAAAAGTTGAATAAAAAAATATTATAAAGTTAAAATATTTTTAGAATATAGTTCTATAATATTATTTTTGTTTGGAGATTTGAAAAAGTTTAATTGTCTTTTATTTTTTATTTGAAAGTTTGGAAAAGTTGTAATGATTAGTTTGAAAATTTTGTATTTAAATTATGTTCGGAAAGAATATGAGATGAGATGAGATGATATTGAAAATTTTGAGATGAGATTATTTCCAAACAAGCCCTTAAAGAAGTGGAATCTAGAAGTTTTTAGAAATGTTGACAATTAGAAGACTTCCCTCATAGAGGAGTTGCAGGCTTTAGAGGGGAGGGAGTTGATGGGAGAAACCATGGAGGAGGTATTATTGAGGAAGAGCATGGTTATGACTGAACTGGAGAGGGTGTTGTTAATGGAGGAGACTTCGTGGTGACAAAAATCCAGGGCCCTTTGGCTAAAAGAAGGCAACAAAAGTATGAAGTTTTTCCATAAAGTGGCTAATTCACATCGGCGCAACAATGCTATTGAGTTACTTCATTCAGGTAATCAAGTGCTCTCTACCCCCTCGGAGATCGAGAACCATATAAGTGCATTATTATGAGAACATCCTCACTGAACCAGCTAATTGGAGGCCGAACATTGATGGTTAGTTGTTTGAGTCTATTGCTCCACAGAGAGCACGCTGGTTGGAAAGACCCTCGGAAGAAGATGAGATTTATAAAGTCATTGGCGGTATGGCCAAAGACAAAGCACTAGGTCCTGATGGCGTTCGATGGGATTTTTTCACGCTTGTTGGGACATTGTGAAATGTGATGTTATGCTGCTGTTCCTTGAATTCCACTCCTTTAAGAAGTTTGAGAAATGCCTCAATGTGACGTTCATTGCTCTCATACCGAAAAAAACATGGGGCAACGGAAATTAAGGATTTCCGTGCTATAAGTCTTTTGAGTGGGGTATACAAGATTATTTCGAAAGTTCTTGCTAATCGATTAAGCTTGGTCATGGAACAAATTATTTCTAAGCCTCAAAATGTGTTTGTTCAAGGGAGGCAAATTCTTGATTCGGTTCTTATAGCCAATGAGTGCCTGGATATTAGGTTGAGGGAAGGAGTTCCAGGTATTATGTGCAAGCTTGACATGGAAAAGGCTTATGAACATGTGAACTGGGAATTTCTTTTCTACTTGCTCGGGAAGTGTGGCTTTGGAGATAGATGGATCTCATGGATTCGACATTGTGTTACTACCGCTCGCTTCTCAGTGCTAGTTAATGGTACCCCTACTGGTTTTTTCAACAGTTCCTGTGATTTAAGGCAAGGGGATCCATTGTCTCCTTTTCTCTTTGTTATTGTCATGAAGGCACTAGGTTGGATGGTGAAGGCTGTTGTTGGGAAGGTTTCTTATCTGGATTCTCGATGGGAAATGGTACCAACAGCTCTATCATAATTTCACATCTCCTTTTCGCAGATGATACTCTTCGCTTTTGTGAGGTCGATCATGGCCAGATCCAAGCCTTAAGGGCACTCTTGTTATGCTTTGAAGCCGTGTCAGGTCTTAAGGTGAACCTTGGTAAGTCCGAGATGGTTTCGGTGGGGCCCGTGCCTAGCATCACCAACTTGGCGAGTCTCCTCGGTTGTGAAGTGTCTTCTTTGCCTATGAAATATTTGAGTCTTCCATTGGGGACGACATTTAAGGCTAGAGCTATTTGGGATGGGGTTACAGAGAAAGTTGAGAAAAGGTTAGCTAGCTGGAAACTGATGTATTTATCAAAAGGGGGTAGACTCACATTAATTATGAGTACTTTATCTAATCTCCCCACCTATTTTTTATCTCTATTTCCTTTGCTTGTAGGGGTGGCTAATAGGATTGAGAAGCTATTTAGGGATTTTTTGTGGGGTGGAGTGGGGGAAGAAGCAAAAATCCATCTTGTTAATTGGAATAAAGTTTGCTCTCCTATCTCAAATGGCGGCTTGGGGGTGCGCAATTTGAGGACATTCAATAAAACTCTATTGGGGAAATGATTGTGGAGATATCACTGGGAGGGGGATGCGCTTTGGAAGGAAGTTATTGATCTCCGACACAGAAGTGCTTGGGGGGGTTGGTGTTCCAATAAAGTGAGGGGGGGTATGGTGTGGGTTTATGGAAATTTATTAGGAGGGGCTGGCAGAGTTTCGAAACTCAAATCTGTTTTATGGCAGGTGAGGGTTCCAAAATCAGGTTTTAGCATGATGTTTGGTGTGGTGATAGCACTCTTGCTAGGGTTTTTCCAGCTCTCTATCACATTGCAATTAACAGGGATGCTTCTGTGGTAGATCTGATTGCATTTTCTCATGGTTCTCACCAGTGGAATGTCCTCTTTAATAGGGATATTCATGATTGGGAATTGAATAAAGTTTCAGAATTCTTCAGCTTGATATACTCCATAGGAGGTATAACGGCACAGGGGGACATGATGCAGTGGAGGCCTAATGGTAGTAAGAAATTTACAGTGAGGTCGTATTACAAATTATTGGCACCACAAGGTAATTTTCCTTTTCCGTGGAAGAGTATTTGGAGGTCACGCGTGCCTTCCAAAGTAGCTTTTTTCGTATGGACTACTTCTCTTGGGCATATTTTGATCACAAACAATTTGAGGAAGAGGGGGCTCATTGTGATGGATTGGTGCTATTTGTGCAAAAAGCATGGCCAATCAATGGATAATTTATTATTGCATTGTGAAGTGACAAGAGTGCTAAGGGATGAGATACTTAGAAGAGTTGGTTTAGCTTGGGTAATGCCATTAAGGGTAGTGGATTTACTAGCTTGTTGGAAAGGGATTTAAGGCTGTTCCCAAGAGGCGGCGGCGTGGAAGATGATTCTGTTGTGCATTATGTAGTGTACTTAGTTGGAAAGGAATGCACGGTGCTTCGAAGATAGGGAACGTACAACGGCGGAGCTTCAGAAATTTTTTTTACGTACTTTATTGCGTTGGTTTTCAGCTATTGTGCTTAATGGAAACAATGATCACAACTGTCTGGTTTTAATTTCTGGCTCCTAGAATGTATTTAGGTGCTCTCTTGTAAACTTCCTGTGTATATGAGCTTTGACTATTTCATTCATATCAATAAAATTTACATCTTACTTATAAAAAAAAGGTTGAAAAATAAAACTAAGATCTGCTGATATATTTCTAAAATGCTAGAGAATATCATTCCAGCAATAGACAAAAATATACCCACCTCTACAAGCTTCTTGTAAAGGATTTGTAGAGTTGCATCACCACCTAAAACTGATGCTGCATCAATCAAGACATCTGCAACAGCTACCAACATCACAGGTTCAATTAGCATTATGCTAAAGAAACAGATAAACAATCACTTGGCTGAAGAGAATGACATGAAGGCAAACAAACCCAACTACTTGGAAGTTTCAATTCTAAAAATATGAGAAAATAACATTTTCATGATAGAATTTATTTGACTGGGATTTCTTAAGGTTGCCAAGGGATAACTTCCAGGATATTCTTCTACTAAGGAAATTCATAGAAAGGAAAATATACAAATAAATCAGCAAAATAGCATTGAGGAGCTACAGATGTGTAAAATTAACCACCAGATTAATTATTAGTTAGTATAAGGATGCAAAAGATGTGACTCCAATCAACTAGGATCTTTTGTACTTTATAAGATGTTTCATCATGAGCTAAAGTAAAGAGCATTAGTTCTGTGCCGATTGTCTGCCATTCTCTCTCTAATAATTGTCTTAATGGTACTAACAAATTTCTTAATAGTATTAAACTCTTCATTGGTTCAGCAACCACAAGATCCTGGTTTACATTTTCTAGAAGATCTCCCCATGAAAGGCAACAATGATAAGCTAAAAATAGCCCTTACCAAACTCTTTGCATGCTACCCATAAGCAGGTCAAAATAAGAAATCTTTTAAACCGCATGAGTGGAATATATGGACTTTTTGAACTAGTAAAGGATAATAAACAAAAAGCAGAATACCATCAAGATGATCATTACCGTATCTAGTCTGTTTAAATTCTTTGCGGTCCTCATGTGAGAGGTTAAGATAATCTTGGGGATATTGGACTCGAAAGCTAACCTGTGGAGAGAAACCGTAGCTCTCTCAAACTCTTATTGGAAATAAGAAAAACACTCATAATACTTGTGTCTTCAGCACAGTTACAGGTTGAGTTGAGATTTTCACAAAAACTTGCAATGAAAAAAATGCCTCAAACTGGTACGCCATTGTTCATGAGGAATCATTTCATGGAAAAAGCAAAAGTTGAATAAGCAGCAAATAGCAAAATCCAAAGAATGCATGTGCTTCTCCATGCCAAGTTGCTGGAGGCATCTCAGTATGCTAAACAATAAGATTTATAATAACCTTACTCTCAAATTATTAAGACAATCCCCAGATTATGGAATTAAAGGTTTGTATGGCGTCGATCTTTGGAAAATCATTAGGAGGGGCTGGGGGAAGTTCCCACTTGAAAAGATTTGAGGTGGGAGACGATTCTAGGATAAGGTTCTCATCTGACATGAGGTTATGGTGTGGTGACAAGGCTCTTCAGGTAGTTTATGCAGGAGTTTTTCGTTTTGCTCATTGCGAGGAAACTTTGGTGGCAGATTATTAACATCTGTCTGAGGATAGTTACAAGTAGGATGTTGAATTTATTTGACAGGGTAGGAGAAAGGGATTATTATTTCATTCTATGATGTACTTTATTCTATGCATTTGTGTAAGGATCTGGAAGTTAGGGAGTGCAGCAGAATAAGGAAGCAGAAGTTAAGTGTTAGTTGAGAAGAATGGTCGAGGGAGTTAAATGTCAAAACGGTGCGTTTGGGTTTTAATGCAACGATGGGCAGCAAGTAAAGGGGAAGCATTAAGTGGAACGGTGCGTATCGAACGCACTTATAACGGAAATAACAGATTGTACGCATCCTTTCTATTGTAATACGGTGTCGTTTATTTCATCTTCATAGTCTATAAATACAATGTAATTCAACAATAGGGTTATCTGGAAAATCTTGTAAGCTTTGGATATTGTTCTTGTAAGGAGGTTCAGGGTTCCTCGAAAACCTTGCTCAAGAATCAACAACGTAGGTTCTTGGTTTCTATCCAGTGTTTGCGTGTGGTGAGTAATTCTGGAACTTGTGTAGTGGTATCTAGCAGATACCTTACAATTGGTATCAGATTGGCGATCCTATTGTTTCTCTTGAAGTTTAATTTTGAAGATTACTCTGATGGCGGAAGGTACAAGGGGGGCTCTCAAGTCCCAGGGTGATGGTAAGCATCAAGAAGCTGTTCAAAGGCAATTGGATGACCACAACAGTGCACTCCATAGTCTGGCTGACAGGTTAGATCGAATTTCTCTCCTTCTCACGAATGTTATAGAGAATAGAACAGTTGTTCATAATCATGATGAACAAGGCAATGCGGGGAGGGATAATGAAGGGGAAAGATTAGTCTTGCCACGGGGAATGAGGTTGGATTTTCCTCATTTTGATGGCACTGATCCATCGGCATGGATTTTTAAAGCCACACAGTTTTTTGACTTCCATCAAACTCCTTTGAGAGAAAGGCTAGTGATAGCAGGTTATCACATGGAAGGTCAAGCTTTGATTTGGTATCAAGATGCTTTAGATGGAGGAATCTTTAGGTGTTGGGATACCTTCATTAAGGCAGTGAATGTTCGTTTTGGTCCCACTGCTTATGATGATCCTATGGAGGCTTTAAATCGCCTCAAGCAGACCAATACTGTGAACAATTATAAGGATCAGTTTGAGTTTTTATCAAATAGGCTTAAAGGCTTGTCCGAGAGGCATAAGTTGAGTATATTCTTGAGTGGGTTGAAAGATGAGATTAGGCTTCCAGTCAGAATGCTTGATCCTATTAATCTTAATGTTGCATTTGGATTAGCTAAAATCCAAGAGGAATATGTCTTGGCCTCAAGGAAATCTAATAGACTCATAAATAACAATTTTGATAAAGCACAGTTTGAGACACCTAGTGATCGTGGTCAGAAGGTTGTTGGACCAGTCAGGAGGGTGTTTTCTTCACAAATGGATGAAAAAAGGAAAAAAGGTTTATGTTACCATTGTGAAGAAAAGTGGAATCCAACTCATGTTTGTAAAAAGCCTAGAGTGTATTTGATACATGGGGATGGGCAAGAGGATTCTGTGATTTTAGAATCTAGTGACCAAGAAGAAGTCTTACCAGAAAGTAGTGAAAAGAATGAAGGGGGGTTGGAAATTTCAATACATGCATTGTCTGGATGCATTAACAGCAATTCCATGAAGTTGCTGGGAAAAATTGGAGATGCTTCTGTGGAGATATTGGTAGACTCTGGATCTACCCATAACTTTCTTGACCCTCTTGTTGTTCAGGCAACCAACTTAGCAGTTGATACCAGTATAAAATTGCAGGTTCGAGTTGCTGATGGAAATTCTCTTTTCAGTCAGGGTAAGTGTGAAGAAACACTTAAAATTCAAGGTTCTAAGTTCCTCATTCCATTTCATGTCCTTGAATTAGGGGGTTGTGATGCGGTTCTTGGAGTTCAGTGGCTTAAAACCTTGGGACCTATTATTTGGGATTTCTCAACCATGTCAATGGCCTTCTCTGTGGGACAGTCTGAAATGAAACTAAGTGGGGCATTGGATGCCCAATTGAAGATATGTCAAGGGATAGGCTGTTTTAAATCCTCTTTACTTAACCAACAGGGTTGGTTTCTCCAAGTGGTGGCACAAGATTCTGCTCAAGCAGAGAGTAGTGGTGTGGAAGAAGTGACTGCAGTTGTTGATGAATTTGCAGATATTTTTGCTGAACCAGTAGGGTTACCTCCTAAGAGAAGTTTCGATCATCAAATTCTCTTGAAGGATAACACTAGGCCTGTCTCTGTTAGACCTTATAGATACCCCCATTATCAAAAATCAGAGATAGAGAATATTGTTAAAGAGTTACTGAAATCTGGAGTTGTGAGGCCTAGTCAAAGCCCTTTTTCTTCACCTGTTCTTTTGGTGAAAAAGGCTGATGGATCTTGGAGAATGTGCATGGATTATCGTGCACTCAATCAAGCAACTATCAAGGATAAGTTTCCCATCCCTGTTATTGATGAGTTACTTGATGAACTATTTGGTGCACAATTTTTTTCAAAACTGGACCTTAGATCTGGATACCATCAGATTAGGGTCAATGAAAGAGATATTGAAAAGACAGCTTTTTGAACTCATGAGGGCCACTATGAGTTCTTGGTAATGCCTTTTGGGCTTACTAATGCGCCTGCAACTTTCCAAGGCTTGATGAATGACATATTCAAACCTTTTCTAAGAAAGTTTGTCTTAGTGTTTTTTGATGACATCCTTGTTTACAGTTCTTCTTTGACTAATCATTTGCAACATTTAAGGATGGTTTTGGAGGTCTTGAGACAGCACACTTTGTTTGCCAAAAGGTCTAAATGTAGGTTTGGCTTACACGAGGTTGATTATTTAGGCCATTTAATTTCAGTTAAAGGGGTTAAAGCAGATCCCTCTAAACTGACTGCAATGGTTGAGTGGCCCATACCTGGTTCCTTGAAAGCTTTAAGAGGCTTGTTAGGCTTGACTGGATACTACAGGAAGTTCATAAGAAATTATGGTACAATAGCAGCCCCTTTGACAGATTTGCTTAAAAAGAATGCATTCCAATGGTCTGAATTTGCAACTCAGGCTTTCCAGAAATTGAAAGAAGCAGTTACTCAGCCTCCTGTGTTGAGGCTACCTGATTTTTCAAAGGTTTTTACTATAGAATGTGATGCTTCAGGTATTGGACTTGGGGTTGTACTGATGCAAGAAGGGCAACCTATTGCCTTTTATAGCAAAGCATTGAAGGGAAAAGCCTTACTATTATCAACCTATGAAAAAGAGCTTCTAGCTCTTGTGTCAGCAGTGAGTAAATGGAGACCATATCTGTTAGGGCAATCTTTCAAGATTAAAACAGATCAACAGGCCTTGAAGTATCTCCTTGAGCAGAGAATTGGTACTGACTTCCAGCAAAAGTGGTTATCCAAACTAATGGGGTATGATTTCACTATCGAGTATAAGAAAGGCAAGGAGAATGTTGTGGTTGATGGATTGTCAAGGAAGAATGAAGAGGATTCTGCTGTATTGGCCTTAATTACATTTCCTACTCCTTTGTGGATTGAGGAATTGAAGGATAGTTATAAGCTACCTCCTGAGTTAGATGGTATTGTGCAAGAACTCAAGGCTGGATTGTCAGGACCTAAACATTACAGGCTGCAGCAAGGGTTATTATTAAAAAAGGAGAGGTTAGTTTTGGTTCCTAATTCTCCTTTCAAAACCAAAATGCTGGAGTATCTCCATAATAGCCCTCAGGCTGGGCATGTTGGTTATAAGAAGACACTTCAGAGAGCAAGAAGAGAATTTTACTGGCAAGGGATGAGGAAGGATATTCGAGTCTTGGTCAGAGAATGTTTAGTCTGCCAGACTAGTAAGCATGAGACAGTAAAACCAGCAGGACTTTTGCAACCCCTTCCAATTCCTCAGCTTCCATGGTTGGATATATCCATGGATTTTGTAGAAGGGCTTCCCAATTCCTATGGATTTTCTGTCATTTTCTCTGTGATTGACAGACTAACTAAATTTGCTCATTTTTTCTCCTTATCTCATCCATTCACAGCAGTTAAAGTAGCTCAGATTTTCTTCTTAGGAGTGTTCAAGCTTCATGGAATGCCTAAGACAATTGTCTCTGACAGAGATCCATTGTTCACAAGCTCTTTTTGGCAAGAAATGTTTAAACTGCAAGGGGTTTCACTTCATTATACTTCAGCCTATCATCCACAGTCTGATGGGCAGACTGAGAGTCTAAACAAAAATGTGGAGTGTTATTTGAGGTGTTATGCAAGTGAGAAACCAAAGGAGTGGAGTGGTTGGTTGACTATGGCAGAATGGTGTTACAACACCACCTGTCATTTTTCAATTCGAATTTCTCCTTTTGAAGCTCTCTATGGATATGGCCCTCCAAAATTGATGAATTATGTACCTGGAACAACTGCTAATGCAGCTGTAGATCAACAATTGAGATCCAGAGAGGAGTTGCTGTCATTGTTAAAAGAAAATATTCAAAAAGCTCAACACAGAATGAAGTTCTTTGCTGATTTGAAGAGAAGTGAAAGGGAATTTCAGGTAGGGGATTGGGTCTTCCTGAGGCTCCAACCCTATAGGCAAAAAACAGTGGCTTTAAGACATAATTTGAAGCTGTCTCCAAGATTCTTTGGTCCATTTCAGGTGCTTGAGAGAATTGGATCGGTAGCCTACAAGTTGGATCTGCCCAGTTCATCCAGGATCCATCCAGTCTTTCATGTTTCTTGCCTTACAAAAAAATTGGGCCAAGGTGTTCTTCCCTTACCAGTTCTTCCTCCAGTGGACACACATGGTCGAGTGCAGCCTGAACCTGAAGCAGTCTTGGAAAGAAGGATGAAGAAGGTTGGCCATCAAGCAGCTACTGAGGTATTGGTCAAATGGGTGGGTGCTCCACTTGAAGATAGCTCATGGGAGATTCTATGGAAGTTGCGGAACTTATATCCACACCTTGTGGGCAAGGTTCTCTGAGATGAGGGGAATGTGACAGGACCTTGTGGACAAGGTCCTTGAAGGGGTGGAGAATGTAAGGATCTGGAAGTTAGGGAGTGCAGCAGAATAAGGAAGCAGAAGTTAAGTGTTAGTTGAGAAGAATGGTCGAGGGAGTTAAATGTCAAAACGGTGCGTTTGGGTTTTAATGAAACGATGGGCAGCAAGTAAAGGGGAAGCATTAAGTGGAATGGTGCGTATCGAACGCACTTATAACGGAAATAACAGATCGTACACATCCTTTCTATTGTAATACGGTGTCGTTTATTTCATCTTCATAGTCTATAAATACAGTGTAATTCAACAGTAGGGTTATCTGGAAAATCTTGTAAGCTTTGGATATTGTTCTTGTAAGGAGGTTCAGGGTTCCTCGAAAACCTTGCTCAAGAATCAACAACGTAGGTTCTTGGTTTCTATCCAGTGTTTGCGTGTGTGAGTAATTCTGGAACTTATGTAGTGGTATCTAGCAGATACCTTACAATTTGAGAAGGAAGTGAGGACAGATTATGTTGGGTTCCATCCAAGAGGATAGAGTATCAAGTCAGATCATTCTATCGTGTTCTTTTCATGGCAGTATTCTCTTCCCTTAAAAACAAATTTGGAGGAATGAGACTCCATTAAGATGACTTTCTTTGGTTGAACAGTGGCTCTTGGGAATAACCTTAGGGATATCCTAGAAGTACAAATTGCGCCCATAGATAGGTGTTGTATGTGCAAGAATGGGGAGAAAATTGATCATCTCTTGCTTCCCTGTGAGGTAGCTAGTGCACTTTGGAACACTATTTTTGCCTTGTTTGGACTCAGTTGGGTTATGCCATGTAGAGTTGTATATCTCTTGGCTTGTTTGTAGAGGAAAGTTTGCTAGCCCTGAGAGAGATACTTTATCGAAGCTGATTCTGTTTTGCCTAATGTGGTGCTTATGGAGTGAAAGGAACAATCGGAACCCTGAGATTTGTGAGAGGATGGCAGAAGTCAAGGATCTCTTCTCTAGAACCCTATACCAATGGATGGCAGCTCACTTTTGTTTTTTGATTTCTAGTTTTCAAGATTTGTTTTCTTAATATTTATGATCAGGTATTTATCTTTATATCCCCTGTGCACATCAATGACAGTCTTTTGATTATCAATAAAATCTTCGCTTCAGTTATTTATCCAAAAAAGGTAAAATTAAAGTATAAACTTGCTCATCAAAAAAAAAACAGCAATGCAATGCAATATACGCGAAATCCTCCACCCAAATAGCTGAAATCATGCCTAAATAAAGATAATAACCAAAACCATAAAAGGAAATGAAAGATCATATTTTAGATAAAACAATACTGATACAACACATGGTTAAATCACCATGCTCTACAAGAGTTTTCATGTCTGACTTCTTAATACAAAGACTCACCAGGGATACAAGTGACTCATAAGAGTGAATAAAAGCATCCTGCCTCCACTTTCTCTCGGCTTCAATGGATGCTTCATTACCAAATGGTAAATGAGAATCCCTGACAGATGGCAATGGCAATATTCAATATATTGTTTTAAGCACAACCCAGTAACATGTTTTAGGACAGTACCTTTTGGTCAAGATCACCTGAAGACTGTGCCAGAAGTTAAATGACATTGAAGCGATATAATATTCTGGGTGTGAAGCAACTTCTAATAATGCATTTACTATCAACATTGACTCATCAGAACCTGGAGAAAAGATATAATCAACCAGACAGAAGATCTATTAGATAGAAAACAACTGATGAAATCCGGATTGCAACACTCAAAGTACTTTACACCATTAGAGGCAAAAAGCATTTATAAGTTTCTGAGAAAGGGTTTCAATCAATTTTGGATATGAATACCAGTGGCAATCAGTTCAACATAAGAATCGCCCATGTCAGCAAATAATCGAGCAATGGCCTTCACATCCTCTTCATCCTAAAAGCAAAAATAGAAGAAAAAAATATTAACTACCCTTTATACACCGACTTTTCAAAATTGCAATTACTTCTGATGAGAATCTGAATGTACATAATAGTTTTAAACCTTTTTACAGAAACAAAAACAGTCTTGAAACATTTATTCTGTTTTCATTTTCATTTCGGAGAGAATTTATGGATGCCTAATATCATATGCAGTAGTATCATTTCCAATATCTTACATGATAACCATGCTAACTCCTTTCATATTTAGCCAAAATCCCAGACACCAAAAACAACTTGTCTATACCAATGCACTGTTAATCATGATTCAAGTTGGGAGAGAATACCGTAACTAAAAAATTAAGGAGTAAGTCAAACATATCAGAATCTCTCCATTAAAAAGATAAACGCTCAAATGCAGGTATGCCTATGTCAAGGTGACATTACAACCCAAGAATTATTACTCAGATTAAAAAGGGAAAGAAAATATACCTTTTGACATTATAACCACAGTAGGACTGTTCTTATAAACATGCCCATTAGGCTTCTATACGGGTGTAGAAAAGCAAACATTAAAACCCTCATAATGCAATACCTTTGAAGAATCTTTAAGATGTGCCTTCAGACTCATCACTTGAGGTACAATTATTTGAATCAAGGGCATCTGTAAAGCAACATCACTAGCACTCCCTGCTGCCGTGTAGTGTATTAATTCAGAAATGACTGCAAAGAAGAAAGGGTATAATTAGAAAAAAAACTCTCTGATTCCAAGGGAATAACTATCTAAGATTAATACAAAAAAAGGAACTTCTCCAATACAGTTGCCCAAGAAATATTAGCTTTTCCCAACTATAATACCATTTACAGCTGCCTCTGAAAGAAACTCAGAATTCAAGCTTGAAAGAGCTGTAAGCACCAGGGGGTGAGAAGCAAGTACAGATCCAGGGATCCTGAAACAAGCACAAGAGTCACTTGTCATGTCATCAACCAGCTCCGCAAAACTCAGTTTGCTGCCTAAAAATGGAACATCAAGGACACTTAATTTGCCAAGTGGAGTTATAGTTAGTCAAATAAGATGCATGATGCAGATGCATAAATGCGAGCATACAGCGCGTACAAATACATACAACTTTTTAATAGGACCAAAATCAACAAAGCCTTTTTTTTTTTTTTATAAGTAAACAAATTATATTGATCAAAGAATAGGCAAAGCCATGTATAGAATTCTAAAAGGGAAAACAAAAAGCAGCCCCTAGGCTAGGTATGCACATTATAGAGAAGAAAATCCTATAGGTCCATGCCATTGAAATCGACAGCAATGGCCCATGTACATAGTGTTCTAAAAAATAAATCTTTGAACTCCTCCAACGATCTCTCCTTGTCTTCCAACGTCTGGTCATTGCGCTCTTGCCACAAACACCACATAATGCATATAGGGATCGTCTTCCAAACAGCTTTAATCTATTGTACACCTCCTAGATTTGTCCAGCTGGCCATCATTGCCACCACCGTCTCTGGCATAACCAAAGTCAAGTTTAATCGACTGAACACCTCATACCATAATACCCTAGCTGTCTCACAATGAAGTAAAAGATGATTTACAGACTCGCCCCCTTCTCTACACATACAACATCAATCTGCAATGATTACCCTTCGTTTCCTCAGGTTATCAGTTGTGAGAATCTTCCCCAATGAGGCTGTCCACACAAAAAAAGGTGCTTTGGGAGGCGCCCTATGTCTCTAAAGCCTCCTCCACGGGAACTGAAAATTGAGTCTTTGTGTGAGAACCTTATAATAGGAATGAACCAAGAATACCCCTTTACCAGCGGGTATCTACCACAATACATCTTCCTGCTGATTGCTCGGTTTTATGGAGTACAAGAGGCTGTAAAAATCTGCAAAGCTGCTCATTTCCCATTCTTGTGCCGCCCTGCTAAAAATGATGTGCTAGTGGATTTGCTCCCCTGATCATTCCATGACTTTCGCCACTGATACATCTTTATCACTTTCAAAATGGAAAGTGATGGAAATACCTCTTGTAAAGTACTATCATCGCACCAAGTATCTCTCCAGAATTTAATCCAACTATTTTAACAACGCTTAAAAAATATGATGTTTTAGCATCCATAATCATCTTCAGTTCATTTCCTTTTCCATTCTCCTCAAGTCTACCCTTAAGGCTCACAAATCCTCACATTTTTCTCTAACAAAATACTAAATTGGAGACAAGGCCATGACTTCTGAAGTCTCAATCCAATTTCCAATAAGTAAAATACTCTCTATGTTTTATTCTATCACATAATGATAACCCACTTCAACTCTACAGTCCACACTTCTTTGTCAAGTAATGACTAATTCTCAGATTGCAGCGATATGGAAGATGGTCCCAATATGTCTATAGTGGTGTATTTGGAGGGAGAGAAACAAAAGAAGATTTGAAGATCAAGAGCGGTCCATGGATGGGCTCAGGCATTTCTTTTTCAATACTTTACTCGGTTGTAATTGATTTTAATGGCATGAACTATCATAAATTTCTAGTTTCACTAAACTAGCATGCTTAGGTGATGCTCTTATATATGTCTTGTATACTTGGGCTCTTACCTATTCTCATGATCAATAAAATTTTGTTTATTGATAAAAAAAATGATTAAGGCCTCATTCAAAGCCAATATCAGAAGATCCATACGATAAGGAAACTTCCAATAAAGTTTAAAGGGACCGGTCCCTACTTCAGAACGTATAAGTCATCAACAATGGAGCAGTGCTTGGAAGTTCTTTGAGAACAAGTCACTACATGACATTACAATCAATATATATTAGAAACTTTCCTCTCATCTATCACACAGCTAAATAGACTCTAGCCTAACAAACAGAACAATTTTCCTTGAAAAAACAAGCGAACTGTGCTTTCCCAGGTGGAGGATCTGGATTTGTCAAACACCCCATAACTCCAGAAATTGAAAACTCCAACTCTATTCTCTTAAGCTTACAGTTTCCAATCACACTACTTATGATGAACAATGCGCAAAAAAATAATTCAACAAAATAATATTGTCACAAACTTTGTCTCATAAATATCAGGTGCATACCCATGCTTCAGTCGAAGCCAAGATGCAAATGCCTCAAGAACCTGACAAGTCAATTAGGTAGAAATGACCCAAAGCCACTCAGTAAACCAGTAAAAGTGTGCACAATTTATGTCCCACACATTAACATAGGCTAAATAATTAAATAGTTCATAATAAGAACAAAAGATCCCACCTGCTCCTTTAGTTCATTAATACTCAAACAAGCTGTCAATATACTTAAAGCTACCTCCATTTGAGAAATGAGCTCTTTTTCAAATTGACGCCGTCTTTCTGGACGAGCTGCTATCTTGTAGTTATATACTTCCTGATTGCAAGAACAAAACAGGAAATGAATCCATAGAGGCAGCAAGCTTATTACCTTCTAATAAGGTATATAATATGAATATTTTCATTTAACAAGTTAAGCTTTATTAATGATCAAAAGAGCTGTTGCCCTAGTACATAGAATGTATACATGAGATATACCCAACAAGAAAAACATAAATAAGGAAAAAATCCTGATTACCAGAAATAGAAAAACTGATATGAGCAATTATCCAATGATACAAGGTTTTAAACATAATTACCATCTATTCCAATGTAAAAGAAAAGTATGGATTTATTATTACACTTTCATGTAATTGGGAATGGAAATATGACAAAACATCATCCAGCAAAAACGCAAAGAGTGTTAGAAAGGGCAACAATATCCTTTCATATAGACAATGCCAATACTCATACTATATACAGTCCAGACTACTCGGCTTTAAAAAAAAGGAATTTAAACTTTTCTTTTCATGGGTGAATCTGCACTTGTAATGCAAGCAAGATATACATGAATTATCACAATGTTCTAAAGAGATGATTACTCCAATTTAGATATCATGTTTGGCCAGAACATTCAAGCCCACTTCTCAGATGTCTTCATGGTTCTAAAGTTTTCAAGATATACTTCACACTTAATGATTTTTTCCAAGAAGATTTTGCAAAAGATGGCATCTAAAGATAAAAATAAAAAAAGACGGACAATTTTTTCTTAATGTATACCTCCAATGATTCGAATATTGGATTAAATGCAATTTTACAGACATGCTATCTGTTAAAGACTGCAGGAATTCATGCTCCATCCACAGAAGTGGACAATTCTACCAATACTACATTATCACATAAATATCACCTTTTGTCCACTGTCTAACCAAGCACATTCTACTTGGTCAAGAGCAAGATTCCAAGGACAAGATTCTCCTCATTTAGTTTTTATACAAAAAACATTAATAACCTTCTATTTCTAGATAGGTGCCTCTCTTGTATACATCTTGTACTAGGATTACACCTTTTACACTTTTTAATGAAAATTAGGAAGGATGGAAGATTTTTCTAAGACATGCACATATTGAGGTGGGTGACAGTTCTTGAGTCAATTTTGGCATGACAAATGGTGCGGTGAAAAAAGTCTGAAAGACACATTCCCTGCCATGTTTGAGCTTGTACAGACGAAAGATGCCACAATAGTTAATCTCTTGGTCTTCTCTAGTGGCTCCCCTCAATGGAATGTAGATTTCATCAGGGTAAAACAGGATTGGGAGTTGGAGGTTATCACCAAGTTCTTTGCTTTATTGTATTCCGTGAGAGTGACCGAGGGAACCACAGACAAGATCAGTTGGAGCCATTCTAAGAAAGGTAGACTCAGAGTCAAATCAATCTACCAAGTTCTAACTAGTCACGGCATGAACACTTCTCCATGGAGGAATATATGGAAGATAAAAGCTCCCCTGAAAGCAGCCTTTTTTATTTGGACAGCCTCCTTAGGCAAGATTCTTACTATAGAAAATTGAGGGAACGTCGTGTAATGGTGTTGCATGTGCAAGAAGAATGGGGCAATCAATAGATCACCTGCTTCAACATTGTGAGGTGGCATGACCATGTAGGATGATTTTTTTGCAGGAATTGGAATATCATGGGTCATGCCTCGTAGACTAATGGATTTTCTGGCAAGCCAAAGATCCAAGGCAATATCCAAGTGGCAGCAATTTGGAAGATGGACCCTATGTGTATATGTTGGTGCATATGGCGGGAGAGAAATGATAGAATCTTCGAGGATTGCGAGAGGACAATGGATGAGCTAAAAGTTTTCTGTTTTAAAACCTTGTTCTTATGGGCAGGGGTCATTCGTTTTAATGGGCTAAACGTTCATAATTTTCTATTTTCAGTTGTAAACTCTAGTTAGGTACTTCTCATGTATACATACTATGTACTTGGGCTATGCCTTCTTTTCTTATGAATAAAACTTCCTGATTACCTATAAAAAAATGAAATTACTTCTCAAAAAATGCTGAACAGACCACAAATGTAAATTCTCTTATAATATACCTCAGGAAGAACTGTAAGTAGCTCCAAGAATCCAGGTATGTATTCTGGATGAGAGTTCATCTCATCTCTAAGCCAATTCACAATACCACCATCTCCCCAATCCTCTGCAGGAACATATACAGCCAAGGCAGCCACCGCAATGCTAATCTATAGAGCAAGCCAATACAGCACACACACACACACACACACACACACACATATATATATTATAAGTAAAATAAAGTTCTATTAAAGCAACACTAGGCATAGCCCAAGCAATACAGCATAATACTCTCTTGATTTCATAATATTGCAGGATAAGTGTACATGAAAAGGAAGATTCCAATAATACCTGAGTTCTAACTTTAGGAGGCCCTTTGTGAAATTTTTTTAGTAATGTCTGCATTTAAAATTCATGCATCAAATCTTACGAATTATAGAGCATCATCTCTGCATGCGTGAGAATGATTGCTTATATTCAGATAGGAAATAAGACCTTTTCTCAATAGACTAAAATGACCAGAAGCAAATAAAAGATACAAATCAGGTACTCACATTTAAGGAAACACGTAATTGGCCAAAAGCTTCAGAAGGTAGTTCTTCAAAATCCCTTTGTACCTGGATCAGACACAAAGTGCATGACAACTCGCAAAAGAAGTACATGCTAAACAAGGCTTTCATTGTTTAGCATTTCACATGTGTGCATACCTGGATGTGCCTTTTGCGTGTTTTAATGAGTTTTATTACTTATCCAAAAGGAAAGGGGAAAAAAAAGCATAAATTAATGGTAAAAGTCTCAAGTGCGTATGTTTACCTTGGTTCTAAGGGTCTGAGAACAAAAGATTAAGGTTTCAAGATTGCTAGAGGCATCATGAAGCAAATTATCAGCAACCTAAATAGGAAAGCAAAATGTTAATTTATCTAAAATGCAACATATTATGACCTTTGAGGAAAAGTCATAGAACAAGATAAATAACAATATAAAAAATACTAATAGGGCGGAAAAATATGTAAAAAGCATATAATACAAATGGAACCACCACATAAAAGCACCGGAAAATAACTGCACAGACTGAACTTTGAATATATATATTTTTTTTATAAGTAATAAGAAATTTACTAATGCAAGTAGATAGGCATAGCCCAAGTACACAGGAAGTATACAAGCGGAAACACCTAAATACAAGCTATGAAACTAGGAACTGGCAAAGTCTAAAAATGAAACATTTAAAGAATCCCCATTCAGTAGACTGAACTTTGCATATGAAGGCTAGTAACAATTAAATAACATGAAATCCTGCATACAATTTACCATTAGGGGGAGAGAAACCAAAGATTTATAAAATTTCAAATGAAGTGAATGCCATGGTACCCTTCACTTGTTAAAAAAAAGGTGAGGACTTTCTTTACCAACTTGTTTTTTTATAAGTGACTTTCTTTACCAACTGGCCCAAATAAAAGAGATTAGCCTCTTGATTTATCGATTGATTCAATGGAAGTATGTGTGGCCTGGGGTGCCATAAACTGCTAGCTCTGACCATTTAAGTTCTTTCCACGCATATATTTAAAAAACAAATCCTTACATCTTGTCCAGGAAACAGAGGACACTGCTATCAGAAACAGGAAGCTCACAAGATAAGTACAGAGAGTATGAGATTAAAAAAAGGTTAAATGCTTGAAATATATTAAGTCCATAGCATTTTTCAGCTTAGCATAATGGTTGCAGCAGAAGAATGAGGTTCAGCTTTCAATAGACTTCAAGGGAATTTGATTCTAATAACTCACAATTTATATGATATTTTACGAAGTTGTAAACCTTTTATGTTCAATAATGAAACCATATGTAGTACCCAAAAATGAGCCAAGCCTAGCCCTAGCCCCAGCACAAGGCATTATTGTGAGCATGAGCCCTCAATCTAAAGCGCAATTTGAAGCAGGCAAAGCTAGGCTCTTTTTCTGTGCAGTTCTACACTAACATTTATAAACAAACAAATCAATTGAAATTTAATGCTTAAAGGTGTATAGCAGAACATACTTTTCTGTTAGTTTTAGAGTTAACTAAGAATTAAAAATCTTCTTCTCCAAGAAAGTAACACCGAGTGTACAAGAATAGAACTTACAGGCCTGAACCCTAATCTCGATTACCACATCTGACAACCTACGACAGATGAATGACCACAAACACTTTCAAGTTGGCGCACGAAATTTTTTTTAAAAAAAAATGCAATGTTAAATTATACTGTCTCTATTTCCCTCATCCGTTCTAGGCTCAGAAGATGGAAATCTAAAAAGATTTCCTCTAGAAGATTTCCTCCAGTTGGAATTAAAATTGGGATTTCAAACATGTACATTATCTTTCTTTCTTTTTTCTCTCAGCAAACAGACATCATACGCCTGAATTCCAGTGTACAAATGACCTTTGCGCACTTCGCAACATGATTATATCATTCAAACTTATCGACTTCTCTTCATCTTCTCAGCAACCAAACAGAACACACGTTGCTTCCCTTACCCGACATAAATCAACATGTATCTACGCATACACACCCACACAGTGAACCGCTACTCAGTTAAAACACGCCAATCATGTCACTAAAACCTTCCATATCTCACGCAGATAAATCAAACATAAAAATAAAACACACAGACACACACTTGACACAAATCGAATCCGCAAGCTTCCAATACCAACGGAAATATTAGAATAGGAGAAGCAAACGGTGGGATAGCGAAGTACCTGCCAGGCGTCGAGGGTGCGCTGAAAATCTTGGAGCCAGCGATCGGCTTGCATACGAACCGTATCGTCGGGGTGATGGTACAGTGCATTTAGGGCTTCTTTCACGGTGTTCTGGAGCTCCATGAACTAGAATTCTGAATATTGAGTAGCTTCCTCTTCTAAATATAAATTCAATCCTCTCTGTCTCTCTCTGTATTGGAAGCTGTTTTGGCGCCCGGTCGGGACGAAGAAAATGGGGTTTTGATTCTTGAAGACGACGATCGGGCAGCGCTTAATTATTAGATAGTAATCAAATGCGCCTTTTGAATTATAATGTAATAAGTTGATTTTTAAATTTATTTTTTAATATAATGATTTTTTTTTTTTTTATAATAGCGGAACTTGTTCTATTCATGAAAGAGGACATACAAAATTGACTTAAAAAAGTCAATTACAAACGTTAAAAGCTTCCCAGCACACTTCCGCGGCTGACATGGTCTAGTCCAGACGACAATCTCTACAGACAGAGGTCTGAAAGACAGCACCCCTCTATCCAAGGTAAATGTAACAGTAACCCAACAAAACAAACCTCCATACCCGACTAAACGGGATATGGAGTTGGAAATCCCATCTTCTCCATCAACGTGAAGTGGGAACACTAAATCCATTCGGACTAAGGTCTGAATGGCGTTACATTTTTTTATTTTTAATTACTAGAAAGAAAGGACAAGACATAAAACACAAGGCCCAGCCCACGGCCCAGCCCAGCTCAAAACATAGTGAAAACACATGGCCCAACCCAGCTCAAAACAAAAGCTCGAACCGATGCAAACAAGCACTTAAGGTTTCATCCCTGACTACAGCAGCCGCCCCCCACCCTTTTCCTCTTATCTTTTCTCCTCCCGCCTTTACCCGTACTCCTTCCGCATGAAAATTGGCCTCAGCGACCATCGTCCACCCCTACGAGCATCGGTCCTCCACTGTCTCTCTCAGCTTCTCCCACCACTACCGCCACCGTCCCTCTCGCATTAGCAACGCCCAGCTTTAACCGCATGTGCATAGCCCAGCTTTTCCTCTCGCCCAACTTCTCACCATCATCCCGCATGAGCATCGGCATCTCCTGGGTTTTGAGTTTCCCCTCCACCATCGAACTCCAGCTTTCTCCATCGCGACTCATCACCAGCTCAAGGGTCGCGACTCACCACACACTAATGAATTATGTAGTGTAAAAATTTTTAAATATAAGAAATTATAATCCTAGGCCGGTCTAATATCACACACCACACACGCTGATGATGTGGCAAACCCGGTCCATTTCAACCCGTTCCCTTTGCTCGACTCTCCCGTGATCCCTCTGCTCTCTTCTGCCGAATCTCTTTCCCCCCTCCCTCCCTTTGCGGAAGACTCCCCCGTGTTCCCTTTGCTCTCCCCCCCTTCCTCTGCCGAATCCCTCTCCCCCCCTTCTGCTGAATCCCTCTCTCCCGTTGACATCCCACGAAAAAAGCTCTAAGAGATTTGAGAAATTTCCCTCGAAATTCATCCCTCCCTCCCTCTGCCCATCGACACCATCCCTCAAGAAAAACCCTAACAAACCTGAGAAATCCCTCTCGAAATCCACTTCACAAAGTAGCCCTAAAACTGGAGAAATCTCTGTGGGTGGTCGCGCATTCCTCTGCGAAATCCCTCTCCCCCCGTGATGTTTGTTTGATCCAAGAAGATCGGAAAGGTATGCTTGCCAACCAGAACCATAGATCTATATTATTGCACAATTATGATTTATGAGCTGGGATTTTTTATTTCTGATAGATTTATGCTTCATCTCTGAGTTTTATTCTTGAAGCGAAATCATCTCGTCCAAATCACAAATTTAAAAAAATTGGGAGTCAATCAGAGTGTTTAGCAATGCCAGACTGTGGGTGTGCTTTCTTTCGTCCATCGGACTCTTCGGCGCCGCTAGACTGTGGCAAACTGTGGCAAGGCGGGCAGAGGGCGAAGCCGTGGAGGGAGAATGTGGGGAGGGGAAAAATTCGAATGAAATGGATTGGGGTAAAACGATGACTAACATGGGTGTAAAACTGTGCGTTTTACTGAAAGATAAACAATTAAAAAAATGCCACATCATCATCGGTGTGTGGTGTTGGAGACTAAGGGGCAGATGAGTAGAAGTACTCTTTAAATATATATATATATATATATTTGTTATAAAGAGTCAAGACAAGCTTTTTATTTTTATTTTTAAGATTGTTTTTGTGTTTTAATTAGTTTTTAAAATTCCCATGTTTTTATCAGTCATTCTCTGTTTTTTTTAGAAAGTAGAGGAGGGGAAGATAGTCACTCTTCTTTAGTAGAAGAAGGGTGTGGTAAATTAGGATTTAAGAAACAGAAATGGATGGATTAGAGGAGCATTGACGAAGGTTTTGTCTCACAAAAATGAAAAATTGCATAATCGAGATTGATGATGAGGCAATCATTGAAGTACAAAGAAAATGAGAGAGATGCTTGGTGGGAAAGGTGTGTACTAAGCAGGCTATCAGCAAAGAGGTAGTCATAACAACCATGGCTATGTATGGAGAATAAGCAAACTGGCAGTTTTTAAGGAATTGGGAAACAATGTTTTCATCATCACATTTGAAACGCATGCATATAAACAAAAAGTTGAGGGTGGACATCCTTGACTATTTTACAATTGTTTATTTTGCATCAAACCATTTGATGGTATTATCCAACCAAGCTGGATGTGATTTGATTAGGAACAATTTTGGGTCCAGGTTCATAATTTGCCCCTAGCTTGTATGTCCTGAGAGGTGGGTATGTAAATTGGGAACTTTGTTGCGCTAGCAACGGAAGTAGATGTGCAAGAAGATGGGGCTAGATGGGAAAATCCTCTACAAGTGAAAGTTGTAGTTAATTTGAACAAGCCCATTGCAAGAGGCAGAAAAATTAATGTCCTCGGTAATGAAGTGTGGGTTTCGTTTAAGTATAAGAAATTACCAAGATTGTGTTTCTCTTATAGATATATTGTTCATCTACTTGGGGGATGTTTTGGAAAAACAGAAATTAGGGGAGAATGGTGAGATAAATTAGCTTGGAGGTCGGCTTAGCATAGAGACCTCTATAAGAAGGAGTTTTCCTTATGGCCAAAAAGGAAGAATGCTGCTAGGGTGCCACCCAGAAGTGACAGCTGGGCATGCCCCAAGGCAAAATTCTCTTTTTTTATTTTTCTTATTCATATTTTTTTAATATTTTTAAACATTTTTAAAAAAATATAAAAAAATACTAACACACTAATAGTCACTTTCTTAATCAATAAATAAAAGAAAAAAATGTAAAAAAAAATTAAATGTATAAGCGATCAAAATAAGGGGCAAAATGGGGGGGGCATGCCGTAGCATTATTCAAAAAGAAAATAAAAACAACAAGAATGCACATGCAATAGGGGTGAATGTTAGGCATGCCTACAAGGGAGGTCGAGAGGGAGAAGCATCCCAGTGAGGCTTGAAGTTGTTAGTTACAGAGCAAGTGACAATTTTTGAAAAGAGATCAGAATCAAACAAAAATTTTGGAGGGAGTGAGTTGAGGGAGAATCGAGCGGATATCACGAAAGGGATGATAGAAGGTATTCAAAATTCATCAATTAGTAATTTTATCTCGATACGTCAGATAGGGGGAGGGGAGAAGTCCATGAAGGAATTTGAAACGGATGCTGGAAGATTAGTTTGTGTATCAATTTCTAAGATAAGTGAGTTGGGTTTGAAGAAAGATAAGCCCAATAGTCAATTAAATACTACTCTTGGGCCAAAGATCTTGGAAGCAAAATAAGAGAAGATGCATTATTCAAGGACTCATGAAGGGATAGACAGCTTACAAATAATCAAGCAGAAGCAGAGCAGTAGGAGTGAATCACAAGGGAATTGGAAGAGGAGGGCAAGAGATTCAAGTAATATTCATGCTCAAATTAGTAGTAATTTAGATAAGAAAATGGTGTTAATTGAAGAGGATGAAGGAGATTACCAGTTGACCAATCATAAGAAGGTCAAATGGGATGAAAGTTGTAATTTTGAGCTAACTTTGATAGAATTGGCGGAGGCTGTTCGATAGCCCCGCCAATCACAATGAAAATACTAAGTTGGAATTGTCAGGACTTGGGAATTTCCAAATAGTTCAATACCTTCGGTTGGCAGTAAAGGAGAAGTGTCCTAGCTTGGTTTTTTTATGGAATCCAAGATAAAGGTTGTAAAAATAATTTATTTGAAGAAGAAGATGGGAATGGATGGATGTTTTGTCGTAGATGGAGGATTAATATTGTTGTTAAAAAATTATATGAATGTGGAAATAATTAATTATTCCCATAAACATGTTAATGTTTGGGTTAAGGATGATATGAATAATTTGAGTTGGCTTTACATGGGCTTTATGGCCATCTAGATTCCAGTCAAAGAAATGAGGGGTGCGAATTATTGATTCCTTCAAACCTGATGAAAATATAGGGTAGTGTGTGTTAAGAGATTTTAATGAGATAGTTGTACAAGGAGAAAAATAAGGGGGTAGGCTAAGGTGTGAGTTACATATGGATAATTTTAGAAGGACCTTAGAGAACAATAACTTATTTGATTTAGGGAAAAGTGTGGATAAATACACTTGGAGTAATATGCACTGTGATGAAATATTTACAAAGAAAAGATTGGATAGAGTGGTGGCTAACCCAATCTGGTCTGAATGTATAGAGAAATTAAAGTGGAGGTGTTGGTAGCTAAATGCTCAGATCACAAACTTCTACTCCTTCATTTTGGTAGGGGTGCAAAGAAGATAAGGAGAAATAAGAAAAACTTTAAATATGAAATGAGTTGGACCTCTAAATAAGATTGTGGATATATGATAGATGAAAAGTGGGGGAAGAAACTCGAATTAAAGAACCTTTGCCCAAGGTACATGAAAGATTGGACTTTTGTCTAACTGTTTTGGAAAAATGGAGTAATCTAAATTATAAAAGAATGAACAAGGAAATTAATAAGAAGAAAAGTTAAATGGAGACAAAGAGCAAAGACACACTCGTATAAGTTGGGAGATAGGAATATAAAGTATTTTCTTGCATATGCATCTAAAATAAGAAGAAAGAATCTTATCACTCCAATAATGGGATCATAGAGGTAGAATAATAATAGAAATGGGTAAGATTGAACAAGCTTTTAAGAGTCATTTTGAGAAAATTGATACGTCCAGCTTACCTTCTTAAGAAGTGATAAAACAATGTTTACAATCAATAAATGCTAGAGCTACTGGTGAAATGAATGAAGAACTTGTTAAAGAATTCACAAAAGAAGAAGTTGAGGAAGTACTACATCAAATGTCACCTCTAAAGTTACCTGGTCCAGATAGCTTTGGAGCTGAATTCTACAAGCAATATTGGAGCATGGTGGGGGAGGGCGTCTGTGTAGTAGTTCTGGAGTTTCTAAATTGTGAGGAAATGTTTCCTTCCTCAAATTATACTAACATTGCTTTGATCACTAAAGTCAATAGCCCAATGACTTTTAATGACTTTAGACCAATAAATTTATGTAATGTAATGTACAAGCTAATTTTCAAGGTAGTGGCTAACATATTAAAAGTAATTATGCTTGTTGTTATCCCAAAATGCTTTCATTTCTAGGAGTTTAATTTCATCTAACATCATGATTGCATATGAAGTTCTTCATACTATGCAAACTTTCATACTATGCAATCTAGACAGAAGGGAGAAAAAGGGTTTATGGCTGTGAAGCTGTATATGTCTAAGGCATACGACATAGTAGAATGGAATTTCTTGGAAGCCATAATAAGGAAACTAGGTTTTGATGAGAATGAATCCAGATAATTATGAGATGTGTTAGATCAGTTTCTTTTTCAATTTTAGTTAATGGAATACCTAGAGAATCCTTCAGTCCAACAAGGGGTTTGAAGCAAGGGGATTTGTCTCACCACATCTATTTAAAATTTGTGCTAAAGGGTTAAGTAGTTTGATCCAATAAGCTGAGAGAAAAAGGGAAATTCATAGGGTTGCAGTAGCAAGGGGAGGTCCGAGAATTAGCCATCTATTATTTGCTGATGATTGTATTTTGTTTTACAAAGTCTAATTAGATGAATGAGAGAAAATACATGAGTTATTAAGTGTTTATGAGATGGCTTCTGGTCAAGCATTAAATATACAAAAAAATTAGTTTTATTTAGCAAAAACACAAGCTCTAGTAGTAGGGCTTCAATCAGTAGGGAGGCAGGAGTGGTTGCCATTGAGAGATATAAAAAATACTTTGGTTTACTAGTATTAATTGGGAAATCTAAGTATAATACATTCTCATATATAAAGCAGAGAATTTAGAAGAAAATTTATAGTTGGAAAAATAACTTTCTATCCAAGGCTAGGAAAGAAGTATTAATAAAAAAATGTACTGTAAGTTATTCCAACTTATACAATGAGTGTATTCAAATTGTCCAGGAAGTTGTGTAATGAATTTTAAATATGTTAGCCAGGTCCTTTTGGGACAAACAAATGAATGGGTCTAGGATTCATCGGCAGAGTTGGAGCAAGATGGGGAAAGTAAAACAGTGAGGAGGGTTGGGATTTCAAGATACTGAAAATCTTAATCTAATTTTATTGGCTAAGCAAAACTGGAGGTTTTTACAAGAACCTAATTCTCTAATTGCTAGAGTGTTCAAAAAGAAGTATTTCAATAACTCTCAAATACTGCAAGCAAAATTAGGCTCATCTCCCTTAGCAATATGTAGGAGCCTCTAGTCAGCATTAGAGATGTTGAAAGAATGACTTATTTGGAGAGTTGGGACAAGGAAGGAGATAAGAATTTGGGGTAGTAAATGGTTGCCAATTCCAACAACATATAGAATTCAATCTCCTAGGAAGATATTAAGTGTTGATGCCATTGGTAGTGACTTAATAGATGAAAAAAAACAAAGAATGGAAGGAACCACCGGTGAAACAGGTTTTTAACAAGAAGAAGATATCATAGATCTGTACCATGCTGATAAGTAAGATGGAAATAAAGGAAAAACTTATTTGGGACTTAAGGAATGTTTATTTTCTATTAAAAGTGCTTATCATTTTACATGAAGCATAAAAAAACAAAAGAAATGTGAGTCTTCTGAAAAAAGAGATAGAGAAGGTGTGTGGAGCTAGTTGTGGAGTATTTGTATTACAGGGATAGTTAAACATTTTATATGGAGGGCATGGATTAATTTATTTTGAACTAGAGATAATCTCTTATCTGTCAGATATGCTTGCAAGAAGAAGAGTTAGTAATGCATGTTCAGTGGAGCTATCCTACTACCTCCAATGTGTTGGCAGAAGAAGAAAGTCCAGTGTAGAGATGGTTGAGTAATGAAGCTAATTTTATAAGAGTGTGGGAAACGATGACTCAGGTTTTTAAGAATGATCAAATGGAAAAATTATATCAATCATGCATAACATATGGTATAGAGGGAATATAGTTGTTTTTTAAGATAAGTTTATGGGGCCTAAACTGGTGATGAACAACATTGTTGCAAATCTGGAGGAGTTTAAAAAGATCAACATGTATAAGATGAAAGCTCCAACATAAGGATCATTGACAGAGCTATACAAAATTAGAGGAGCCCTAATGTAAACTGCATCAAGGCAAATTTTGATGCTGCTATAGAACCAGAGAACAAAATCATGGGTATTGGGATTATACACTACAACAAATTATGTTTTTTGGAACGAAAAATTTCGTCCCAAAATATTGGCACTTCGTCCCAAAATATTTTTTGGAATGAAAAAAAAGTGTCGCAAGGTCGTCCCTATAAAACTATCCCAAAAGATATTTTGAAAAGAAAATTACAAATTCATCCAAAAAAATATCTTTAGGGACGAAATTAAGCTGGACCGTTCGAAATCGTTCGAACGGATTTTTTTTTCTGGGATGAATTAAATTCATCTTGGAAAACCGTTCGAACTTAAAAAATATCGTTTGAACATATGGGACTGTTCAAACAGGTCAGAGTAAATAACGTTCGAACGGGTAATTCATGAAGAAACGTTCGAATGGAGAAATTGATGATCGAATGTAAATAGTGAATTTCCTGTTCGAACGACGTGCAACTTTTTCAATTCAAACGATAATGTATTTTGTTCGAACGGTTATGTCTTATTTGTATACGTTCAAACGGATGATGATTGTTCGAATGATTATTATTTTCATGGACAATCAATACTAATTTAAAACCAAATAGATATTTATATTTTAAAAATACATTACAAATTGTTCAATATAAATAAAACTAATCTAATAAGTCAGAACTAAATAAATAAAATACTAATAATACTAATAAAATTCTTAGTACATGATATATAATTGTTTAATATGCAAAACCACTTCTAATGAAAATTAATTGCTTGGAGGCCTGAATTGTTGCATAAGTATCTGCATGTGAAGCTGCATCTCTCTTTGTTGATCTTCTTGTTGTTTCATGCGCATCTCCATCTCTGCTTATTTTGTCAATTGAGCCTCTAACTCATGCTGTTTTGTAAGCAATTCTTGAATCGTAGAATTTGCATTTTCTAACGCAATAGCAGTAGTGCTTGACGTTGATGAAGAGCTTGAAGGCTTTATACAACGACCCAAACCCCTCAAATATCCTGAACGTTGCCCTAGAACTTGTGTAAAAATTTCAACATCACTTGTTGATGAATTATGATCTGATGCAGTTTCAGCACGTAGGGCAACCATTTTATCATACACACAACATATACGTTTAATATTGACACAATAATTTAAATATGTTTAATTAAAAGAAATTATAATACTTACATAATTTTCACAAGCATCGGGATGAGTCCACTCTCCATTACTATTAGTATGTGATGCAGCATATAATTTTGTTAGATCATAATTGGTGTCTGACGCTTCCTACAAGAGACATTGTTAAGATATAAAATTAATATTAAAAATAAACTATATAGAATAAATAAATAAATAAAGTACATTACCAATTTCTTAGAGAGGCGATGGAAAGATCTTGAGCCTGTGTGTTGATGAATCTTCAACTTTGATCTATTCGTTTTGTTTATAAAACTTCGCTTTTGCATAGAAAGTAAAAGTTAGTAAGTGAAAATTATAAATATGACACATAAATAATTAATTTACTTTACCTTATATGATAGATCATCAAACATGTCACAAAGTTTTTTCCATTTTCAGGTCGGACATCTTGAAAAGGATGCTCATGTGCTTCTTCCTTGTTCTCGTACTTCTAATAATGCTCATGACACATCGCTTTATACTTGCGGAATGCATTACACATCAACTCTTCAACAGTCTTACGCTTCTCTCTCCGACCATAATTTAGTTCAAAGTCATCCTTAAAAGAGTATATATACAAAGACATTATCATTTAGAATATTAAATAATATCAATAAAAATTTATTATTTAAATATTACGTACCAAACAACGCTTTTTTATAACCTCTTTCGCATCTTGGGGGACTTTATGCCATGAACTCGTAGCCAAAGGTGCATAAGTCCGTGTAAGAGCACCCACATGCGATGCAAGCCAAGCTGCTTGTTGTCTCTCGCCTCCGGTATGTTCATTAAGAATGTTAACTTTAATCTTACCTACTTTACGATATTTCTCCAACGTCACACTTCTAGTAGTGCCTCGTCCATGACGAGATTGTACTGTTATCTCTATAAAATAATATTAGTTATTTACCCCGTATAAATTAGCATATATCTTAATTGAAAAAATGAGTAGGAACTATTTACCTTGTTCCGTAGAGTCAATCTCTAATGGCAAGTCAGATGGAGAGCTAGGAACATGTGGAGATGGGATATGAACTTCCTTCCTCTTTGGTGGCATAATTGCGAGATACTATATAATGTGAACACAAACTGGTCAATCATCTGTATCAGTTTCATCTATAGATTCGGTTTCATCATTTGTAGATACTTCAAATGACTCAACACTTTGAGCAACTGTCGCATCAACTATATCAGCCTCAATATCTTCCCTATGTAATGAGATCATCTCATACTGGCTCAAATCCACAAATAAGTTAAAGGTAGGTTGACTCTCTTGGTATGCTTCTTGAGTAGAGGGATCATCTTCTTCTTCATCTTGTTCCTTCGCCTTAGGGATAATGGCATAAATATTTCTAGGAGAAAATTTTTGTACTACTTGCCATTGATTTCCTAACTGTGGATCGTCTAAATAGAATACTTGAGATGCTTGGGAAGCCAAAATGAAATGATCATCTTCATACCATTTTTTTGATGTATTAATACTCAGAAAATATTCATCCTGACATTTTTCTCTTCGAGGATTGCTTAAATCCCACCAATCACACTTAAACATATAAACCACAAGCTCCCCCACATATCTCAATCCGATTATATTTACGATAACTCCATAGAAATCAATATTGTCTCCATCGTGACTCCCTTCGACAAGGACACTACTATTTTATGTTTTTCTATAAAGTTCTAGATCAATTGTGTGATACCTACTTTCTCGAGAAATACATGCAGAATATCGAGCAGCACGTCTCGAAGGGCCACGCGCCAGTGCATATAGTTCGTCTGATATATCGTTTGGATTACTCGTATGCATTTGTACAACCTACATATTAAATAAAGTATAAACATTCAACCGTTAACAATCCCCTCTATTTTAAATATGCTCATGCAAAATTACATCTGTATTAATGTCATTACCAGTTGTTCGAACCATTTCGGGAACTCCTGTTCATGTCTTAGGTCTATAGCATTTACTCCCAATTCTTTGAGCATGTTAATATGATCACTAAAATTAAAAATTACCAACAATAAGTATGTTTATATAATTGTTTAATAAGTAAATTCAATGATTAATTAACAATTAATTTAAACTTACTTCAAGTGACTCTCTATCTTTGGGCAATTATTTAGTACGTACCATCGAGTTTTTTCGAATTTCAGTTCACACAAATTATAACCACGCTGAGCACCAAGTGGACGTACTTGTTGGAAAAATACAGAAAATTTGTTCTGTTGTCTTGCTTGGTCAACATCAAAATTTCTTTCTGGCCAATCAAGCCTTGTGTCAACACCGTGGAAGTATTTGGAACAGAATGTATGCCACTCATCATCAATATATGTTTCTGCAATTGATCTTTCTGGACGGGTCTTATTACTTACTGTGCGTTTTAACTTTTCAAGAAATCGTTCAATAGGATACATCCACCTATATTGGACTGGTCCTGCAAGTTGAACCTCATATGGCAAATGAACGGCTAAGTGAACTATGATGTCGAAAAATGACGGTAGGTAAATACTCTCCAACTTACACAATATTAGTGCAATTTCTCGTTCCATACGATCCAAAGCTTCTACATTCAACGTTCTAGCACATAAATCTTTAAAAAAGGCACCCAACTCAATTAATGCAACCCGCACATCTCTAATAAAAAACTCACGGATACCAACAGGTAATATACATTGTAAAAATACATGACAATCATGGCTTTTTAGTCCAGTAATTTTTCAGTATTCGTTCGCACACACCTTGTTAGATTCGAGGCATACCCATCCGGTAATTTAATTTTCTACAACCACTCACAAAATGTTGCCCTTTCGTTCCTTGACAATGTATACCACCCAATTGGCATGTAAACAGACAAGCCATTTTGTTGCAAGTGCATTTGCGGTCTAATTCCCAACAGCTTTAGATCTTTCCGTGAGTTTATATTATCCTTCGTTTTACCTTCAATTGATATCAATGTTCCTAACACAGACTCGCATATATTTTTTTCAATATGCATAACATCGAGACTATGCCGCAATTTTAACGTCGACCAATAGGGTAGTTCAAAAAATATACTCTTCTTTGTCCAATTCAACTCTAATGCACTTCGTTTTCTTTTCCGTTGTTTTTTACCAAAATTATTACTTCCGACATTCACAAATTGTGCAATAACATCGTCGCCAGACAAGAATGGTGGAGGGTGCTCCCATTCAACAGAACCATTAAATATCCTACCATTTCTACGCCATTTATGGTCACAGGTAAAAATCGATGATGACTCATGAAGTATAGTTTCTTCCCATACGTAAGCCATTCAGATTGGGTATATTTGTTACAAGTCGACATGCCAATTTCCCCTTAGTGCTCCAACTTGACAAGTTTCCATAAGCAGAAAAATCATTTATTGTCCATAACATCGCAACATGCATCTTAAACGACTTGTCTGTTGATGAATCAAATGTTAATACTTCATTATCCCACAAATTTTTCAATTCTGCTATCAGTGGCTGCAAGTGTATGTCTATATCATTTTCAGATGATTTCGGACCTGGAATGAGCAAACTCATCATGAAATATGGATCTTTCATACACTTCCATGGTGGTAGATTGTACGGCATAAGTACAACTGGCCAAGTACTATGACTAGTACTCATGTTCCCAAACGGATTAAATCCATTTGTTGCTAACCCAAGTTGAACATTACGAGGTTCTTCAGCAAACTATGGGTGTTCCAAGTCAAATTTCTTCCAAACTTGAGAGTCTGCAGGATGTGACAAAACATTATCATTCTTACCTCTAGATGATGAGTGCTATGTCATATCCACAGCCGTTGAACGTGACATAAATAACCGTTGTAATCTAGGTATCAATGGAAAGTGTCGTACAACCTTCCGTGGCACATTCTACTTCTCAGTTGTCCATCTTGATTCATGGCAAATAGGGCACTCATTCAACTGCTAATTCTCTCACCAAAATAACACACAATCATTATTACATGCATGTATTAGATTGTAATCAAATCCGAGTCCTTTTTTCAACTGTTTTGCTTCGTAGAAGTTGCGGGGTAAAATATTGTCTGATGGAAGTGTCTCTCCAAACAACTCGAGCAACATATTAACAACCTTAATAGAAATTCGGCATATGGATTTTATATGAAGCAATCTAACTATAAATGACAATTTACTGTGCCTTCTACACCTTGGATATAACTCACGTTGTGAATCATTCTACAAGCGGGTAAAAGTGTTATGGCACGGATAATTTGAATTAGATGGATCTGTTTCACTTTCATCCATAAACATTCCCTCACCAATGTTGCCCAACATTTGCAGCATGTCTTTTGATGGATTCATGTTATGACACGGATCGTCACCAATAACCTCAAGATGTATATCTTCATCGATATTTTTGAATGATGTTAGATACGGTTCTCCATGTAAGACTCAATCAGTATAACCTTGGTTAATACCTTTAACAAACAAATGCTCTTTCACGAACTCTATCTTATGAGAACGTAAATTCTTGCAAAGTCGGCATGAACATCTAATACGACCATCACTCCCAATTGTACAGAATGCAAACTCCAAAAAATTCTTAACTCTTTGGGCATATACATTGTAATCCTCACCCAACCGATCTCTAACTCGCATCCAACTATTATCCATGTTTAATATCTTACTGCAAATAGTCACGTGCATCAACAAACATATAGCCAAAACATATATACCTCCAAACATATATGCCAAAATATATATCAACAAACATATAGCCAAAATATATATCAACAAACATATAGCCAAAACATATATCAACAAACATATAGCCAAAATATATATCAACAAACATATAGCCAAAACATATATCAAACTAACATATAGTCCATACATATATCAAAACATAAATCAAACTAACAAATTTGCAACAACACATCCCCATGTATAAAATAAAACATATAGTCCATACATATAGCCAATTAACATATAGCCGAGACGCATTTTAAGTATTTTCCTCAGGGTTGAACGCATTTGAGGTATTTTCCTTAGGGTTGAACACATTTGATGCATTTTCCTCAGGGTTGATCGCATTTAAGGCACTTTCCTCAAGTGTCTTCAACTCATTTCCTGGGATGAACGCATTTTCATCTATTTGTTTTCGCTTTCGCTCCAACTCCTTGATTTGTGGTTCGAGATTTTTCACATACAAGTCCACAGACATCTTCAACTTCTTATTTTCTCTTTTTAATATTTGCTTCCTTTTTCGTGTATTTGCAAGCTTATGTTTCAATTCAGTTTCTTGTTTTTTAAGCATCTCTATCTCACTTACCCATAATTGTAACCTTCGGGTCATGGTAGTAACAATAGCTGCATATTGAGATGCCAGTATTCTCGCTTCATCCACCACCTCCACATTGCTCTTGCTTGAGAAATAGTTATCTGTTGCTATTATGGTATTGATAGCATCCGGAGTGAAAATTAATGTCTGTGAAAAATATGGTTCCCGATTCAAATCAGGAACAATATTGGAAGACTGTTGGCCGGCCATTTGTGAGAAATGAGAGTTTGTGAGAAATGCAGAACCACAAAAGTGAGAAATGTGAATTTGTGAGAAATTTCGAATGTACAAGGACGATAAGCAACCATTATACAGAGATATTTTTAATCAAACACTGTATAGTTCCAGATTTTACGGATGTATAGTCCCATTCAACAGAACCATTAAACATCGTCCATCCAAATTTGTCTTGAACGGACCATAATTTAATCAAACACTTTTGGTGGGGCTCGAAGCAACTCTATCATATATACCCACATTGTCTCGAACGGACTATAATTTAATCAAACACTTTTGGTGGAATTTGTTGGTTTTCGATGACGGGAACGGATTTTGCGGTATTTGTCCTACCATCACCGGCCAATTTTCCCCATATATACCCCCTCCCTCTCGATCGAAACCACCACTCGAGATGCCTCGTTTGGGTTCTCCTTGTGGAGCTTGCGAATTCCTTAGAAAGAAATATGTTAGGGGATGTGTTTTTGCTCCTTATTTCAGTCATAAACAAGGATATACTCAATTTTTGAATGATCATAAGGTTTTTGATGCAGGTAATGTATCGAAACTTCTTACTCATCTCCCGGTGAATAATCGTTATGAAGCAGCTGCCACAATCTCGTATGAGGCAGAAGCTAGGGTTCAAGATCCTATTTATGGCATTTTTTCAGTTATTTTTGCTCTTCAGCAGCAGGTTCTCTTTTCATATATAATGATTGAAACCCTAATTTGCTTTGTCTCCTAATTAATAAATGGCATTCTAAATTGTTTTCTGCAGGTTGTAAATCTACAAACTCAACTAACATCTCTGAAGGAATTACGAGCAGTTCAAGACTTTCCCGATACTTCTTTCAATGCGAACTCTAATGAAAAACAAAGCTTTCTCAATGCTTCTGTCAATGCAAACTCACAAGATGTCCAAAGTGAGTTTCAGTCGGGGAGTATCAATAACGACCAGAATGAGATGACAGAGAGTTCTTTTGAGAACTCCGGAAGTTCACTCAACCCTGAGGAAGATGCCTCAATTATTGCTTTATTTGAAGAGTTAGTTGCGGTTGGATATATTCCTAAAGAAGAATGGTGATGGCAATGCTAAGGTGGTGGACATGGAAGTTGAAAGATGTGGTATTTTAATTTTTAATTGATGTTTCTAAGTTTGATTAATTATGTATTATACTACAAATTATGTCTATCAACATGATTACGTTTTGGTTTGTTTGTGAATATGCATCAATGTGATTAATTATACTACAAATTATCAACTAATTATACTTTCATGTATAAGTTTCCGTTCAAACGTAAAACATAAACCTTTCGAACGTAAAGTCTAAAGCGTTCGAACGTGTTGGTTCCAGATTTCCATTCATCTTCAACAACGAAAAACGCATGACAACAACAAATTATAAATAACAGGTATAATAACAACATAGTAATATAAACAATAATATCAAAGAATTTCAACAATTTTTCAACAAAGTAAAGAAATCATAGAAAGCAAAAATATTCTAAAAAACATACTGAGAATGAGATGAAAAGTGTGTGTACTGAGAAGGAACTCCACAAAAATCAGTAGAAATATTAGTTGGGACTGGATTGAGGGAGAATGGCGCAACTTTGTTCATGAGGAAGTGAGAGTGGCGGGAGGAGAGGGGAGATTCTAATTCTGATATCTGTAGCAAATATTTGAAGAAAGTTTACCGTTCGAACGATTATTTACTAACCGTTTGAACTGCAAAACCATGAAGCGGGACAAATTCCCTCCTAAAGTTTCACGTTCAAACGGATATTTACTTACCGTTCGAACGTTAATCCACAAGAGAGAAAAATTCCCTCTAAAGTTTCCCGTTCGAACGGATATTTACTATCCGTTCGATCGTCAAACTATGAGCGGGAAAAATTCCATCCTAAATCTTCACGTTCGAACGAATAAATTGTAAGTTCGAACGTGAAATAATCCATTCAAAAACATTCAAACTCTTATTATTTACAGTTCGAACAGTTTGCTAAATATTTACGAATATTTATTTTTAACACTATACTATTACATAAAATAACAACATTAATATATATAGACATACTAGATTATACTATAGTTTAGTAACACAGCAATATCATATTCAATAATATATAATCGAGCATATTATATATTATATTATAGTATCATATATTATTATATATATATGATACATTAAATTAATATAAATTTAATTAGCACTATATATTATAGTTACTTATATGAATATATAGTACTAATTAAATTTATTAATTATAGTATCATATATTATTAATAATATATATTACAATATATCTATAATAACATAAATTATAAAATATAAAATATATAGAGTATATTATATATGACGAAAACCGTTCGAACGCATTAGCATGACCGTTCGAACGGTACTGCATATATAACTTCTCCCCGACAGTCATTTCCATGAACACCGATCGAATGACTCCAAAAATATTCTCAAAACCTCCATCCCCGCCGTTTAACAACGTCGTTGCCGCCGTGAACAGTATCCAGTCGAAACCTCCAACTCTCATCACCGGTATGCTCATTTTCTAACTATTTTACCATTAAAATTTAGGTTTTTGAGGGATTATTTGTTTAAATTAGGATAAATCAATTTATCCATCAATACTCACAGTAGATTTGCTTAAATCTATAGTAGGAAGGTTTATTTAAGTTTATTTTTGTTTTGTTTGTTGAGAAATTCATGGGATTGAAGGATTCCATGGTTTTCAATAGCTGAGTCGACTCAGCGATGTACCATTCGAACGACTGGTAGGTCGTTCGAACGTTGTTAAGTCGTTCGAACGGTACTAGCTGTAACATCCTGGATTTTAGTGTATTTTTAATGAAGAATTTATTTAATTTATTTAGTGATTGATTATCTTGTTTTAAAATTTTGGGAGTTTTTAAATATTATTTTATAATATTTTAAGTTGTGAAAATTAATTTTTATGGTGTTTTCTTAATGTTATTTACTGTTTTTCATTTAAAGTGATTTTTAATTTAAATTGGTTTGTTTTTGAGTTTTAAAATAATTATTGTTTTATTTAAATCTTTCATTGCGTTTGATTAATTTTATTTAGCTGTCAGTTTTAAAATCCTCTTCGTTGGATTTTTTCTAGACCCAAGATGAAAAGACTGGATCTCCTTTTTCTTCCTTCCCTTTTCCTTTTTCTCTTTTTCTTTTTCTTCTTTTTCTTTCTTCTCCTTCGGTTTCTTCTCCCCAGCCCGATATCTCTCTCTCTCCTCTCCCCCGTGTTTTGGCTTCTCAGCCCATCGGTACCGCCGTCGGCCGTCCGTGGCCGACACCGCCGGCACCACCGGCTTCCCCACCTGCCGGCGAGTCACCCCTCCAAATCCCAGCCCGCGCAGCGCCATCGTTAGCCTCCGGAAGCCGTGCGAAGCCGCGACCTTTCTCCACCCATTTCGCCGCCTTCCGGCCACCTCCGGCCACCAAATTTCTACCACTTCATCACCGGCTCACTAGCAAGCTTTTCCACCCGACCCCGGCTCCGATCCGTCGCCGGAGCCGTCCATACGAACCCCCTCTCCGATTCGACATTCTCGGCCTTAAAACCACCGTTTCGGCCGCCACCCACGGCCAACCATCACTTCCATTAGCTTCACCACCTCCTTTAGGCCCTACCCTATCAATTTCAAGTCTCCGTTTGACCTCGTTGAAATTTGGGTTTATAGTGTATTCGGCCACTGTGTTTTTACACTGCTACGTTGCCTTCCAGTTGCCTTTTGCACCTCTGCGAGCCTCCTAAAATATTTTAAAGTGCTGTAAGTATTTCCTAAACAATCTTTTGAGATTTAAATATATTTCTGCACTAATTATTTTTACTGTGTTCTGGTTGGTTCCGGACTGAGTCCGAGGAGTTCGGGGGGATGGTTGAGTACGGAGTAATTGTTTAATTGGTTATTGTGTTGTGATTTGGGTGTTGACATTTGTTATAGTGGTCTGGTTGGTTGTGATTTGATTATTGTTGGGAATTGTGTTGTGATCTGGTTATTGTTGGGAACTGTGTTGTGATCTGGTTGGTTGTGATATTGAGGTCATATTTGGTTCATGGCATATGCATGCATGTTCATGTTTGTAAAGTAAAAACGGAGTTTTTGTGTAATGCATTCATGATCATGTGGCTATTTTGAAAACTGGGTTTTCATGTGTTGACTGGATTTATGGGTGCGTGTGTATCACGACCCCAAGCCGAGATGGGGCATTATCTCGGTGGAGCTCCTCTGGTCACTCGGGAGCGGAATATACTGAGTGACGTCCCCTGGGTTGTCGCCGGGCGACAACGGGATCAGACGTTGGACGTGCCGACTCCGTGGCCCTTCTGCTGGCGGGGGCTAGAGGATGACCTGGCCACGAACGCACCGGGTGCGAAACTGGGTATCGCTCGTAAAGTAGCCAGGACGTGCGGATGGTCCATAGGGGAGGCCATGGTGCATATGGTTTAATTGGATTAAATGGAAAAATGGCTGTTTTCTGGAAAAATAGCGTGAGTTTGATTTTGTGTCATTTTCTGGGAAAATGATGGATATTGATTTTTGGGCCATTTTCTGGGAAAATGGTAGAAATGTTTTATTGAAAATATTTTTGGGCCAAATGTGATTTTTGGCGTGTGTTGGATTTCTTGCATACTGCATCATGGGCATGCATGATTAGATGCTTAAATATGTTTTTATCTCAGGATGTGGTTAGGTTATAACTTACCTGCGGTACCATTTAATGGTACTGCAGATTATGTTGTTATTGATGCAGATGCCGAGCCTGAGGATCTGGCTCTACCGGAGGAGTGATCTGGGATCACTCATGCTATGTTTATTTTTCAGCCTTGTATTATTATTTGTGGGACTTTGGCTTTTGTTTTTTTTTAAGAGATTTGTATTTGGATATTTGTATTAAACAAAAATTCTGGTACTAGTTGACTTAATTACTATCCGCTGTGTATTTTATTTGTGCATTGTTTATTTGTTGCACACACTTAACACTTGTCGTTGGGATGCATGACCGGGTTGTCATCATCCTGACGTCATGATTTCCGAGACTTTTTGTACGTGGGAGTCGGGGCGTCACACTAGCCAAACATTTAACACGTTCGAACGGATAAATAGTTTGAACTTTTATACGTTCGAACGGTATAAGCATACCGTTCTAACACTAATTTATGCGTTCGAACAGTATAAATAAACTTAATATTAGTGAATGTATATTTTTATTCACCATTGTAGTTCCATTAAATCTTAACAAGAATATATCTTATATTATAATTAAATTAATATAGAATTTTATCAAATTTTGTTAAATATTTTTATTATTAATATTGTATTGATAAGCTATTAATTAATTGTAAATTTCAGGTTCATTATAATATCTTCTTCTAGGGCGGGACGTAAGCGACGCAGTTAGGCAGAGACTAGTATCAGTCCTGCTAGGGAGATGACTGTTTCACTAGAGCGACAGGTGAAACTTTCTAACTTCCAGAGTCTTGTCTGGGAGGGTCATTCCCTGCCATCAGTTTTCAGCGATCGTGGTTAGGGACCTATCTTAGATGGTCTAGGGGAATTATTGGAGACTGTCGCCTACATTGACATTATTTCTGAGTTCTATAGAGAGCTCGATGGTGCCAGCCCAAATGATGGCGGGGCATATAGCATCTCTGTCCGAGGAGTTTCGATTGTATTTTCACGGGACCGACTATCTGAGCATCTTGGTATTCCTAGGCTGCCAGATGCATATCCGAACATGGTGCCTAGAGAGTCTGATCCTTCAGTTGAGGTAGATACAGCTGAGGAGGAGGCACCATTTTATTATACAGATGAGGTCGATATCATTGCTGATCATGAGGTGAGGGATTTAGTTGTCGGTCCAGATGCTCCCCTGTATGACGGGGCAAAGAGCATCAAGCAAGCAGATCTATCTTCGTTCTTCAAGATCTTGAATTTGATAATTGCCAACAACATCGACCCTTGGCAGCACAAGACAGAGGTTGGCATTGATCGGACTAAATTTATGATACGGGTCGCTCGTGGCATTCCTATTGACCTGGTGGGGTATATATTCGATAGGATTCGATCAGAGTCCCGGTACATTTTCACAGATATACTGCCATTTGGGATCCTGATCACCCGATATCTATTATTTGCCGGTGTTGTGCCTGATGTTGCCGAGCGTAAACGGCAGCTGATGGGACCGATCAACAGCACTACCCTCTCACGCAGCACATGACACTCGAGACTGCGTCTTCGTGGACAACATCTAGACCCGGTTGATCCTCAGAGAGATGCACAACCAGGAGATTATAGAGCACAGGCTGAGGCATCAGTACATAGCGCTGCACGTGAGGACATGGCTGAGATCGTGCATGCAGCGATCAGCGGACAGACATCAGCGCTGATCGATGCAGTGCGTATTGAGGTCCGTTCTGCTATGTCTGATTTTCATACTGAGATTATTGGTAGCATCTCTGAGTTACGTACGAAGGTTGATGCTATGTCTGCGACTTAGGTCACCATTAGTACTCGACTGACACAGATAGAAGAACGTTTAGCTGCAATCGAGGAACTGTGCAAAGAGTTGGGGTCTTAGTATTTTCTATCTTTTATTTATTTATTTTTTTGTTTTTAGAATGGACAATATTTAGTATTTTGTAAATTCAATATTTATTTATGAAATAGTCTTATTTTATATTTCCTGAACTAATTATTGATTTATATTATTCCTATTATTTAATCAATAAATTTATTATAATTACTAGTTAATATAAATATAATTCTTTTTTTTAAAAAAAAATATATATATATATGCTCACCTTTCGAACGGTCAAAAGTTACGTTCGAATGGTATATCAATTTCCCGGTATAATAATTTTACTTAACGCGCCAAAATTTACGTTCGAACGCTCAAATTTAGCCGTTCAAATGATGAATCGTCGCTGTTCGAACAGTTTCATTTTTAGGGACACAATATTTCATCCCTAAATATATTGTTTGAACGAATTATAATGCGTTCGAACGGTAAACCTCTTTTTGAGATGAAATATAAAATTCGTCCCTAAAGGTCATTTTTTGAGACGATTTTCATTTCGTTCCAAAATAAAATCGTCCCAAAATGTCTTTTTGTTGTAGTGATAGTTAGAGATTAGTAAAGAGAAATACTAGTTGCTTTGCAAGAATATAGGAAAGGAAACTATGGTCCGAGTCTAGTAGAGAGTTTAGCATTAAGGAGGGCTGTGGTGTTGTGTCAAGAATTGGGATTCAAAAGAGCTACTCTAGAAGGTGATGTTGAAGTGATCATCAAAGTAGTACAAACACCTAAAGAAAATTGGAAATGGAATGGACAAGTTATTGAGGATATCAAGCAAATGTTAAAGCATGCAAAGAACTGGCATATTGCATTTACTCACAGAGAAGGGAATCCTATAACACATACCTTAGCAAAGATGGCGATGAAATTATAGGGATCTACTTGCTGGATAGAGGAAGGTCCTGATATTTCCAATTTGTTATTGTTTGATAAATTACATAATTTTGATTATGTTGTATAACTCTGTTTATTTAGCAATAAAAACTCATTGCATTTGTCAAGAAAAGAGGTGTTAAAAGATCATAGTATTTTTCAAATTTCATGTGATAGATAGACTTTATTCAAAACTTGTCATACCACAAATAAACTATTTTTTAAAAAAGTTACTCAAGGGACAAATCTCAACTAAGACAAAACACAAAGAGCTACTAACCAAATTTTCATTATTTGAAATGAATGATCATCGTTATTGTTGCAAGTTTTAATCAATGAGAAAATTCTTTTATTAATAAATAAAAATTATATTGATGAGAAATAGGCATGGATCAGGTATTTGGAACATATACAACAACACCTAGGCATGATTGACTCAGAATACAAGGAATTTAGTGATATCAAACCATTGAATATTATAATGAGTCCTGTTAGAGATACAAAGGGATCCCACAAACTGTCATGGCATAGTGTCACATCTGTTAAGTTTTTTTTTTTTTGAATTTCATTTTTACCCCACTTCGTTCCTTTCCCCCTTCCTCAGTATGCCCCCAAACCTAGCCTTTGCACTTTTGGTATTTTTACACTTAATCTTATCCATTGTCGGCTGGTGTTTTTTCTTTTACTTTTTCTCCACTTGGTTGTCCCCAAATAATGTGGCCATGGTGTTTTTGTTATTTTTGTTAACGATCAATGAGAAGACGTCATTCACAAATTGTTCCAGCATTTATATTGGTCCAAGAATCACTGACATGGAAAAACACCAACAAACAAATTTAATTAACAATATAGAAACAATGGCAAAGCTTGTGTATAGAAATGACAAAAATTTGACATACAATCACAAGAGAACCTTCATATTGAAAGTGTACAGCCTGTGTAAATCCTTCAGATCGAAAAAATAGCCATCGACGACGTCATTAATGGCTGTCGGCGATGTTTTTTAGGCTGTTGGTAGGGGTGTAATTGGTTCAATTTTGGACAAATTTTGGAACCGAATTGTTATACACTGGTTTTGAAAATTTAAGAACCGATATGGACCAATTCATTATTGAAAATGAAACTTTCGATTTTTTCGATTTTGGTCCGATCCAGTTCGGTCTTTTTGGTTTATCGTTTACATGTGTGACATTACATAAATTTGGTATTATAATTTTTTAACACTAAACTTAATTGTTAGTTTAGTATTTATTATTAATAAATACTAATTCATTAGTGTCTAATTATACTAGTATAGTATAAGTAGTGTCTAACCTATTAGTGAGATTAAGGGGTTGTTTAAGAATAGAGATAGTCTCATCTTATCTCGAATTTCTTATAATTTCCTTTCCAAACATCACTAAAATATAAATACTTTTCAATTTTTAATTTTTTCATCTAATCATTACCTAATCATTTCAATTTTTTCAAATTTCTAAAAAAAACACAAAAAATAATTAACTTTTTCAAATTTAATTACAAAAATAATATTATAAATTTATATTATAACAATATTTTAATTTTATAATATTTTAATTCATTTGTTTCTCTATTTTTCCATAACTCATTAAAATATCATAACTCAAACCATTTTACTACTATTCACAAAAATCACATATCATTTTCTTCCACAAGCATCCTCTAATAGACTTCAATAATAAGATTAAAATAGTATAATTAGTGTCTAATTATACTTGTATAGTATAAGTAGTGTCTAACTTATATAAAATGTTATATTAGTTTTATATTATAAGATTAATATACTTGAATAATAAGATTAAAATTTCATGTTATATTAATTAGCAATTTAGCATATAATTTTTGTAACATAATATAAAAATTAATATATATATATATACCGGTCCGGTTTGGTTTAAACTGATTTTTCAAAATATGAAAATCAATAGCAAACCGGTTTAGAACCGATTTCAGTTCTTAAGAATTGTACTAAACCGAACCCACCAATTTGGTCTGGTCTGGTTCGGTTTAACTGGTTTTCTGGTTTGTTCTTGACACCCCTAGCTATTGAAGATTGATTGAGGTGAATTATTACATATTTTATACATCTAGAACCCATATATTTGAATTATTTTATTGCATTATAATTGGTTTTAGATGGAAAAATGGTTAAGATGCAAAAATTTGAGTTGTGATTTAAATTGATTTATAGCATATTTAATGCTTAATTTTATAACTTGTGATTTAATTGGATAATGTTCCTTCACATGCACAACATATCTTTGATATTCTATTCTTTCTTTTTATTTTACTTTATTTTTATTTCAATTTTATTTTATTTATTTTTCCTTTCAAGTCAAGAAATGCAAAAGCATGAGAAAATTCAAAAAGAAAAATAAAAAAGGCAAGTCAAAAAGGCACCAACAATCTCTTGGTGTTTGGATTTTAGACGGAAGCAACAAAAGAAAGTCTTTTTGGTTCTCTCTCAAACCGCACGCTAGATAACACACACGGAAAAGAAAGAAGAAAGAAATGCACGCATGCCGCATAGAAAAAAAGAAAAGAAAAGAAAAAAAGGCAAGGGCTTTACACTTCGGTGAAAAGACGCAAAAAGGGTTTTTTTTTCTCTCACTTCTAGAGACACACAGCGTCGTGCATTGAAGAACTGTTGGGATCCCATAAAAAACCGCCCTAGGACAAGGTCCTAGACAAGGTCCTAGCCATGCATGGATAACAAAGATCGGACCACTTCCATGATCGAGGCTAGCCAAGGCCAATCAAGGGCCAAGATATATCACGAGCCACATTGGCCATGCAAGACCATATCATTTATTTATCTTTATTTATTTTATTTTATTATATTTCAAGGGACCTATTGCGGGTTTCCACTTTGTAATCTCTATAAATAGGACCCTTAGGCATTTCATTTGATATCTTTTGACAATTTGGTAAATTCCTAAATGGGTGGATTATTGTTCTTGAGATCACCTTTCGGTGCTTAGCACTTGGGCTACTTGGGTGAAATTCGTGAATCCCTAGTAGAGGATCATCACCTTGAAATTCGTGAATAGGTGTGATTCAATCTATCTTATTTCATCATCGTGAAATTCGTGAATCGATGGTGAATTATCTATCAATCTTATGAGTATTGCTTTTGTTTCATTCAATTTGTCAATCTCTTGTCTATGTTTTCCATTCTATATTCAAAAACCCAAAAATACATTGTTATTATCTTTGCTAGTTGTTCTTATGTTTTCCATCTTGTTCATCTTTACTTTGTTACAAATCAAAGATATCTTAAGTCTCAATTTTAGTATTCTTTGGTTTCACAAAATATCCATAAAAACCATAAAGAGAGTCTTCATATTCTTTTGTCGAGTCTACTCATCTTTTGTTCATAACTTTTCCATTGTCCATACATTGTCTTGCATCCTTCCATATCACAAACACGATCCACTCACCCATTTAATCTTTCCCACTCACATATCTCGACCAACATATTGTTTGCCCTACTTTCCATACACATCACTACCATAAGACCTAGCCTCCATCATATCCATTAACCTTAGCCGAATCCACTAAGCCTCCATCTTGCCATACACAAATCTTGCCTCATTTGGAAACCCTAGCCTAACCTTCCATAAGGATCTCCTAAACTTTAGGAATCCTAACCCTAGCCACCCTTCATCCAACTTAACTCTAGACTCCCACAAGGTAATTCCTACCACTTAGGAGTCCTTATCCCATCTTCCAAATAATCAAAATTCGAAATCCATCCTTTGCCCTAGTCAAACTCCCAATTCCCAACAACTCCCATGCATCTTACCATTTAAAATCAACCCTAGCCACCTTACCCATCATCCCAAGCCTATCCTACATGTCCATATCCCTTGATTTAAGGAATTGCCAACCCATTGTCAATCTCTTAAACCTCTCAATCCCTACAATATCTCTAGCCAACCAAGACTTACCTCAATAGCCAAAACCGAATCTCAATCCCTCCAATCACTCAACTCCCCTAGAATCACTCCATTCCTAGAATCTCTCAAGTCAACCAAAGACTTCCCAACTCTTGCCATATTCAAATCATACATTTCTTATCTTACCATAACCAAATCTCATCTTCCATATCCAATCCCTCAAATCACTTATTCCCTAGAATCACTCTAGTCAATCAAAGACTAACAACATCTTACCTTATCCAAAATCCTATCTTGCCACATTCAAACACCATCTTCCATCTCCAAATTCCTAAACTCAAGGTACAACCCTAGACCCATTCAAACACAACTCATCATCATCTTTAACCTAATTTCTATCTTTCCCAAAGTGACTCATCAATCAAGGAGTCCTAACCTCATCCAACCACATCCTTCCATCCCTAGCATCTCATCCTACACTCCAAACCTTAATCTCACTTATCCACATCTCTTCCAAATCCTAGCATCTCATCCAAGACTCCAACCCTAGCCCATCTTTTCCTAATCTCGAAATTCCCCTTAGCCACCATCCAAACCTTAGCCTATCTTCACCATACCAACCCTAATCATCATCCAAGTTGTCCCAACATCAAGGGCAACCTTCAACCATTCCACATTGCATCAAACCCACCAAATCATCACTTAGATCACTCGAACTCATCATCTTTTTTATCACTAAACACCAAACCTTCATCAACCTAGGAATCCATCATTGCCACTATACATGCAAGGCCAAGCAAGAGGGCTTGACACTCGGTCACCATCATCACCAAGGCGAGCTCGTGGACCTTAGTGTTTAGGGACAAGACCGGGGTCCCTAACATGAACCTCTAAGGGTCCAACGTCCGTTGTCTGCCGCTGCCCAGCTGTCCTCCATTGCCTACCACCTCCATCTCTATTCATTTGGCTTGCTCTTTCCACTCTATGCTATTTATTTAATTTTAGTTTAAAGTTTATGATGTATTTTTGAGATATTTGGCTTAAACCTTTGGGCATTTTATTTGCTATTTATTTACTTGGTGTTAGTTATTTTTCTACTTCTTTAAACTTCCATTAAATAGACATTACAATTGTTATGGATTGATTTTGAGAATTTATGATTTAAATACAAGGATGAGCCTTAGAATTTTGATTTTAGGACTTTTCAATTTTCAGCTCATATTGCATTAATTATTTTCTAATCTAGCTTAGTTCTTAGTTTAGTTTTGTTAATCTTTTAGTTCCATTGCATATTAGGTTAATAAGGACTTATTTAATTTCGGTTTTATTAATTAATTTTCTGATTTATTGAGATTGTTTAACTTGGTTGGTTCCTTAATTGTTAATTTCAATTTGTTAGTCTTTTACATTTCATTCCGACACTCAAAAAAATCTAAAAATATGAATCTAGTGAATGATTAGTGCCCTTTTTATTCCCGTTGCACTCTTCCATTTATTGCACATACCACAACTTTTTTTTTTCTCTTTGTGAATATTTTCATCATTTTAAACGAGTTTGATTTTAAGCAACTTTCCCTGAAGAGACAATTTAGAAACTTATTTCTAATTATTATGCAACATCCTCCTATACTTGGGACAGCTTTCGTGTTACTCATGTTTGAGTGAGTCAAATTTTTAGCGTCGTTGCCGGGGATAGTTATTTGACGTAAATTTAAACTCGTTATTTTTATTTTTATCTCAATGTTTCTTTCACCATCTTATCTCTGATTACACATTTCACTTGTCACCTACTACTCAGTTGCTTGAGCCTTACTTATGCTATTTGGATTGATGTTTAATGTCATGGGTGAGAGACAATTCAAATAGGTTGCTTAGAGTTACATCGGGCACTGAGAGTAGTATACACAACTTAGAGATGGATAGCTCTTTTATTTTTTCTACAGACGAGGATATTGAAATTGAACAAACCATGGCTACACCGGCACCATTACACCATCATGCATTATTTTACCTGCAGATGTACTTGATTTTTCTATTAAGCATGGCATGATATCAGTGATACCTCAGTTCCACGGGATGGATTCTAAGAGTCCTTATCAGCAGTTAACAAATTTTGAGTTGGCCTGCACTACTTTTATCAATAGAGTCACTACTGATGAATTTATTAGACTTCGTTTATTTTCTTTCTCTTTAAAGGATAAATCAAAATTTTGATTTAATTCTTTGAGGCCTAATTCTATTTCTAATTGATCTGATATGCAGCGTGAATTCTTACAAAAAAAATTTCCTTTTCAGAGAACTCAATATTTGCAAGAGCAGATCAACCAGTTCAATCAGAAATCTGACGAGACTTTCCAAGATAGCTGGGAAAGGTTTAAGAATTTGGTGAACATCTGTCCACATTACGATTTTGAATCCCAGAGGCTGTTGAATTATTTTTACATTGGTCTCACTCCAGAATGCAAGCATTTTGTTCATACTATGTGCAATGGAGAATTCTTTAGCAATGAACCTGATGAAGCATTGCCATTTTTTAACTATCTTGCTAAGAGCGCACAACAATGGAATATTCGGACTGATCGAGTTTCATTGACTTCACAGCCACTGAGGGCTATTGATGGTGGGGGCAGATATGAGTTTAAGGAGGACACTGACATTCAAGCCCAAATATCTATATTGACTAGAAGATTAGAGGTCATGGAGATGGAAAAAGTGAAGGCCGTGAAAGCAGTAGAGGCATGCTCTTTATGTGCTGATTCAAACCATATGACCCAGGATTACCCAATTATGCCAGTATTTCAGGAGAATGGGTCTGAGCAGATGAAATCAGCGAATTGGGTAAACAGAGGACAAAATCAACATTTCTCTAATACATATAATTCGGGGTGGAGGAATTACCCAAATTTCTCATGGAGGAATGATCAGTCTAGCTGGTTTTCGCCACCTTCTTAGCAGCCATTTCATCAGGCTCCTCCTCAGCACCAGTATTAGCTATATCAGAGTTCTCAGAGCTATCCTTTGTAACACCTCCATGATTTTAGTCTCATGTAGCTGCACAGAGTTCTCAACCTTAATCATCTGTGAAAGAAGTCTCTAGATGACAGTATAACACATAAGACTAATACACTTCAGCAATTCATACAGATTTAGGCCACCATAAACAATCAGAACACTCAGGTCATAAATGACTTGCGGGAAACCATCAATAAGATGAGCACGACATTGAGCACTCTAGAGAGGGAAATTTTCAGCACAGCCTCAGCCTAATTCTTAAGTATACTGGCAACAACCACAACAAGTACATAATGTCTCAGGGGATGTTATTGAGACAGCGAAGACCGTTCTTACTTTGAGAAGTAGAAATGAAGTTCCTCAACATGAGATGACCATGGACAGACAAGTAGTTGCTCTTACACCTGAAGATGTAACAGAGACTCCTCAACATTGATATTGAGCGAGACTCCTTAGAAGTTCAGAAATCTCGGCTCTCCCAACATTTCCATTATGATCGGTGAGTCACACATTGGGAGAGTTTTACTTGATTTGGGGAGTAGTGTGAACTTGCTACCGTTCTCAGTGTATGAGCAGTTGGGATTGGGTGAGCTAAAAAAGACCTCCATCATGCTTCAGTTGGCTGACAGATCAGTTAAGGTGACGATGGGTATTGTTGAGGATGTGCTGGTCTAGGTAGACAAATTTTACTACCCAGTGAATTTTGTAGTTCTTGATATGCAGCAGCCAACCTCCACTATTTACCAAGCTCCTGTCATCCTTAAAAGACCATCTCTAGCTACATCAAATGGTGGTTTGATTAATTGCAAAATTGGAGTTCTGAAGCTTACTTTTGGGAATATGGCACTTGAGTTGAATGTTTTCAATGCTTGCAAGATGCCAGCACATTTTGATGACACAAGTGATTTGAATGTTGTAGAGAGTTTGATACCAATATAATTTATTTGCTCAACTTTTGCTTTCTCTGATGATGATTCCATTTTTCAAACACCTGAATTTTTATTTGATGAAAGAACTGACCATGTTGATGAAAATGTCCTTGAATTTTTAGATTGTTTTGCAGATTCTTCTTTACCACTTGAAGTGCAATTTGCAGGTGCAAGATGACAACTCCAATTTGAAACTCTACCACCACCAGACATACTTAAATCTTTAGGGGAAGAAGTTCCTCAGTTAGAACTGAAACCACTTCCTCAAGATTTAAGTATGTTTTTCTTGGTCCTGAACACTTTTCCTGTGGTGATTTCCTCAAAATTAAATCAGAAGGATGAAGCCCAATTGATTGAAGTCCTAAGAAAGCATCGAGGTGCAATTGGTTGGACAATAGACGACATTAAAGGTATTGATGCTGCTATTTGTACCCACAGAATCCATCTTGAAGATGATGCTAGACTGGTTCGTAATGCTCAACGTAGCCTCAATCCTACCATGAATGTTGTCAAAGAGGAAGTGCTCAAACTGCTTGTAGTTTGTATCATTTATCCCATCTCATACAGTAAGCTGGTAAGCCCAACTCAAGTGGTACAAAAAAAATCTGGTTTAACTGTTGTTTAAAATGATAAAAATGAGTTGATTCCAACTAGAATGGTTACTGGCTGGAGAATGTGCATTGATTAAAGAAAACTTAATTCAGTAAGTAGGAAAGATCATTTTCCTTTACCATTCTTGGATCAAATTTTAGAAAGAGTGACTGATAATGCATTTTATTACTTCTTGGATGGATACTCTGGTTATTATCAAATTGTTGTAGTGACTATGGACCAGGAGAAAACCACTTTCACCTCTCCTTTTGGCACCTTTGCTTTTACCAGAATGTCTTTTGGTTCATGTAATGCCCTAACCACCTTTCAGAGATGCATGATGAGTATTTTTTCTGACATGATTGAGGATATTTGTGAAATATTCATGGATGACTTCTCTGTTTTTGAAAAATCTTTTGATAGTTGTTTGCATAATTTGGCACGTATTCTCCAGAGATGTGAGGAAAAAAATCTTTTACTTAATTGGGAGAAATGCCAATTTATGGTTACTCAGGGCATTGTCTTGGGACATATTGTTCTTCTGAATGTATAAACGTTGACAAGGCAAAAATTGAATTAATATCTAAACTTCTTATCCTTAGGATGGTTAAGAATATTCGTTCTTTTCTTGGCCATGCTGGCTTTTATAGGCAGTTTATTCAATGGTTCAGTTTTATTGCAAAACCTTTGTGCACTCTTTTACAAAATGATATTGAATTTGTTTGGACTGATGAGTGCTAAAAAGTTTTTGATACCTTTAAAGAATTGCTTACCACTGCCTCCATTATGCAACCCCCGCAGTGGAATATTCCCTTTGAAATTATGACTGATGCAAGTGATTATACGTTGGGTGCTGTTTTGGGGGAGCGTGTGGATAATAGACCTTTTGTGATTTATTATGCCAGTAGAACCTTGAATGATGCCTAGAAAAATTACACCACTACTGAAAAAGAATTGCTTGTAGTGGTTTTTGCACTTGATAAATTTCGGGTTTACATTCTTGGTTCTCCTGTTACCATTTTCACTGACCACTTTGCTTTGAAGTATTTATAGACTAAGAAAGATGCCAAACCACACTTAATCCATTGGATTTTATTACTTCAAGAGTTTAACATCAACATTAAAGACAAGAAAGGAGTTGAAAACGTAGTAGCTTCCCACCTCTCTAGATTGCCATCATCATCCTCTTCAAATGTCAGTTTTCCTCTTGATGATAGTTTCTTGGATGAGCAGCTCTTTGTGATTCATAGAGCTCCCTGATATGCTAATTTAGTCAACTATCTGGGGACTGAGCGAATGCCTTCTGAATGTTCCACCCAAAGATAAGCGTCGGTTTCTCTTTGAGGTATGACACTTTTACTTTAATGATCCATACCTTTTTAAATATTGTTAGACCAATTGATTCGAAGATACATTCCTAATGATGAGTTTTCCTCTGTGCTGAGATTTTGTCATATGGATGCATGTGGTGGTCATTTTTCAGCAAAGAAAACAGTCGCTAAAATTTTACAGAGCGGTTTTTATTGGCCTTCCATGTTTAAAGATGCTTATAATTTTTGTAAGGCTTGTGAGCCTTGTCAAAAATTGGGATCCATTAGCAAAAGTGACATGATGCCTCTTTCCCCTATTCTCACTTTAGAAATTTTTTATTGTTGGGGAATAGACTTCATGGGACATTTTTCGGTTTCATTTGGAAACACATATATTTTATTGGCTGTAGATTATGTTTCAAAATGGGTGGAGGTCGTCGCTTAAAAAACAAATGACCATTGTGTTGTCCTAAAATTTTTGCACTCTCTGTTTGCTCGCTTTGACATGCCCAAAGTTATCATTAGTGATGGGGTTTCTCATTTTTGCAACAAACCATTTTCTACACTCATGAAGAAATATGGTATCAGACACCGAGTTTCTACTCCCTATCACCCTCAAACAAATGGGTAAGTAGAATTAACAAATAGAGAGATCAAAATCATTTTGGAGAAAACTATCAATCCTAATAGGAAAGATTGGGCAATTAAGCTTCTTGATGCTTTGTGGGCTTATAGGACAATTTTTAAAACTAATCTAAGGATGTCCCCTTATTGATTAGTTTATGGTAAAGCTTGTCATTTATCTATTGATATTCAGCATCGAGCTCTTTGGGCTATAAAATATGTTAACATGTCACTTAATGAAGTTTCAGGGTTGAGAAAATTGCAGATAAATGAGTTGAATGAAGCTTGTTGAGATGCCTATGACAACGCTCAGCTGGCGAAGAAACGCATGACAATTCTACATGATCAGAAAATTCATCCCAAGCATTTCCCACTTAGCCAAGAAGTTCTTCTTTACAACTCTCGCTTACATATTTTTCCTAGTAAATTGAAATCTCGTTGGGGTGGCCCCTATGTTATAACTAAAATTCATTCTCATGGGGCGGTAGAAGTTCAGAATCCTACGAGTGGTATCTCTGTCATTGTCAATGGATGTTATGACTCACTTCGAATCCAATGAAGAGATCTTGCTTGTGCAAGATTCTAGGGCAGTGTTTTGATCTTTCTCCCCCTTACGGTTTTGTTTAATTGCATTTTGTCTTTTATATTTATTCATTGTTTTGTTTTGATTTTATATCACATGTTTGGTTGTCTGTGTTGCTTACTTATTCCTGTGCACTTTTTTTTTTCTTTCGTTCGATTCATTGAGGACCATGTCTCTCACTAGTTGGGGGTAGCATGTGTGCACAGGTTTAAAAAAAATTTTGCATTAATGTAATGTGCATTGATGCACATATGATTGACACACACTCTATTTCTAATATTTTGTGAAATCTGAGCATCTTGGTGGAGTAGTTGAGCGGAATCATTTTGTGAAGATTTATTTTCAAGCTTGAACACAGAGCATGATTTTTGATGCATCATATTTTCTTGATGTGTAGCTTGAAACACCGAGATGTTATACTCATTGAGATGAGACTTGGTGAGATTTTTGTAAAACGAATGGTAAGTTTTGAAGGACATTTTACACATGCTTACATTTGTAGTGTTCCTCAATTTACTGTTCATTGATTTAACACCGAGTCTTTTTCAAAAAAAAAAAGAAAGAAAGAAAGAAAGAAAAAAGCGATTTATGGAACTTTCCTAAATTAAGGATTAGAAACAATTACTCAAGACTTTGGAAGTTGAGTGTTCAACCTTTAAAAACAGAGCTGGCGTGAAAACTGTTAGTCCCTTGGGCTTTGAAGTAGTTAGAATCAGTAATGATTAATCTTAAGGTTGAAAAATCCTATGACAAATCATGGCTAATAATGAGGAACACACAACCAATTTAGCTCCACACACACATTTGAGTTCTGAGACATTTGCCTCAATTCTATGGGAAAGATTGTTGAGATAATCTTGGTGGGTATAGCCCCTGGGGATTGAGTAGTAACGTGTCACTTTTGTGAGAATTCAAAATTGTGTTTGATTGCTTCTGTTTGGATTTTGATCTTTATGCAATATTCATCTAAATTATTTTTCACTATTTTGCTAAAGGATTAGCAAAATGCTAGTTGGGGGTGTGATTGAGGTGAATTATTGTATATTTTATAAATCTAGAACCCATATATTTGAATTATTTTATTACATTATTATTGGTTTTAGATGAAAAATAGTTAAGATGCATAAATCTGAATTGTGATTTAAATTGATTTATAGCATATTTAATGTTTAATTTTATAACTTGTGATTTAATTGGATAATTTTCCTTCACATGTATAACATATTTTTGATATTCTATTCTTTATTTTTATTTTTATTTTATTTATTTTTCTTTTCAAGCCAAGAAATGCAAAAGCATGAGAAAAGTAAAAAAGAAAAGTAAAAAAGACAAGCCAGAAAGGCACCAACAATCTCTTGGTGTTTAGATATTGGATGGAAGCAACAAAAGAAAGCTCTTTTTGGTTCTCTCTCAAAACGCACGCTGGGCAACACACATGGAAAAGAAAGAAGAAAGAAACGCACGCACTCCACATGGAAAAAGAAAAAGAAAAAGAAAAAGAAGGCAAGGGCTTTACACTTCGGTGAAAAGACGCAAAAAAGGGGTTTTTTCTCTCTCTCTCTCTTACTTCTAGAGATAGAGACACACACAACGCCGTGCATTGAAGAACCTCCAAGGGTCCAACATCTGCCACTGCCCAATCGTCCTCCATTGCCTACCACCTCTCTATTTATTTGGCTTGCTTTTTCCACTTTCTCCTATTTATTTAATTTTAGTTTAAAGTTAATGATATATTTTTGAGATATTTGGCTTAGACCTTTGGGCATTTTATTTGCTGTTTATATACTTGGTGTTAGTTATTTTTCTTGCTTCTTTAATAGTCCATTAAATAGACATTACAATTGTTATGGATTGATTTTGAGAATTTATGATTCAAATACAAGGGTGAACCCTAGAATTTTGATTTTGGGGCTTTTCAATTTTTAGCTCATATTGCATTAATTATTTTCTAATCTAGCTTAGTTCTTAGTTTAGTTTTGTTAATCTTTTAGTTCCATTGCATATTAGGTTAATTAAGACTTATTTAATTTCGGTTTTATTAATTAATTTTCTGATTAATTGAGATTGTTTAACTTAGTTGGTTCCTTGATTAATAATTTCAATTTGTTAGTCTTTTACATTTCATTCCGACACTCAAAAAAATCTAAAAATATGAATCTAGTCCATCACTAGTGCCCTTTTTATTCTCGTTACACTATTCCATTCATTGCACATATCACAACTTTTATTTTCTCTTTTATTTTCACCATTTTAAACGAATTTGATTTTAAGCAACTATCCCTGAAGAGATAATCTAGAAATTTATTCCTAATTATTATGCGACATCCTCCTACACTTGGGACAGCTTTCGTGATGCTCATTTTTGAGTGAGTCAGAGACATCATCTGGGCTGTCAGCAGCTCAACCGGATTGGGCTCAACAGGGCTTTGGGAAAGGAAATGGGACTGGGCTCGATGACACTTGACGAGGCATGGGGAACTAGTGATGGGGGCTCTGGGAAAGGGAAAGGGGAAGGGGACTGGGGTAGGGGAAGTGAGAAAAAAAAAAGACTTAAATTGACTTGGCACAATGTCATATCAGTTTATGAGATCTCTTTGTGTCTCTAGTATTTTCCTATTATAATCAACCATCAGAGTAAAAGTGTTGACAAAGAAAACTCTAAGCTTATCCATTGAGAGCTTGCAATCTTCTCTCTCTCTTTTCGAAAGCACCTCCATAACACAAATGAGGACTATTGCTACAATTTGCATGTTACCAGACGAGCCTCTCCAATTTGCTAGGGAATCAACTATCATCGGCATCATTCAAGTTAACTCCATTCTAGCAAAATATTGATTTCACATGATCAAAACATCTTCACAATAAAGAAGTAAAGGGTACACAATCTCCACACCCTCCTTGCATATGCAACAACAACACTAGTCCATTATGATAATTTGACATCTTCATTGTTTATCCAAGGTAAAAGTCTTTTCCATTGAAACCCTCCATGTAAAGAAAATTGTTTTTTAGGGATATCTAAGGCATGTTTGGACACTTTGATTATCTCAGAAATTTTTAAATAGTAGTGAAATGGCTTGAGTAAAAATGCTTTATTAGGTTTTAAGAAATGAGAAAAAAAGGTGAATACAAATATTATAAATTTAAAAAGTTGTATGAATCTAATTTTTTAATATTATTTTTGTTTTAAAGTTTGTAAAAGTTATATTGATTTTTATGTTTCAATAATGATTAGATGAAAGTTTTGAAATTGAAAAATGTTTTGTATTTGAGTGATGTTTGAAAATGAAATTATGAGAAATTATGAGAATTCTTATAGTGTCCAAACATGTCCTTAATCTTCTAAATACTCCTCCATAAAAATAAATTGGTATTGTTTGTAACAAGAGACGGATATGTTTGGAAGATGAGATGAGAATTTTGTGTTTTGTTTTAAAGTTTAAAATATTATTTTTTAGTTTTGAGATTTGAAAAAATTGAATTAGAATTTGAAAAAGTTATATTGGGATTTGAAAAAGTTGAATTATTTATTATATTTTATATGGGGATTTGAAAAAGTGTAAAGATGAAATGAGATGAAGATGAAAATTTTAGGTAAAACATGTTTTCCAAACATATCCTTAATGAACAAGTGGAAAATCCACTTTCTTTCATGGACTCCAAATGATCTATTTGCCTTTCCCACACTCACTCTAGTAGAATCGAAAAAATTGCAATGCCCCAACTTCCCAATCTTGTGCGTCTCTTAGAAATTGATATGCCATTTAGTAAAATTATTGGACAACTCTAGAAGATGCGTACCTAAACCATCATGCGACCTTACGATTCCATAGATTCCTAGGTAAGTTTTCTTTAGGGTCTTATCACTACACACCATAGTTCATGCTAGCTTTTTGTTCTAGACCTATTGCCTAACTCGAACCGATCGTATGATACATCATATTGTAAAGTTATTTTTATTATAAAATAGATAAAATGTATCATATAAAACTATGTCGATTTATGAGTTTACTTTTGTGAAATATTTTTGCGGCTGTAACACTTCTCTTTAAAAAAAGTTTCTTGCAATTTTCTTACATGCTTCGAAAGCCCTGTCCATATGATTGGCTCATCTCATTTCTCCACCATCCACCCCTAGTCCTACCAAACCACTTTTTTAAATATATATTCTACACGTTAGTAAAAAAACTCTGCATTTATGTAGTGAAGGGTTTAAAATTTATGCTTAGTTTAAAAAAAATAAAAAAAAGAGCTTAAAAGTGTTTAAAATTTACAACATAGTCTAGTTCGAACAATATTTTCTATTTTTTAAAAAATAGGATGGAGCATGACATCGTGGAGCTAATGATTTGGTGATACTTAGGTAACTTATTTATCTAAAAAAGAAGAAAAGTTTACAAATATCATACGCACGTATTAGAATCATGCCTTTGAAAAAAATATACAGCCAATTCCATAATATAATCTCTTCCTTGAAAACTGAAATTTGGTGAAATACAAAATAAATCAATTTCTTCTTGTAAATAAAATAATATTTAAAAAATTATATAAGAGTAGTGTTATACATACGTATAATTTTATTCACAATATTACAGGTACTAAGTAGCAGTCTCATTTTGTCACTGCTTTCTTTTCTTGTCTTTTCTTTTTCTGAAGGGAAACTGTTATCATTCATTTATTAGAAAAAATTACATCTATGATCGGATACATTCTAGGATATCTCCATATCAAACATGACATCATAAACCAAATTAATGCATTTGGAGCTCCACTAGTACACTATTTTCTTTTGCGATTAGTCTAGTCTTCACTATTGCTAATACTTTCCACAGACAAACATCTAAGAGATAATACTCTCTGCTTAAACAGAGATTTAATCTCACCCTTCATAAAAAGAGATGACTCAACCTCTATAAAAAAACTTTCAAGAGATGAACCTTTTTTTATTTTAATTAACAACAAGAAAACCAAAAAAGAAAGCAGTAAGATAAATGTGAAAAATAACGAATTACAGTTTGGATCAACTCTGATAGATTTCAGAATTTGTGAAGGTTTGTGAAGGCAACACTTGTCTCTTTTTAGCCATAAAAGTTAGATTTGAAAGATCTGGTGGTGGCGAGTCTGATAATCTGGAGCATGTGTCCAGAAGAACTGCCGGAAGGGGTGGCACTTGAGGACCACGTGCAGATGTGGACAGTGTGTGAGGACCACGCGTGGTGATATTCACAAAACCACCATTTTCCTCAGAACGATTTTTTACCTGTGAATCTGTTTGTGCCACGTGTGTCTCTTGGGAGTTGTTGGAAAGCTGTAGATCTGTCTTTTTCGGCCCTAGAGAATGTAAAATAAAACTAAATAAAAGAAATTTTGATAGACAAAGTGGGTGAATGGAGAAAGGAGGATGAGGCCTCCTCCCCCTCCGGCGAAAATCGAATTTGGAGCCCTTAGTTTTTAACGAGAGAGAGAAGGGGAAGGAAACGCCTCATATCCCTACTATTGAATTCCAAATTTTGAATTTCAAAATTTTCTCCATTTATAGCAGTTGAAACATCAGTATGTATAATTATGTATATAAACTTGTAAATATAGATACTTATTTCATTAAATAAATGAACGAGATCAATTGTAATGAATAAAAAAGTTGATATTATTTGTTTTAATTACTCTTTCCTAGTATGTAATTCCAACTCGAATAAAAAAATCTTGGAGTTTCACCTATCTTTTTGGGTTAATCATTTTAGTAACCATATATATATATATATTTTCCAAAGTATAGATTCTATTTTATATGGCACCATTCTACCATATTTTGGGGCTTTCAACACTCTTTTTTTTTTTTTTTTTTTAAATCTAGTTAAAAAATAAAAAGTTTGAAGGAAATGATGCCATCCAACCGTTATCAGGTGGTTGGTTAGATAGTACAAGATAGACCGTTATTTCAGCAGCATGATCTGCCTAAGAGCATTAGCATTTTGCTCACTTTCCTAAAATAGCTTTGTAGCTAAATTTTGATTAAAAAAACTACCCCAAATTCGATTCCTTATTTTAGGGAGAAATTTCAAGATTACTCTATTGGCTCCCTACATTTAGGATACTCATTTTTAATGTAATTTATTCAACACCTATAATTTTATATTTTGTTTTGAATTTTTTCTCTTTTATCTTTTTTATTCCATTGTTATCTTTCTTTTTTAGTCAACATGATAGAAAATTCTAAAGAATTAATTATAAAAAATATTTTGAAGCATATTTTATGACTTCTTGTTTTTTCTATGCAAATAAGAAATATAAATGATAATAAATTTAGAGATTTTAGGATATAGAAGTGAAAGTAAAAATAGGGATTTAATAAAATAAAAAGGACAAGAATAACAAAAAATAATATTGAAATAGAGTAGATAAAGATTTAGAAAATGGGATGTATGGTGTTTTTGAAAGATGAGTTGCTAAAATAGCAAAAAGTGTGTTTATTAGCTAAAATTTGGGGAAATTTCCTAAAATTTTAAGGAACGGGGTGTGATGTTCTAAGAACCTCAATTTCATGAGAAACTAATTTTTTTCTATTTGTAGCTATATGCTTAAATGAAGTACACCACCCAAATTTTGAAATCTTTTGTTTTGAGCATATCCAATTTTTGACCTCTTTCCAAGAAAGGTCATGATCTGGGTTTGCTAGTTCATCTCACCAAGGTCATGATCTTTCATTGCTCTAGCCTCTAAGCACCCTCATTTGTTATTTGCTCCATATTTTTCATTCCATACCCACTTGAATCAATCATTCACGTACGACATGCGTGAAGGATAAGAATAACCAATATCAACATTATCTTTCATTATTCTTGTTTCTGAATTCAAACAAACATGGCACATCGATCATTTAAACATTTGGTTGAACAAGAACTAGGAAAGTTTCCACACTTCTTGATCTTCACCATGCTTGAATGGGTGCTGATAATTATGCTATTCATTGATGGCCTTCTTGGATTTGTTGCCAATGAATTTGCCAAGTTTTTTGAATTGCAGCTCCCTTGCTTGCTTTGCACAAGAATTGCTCATGCATTGGTCCACAGAGACCCTGAATTCTACTACAATGATTGGATATGTGAAGCTCATAAGAAAGATGTTTCCTCTCTGGCATATTGCCACAATCATAAGAAATTGTCAGATGTAAGAAAGATGTGTGAAGGTTGCCTTTTTTCATTTGCAATAGAAAAAGACTCTGATTGCATCAAGCACAAGCCTGCATTTGAGATTTTTAATAAAGATCTCGAGTGCTTTGTTGGGGATGATAGCCAAATGCCTTTAAGTTTGACTGCAAGGAAAAATGATGATTTTGTGCATGCTGAGAAGAGTAGCATCCGCTATTGTTCATGTTGTGGAGACGCTTTGAAAGTGAAATCATCATATTCAAAGGGAAAAGGTGCCAATGCATACTCACCAAGTCCCACTCCTTCACCACGAGCACCGTTTGTGACATTATCAAGGGAGACTTGCAGTCTGAATTCGCCGCGCACTCGATATGCAAAATCCAAATTTATTTCTGAACATGACTCAGTTCCTGAAGTTGGCTCAAATGGATTCAATCCTGACACTCAAGGTGAGTTTAGGATATCCCTCCTCTTCAAACTTCCACTACAAAATCTTAGAGTCACTACTGATAACCTAGACCTAGACTTTATTCTTGATTGTTTCTTTGCTCTTGAATTTTTAATGTATTCTGATACTTGTAAGTGGTGTATAAACACCCTAGTTGATGTGGACCCATTTCAATGATTAAAAAAAGTCAAAATACTAAAACTTTTTTATAGTAGCTGATGTGGAAGGCATCCGCGTCAGTGATGTGTTTTTTCTTTTTTTTTGATTCATGGGTGGTGGGGGATTCGATCCTTGGTTCTCTTAGTGAGAAACCAAGTGTTTGCCAATTGATCCAAAGGATCTTGGCAGTCAGTGTTGTGTTGGATCTATCAATAAACATGTAAATGTATATTTCATTTTTCACTAGTGTCGTGCTAGCAAAAAAAATATAAAGTTATGACCTTAACTAAATGTATTTTTATAGACCATATCATTTATTTGTAATCTACATTTTGTAATCCCAGTTAAGGAAGATGCCAAGGCTACTACAGTTTTGTTATTGACAGAATCTGAGGATTTGAATGGCAATGCCTCCAAGAGCCCCAACTTTGGTAGAAGGAACAGATTCTTTGGAATTTCACCAACAAATTCAGCCACTAACAGTCCTAGGTTTGGTACTAGGAGTACAAGGAAGTCTCCACTTGGAAAAACAATGTTTGCTTCAGGGTGTACTGAGGAGAATCTGCCAATTATTGAAGCCGATGGTGATTACATTTTGCATCATTTGAAGAGACAGGTTCACTTGGATCGCAAGTCATTGATTGCTTTGTACATGGAATTGGATGTAGAAAGAAGTGCTTCAACTGTTGCAGCTAACAATGCAATGGCCATGATCACCAGATTACAAGCAGAAAAGGCAGCTACTCAGATGGAAGCCTTGCAGTATCAAAGAATGATGGAGGAGGAGGCAGAGTATGACCAAGAAGCCCTACAAGAAACAATTGATTTGCTTGCCAAGAGAGAGGAAGAAATCGGGGTTTTAAAGGATGAACTTGAGGAATATAAAGAAAAATATGGAAGCCTAAGAAAAGATTGTTTCGAGAGAGTCGAAGTTGAGGCGAATGAGGATTACCTACAGTATATGTCAAAACCATACTCATCTTACAGCGCAAAATCTGAAAGTTGCAGTTCCAATTCTAGTGTCAATGAAGGGGAGATTAATGGAGAGGATACATATGGACCGGGTACACAAAGTGTATCCTTGAAAGAATTCAAAGGGGAGGAAACACATCCTCTTAGAAGGCTTAAAAATTTGGAGAAGAGAAATCACTTGTTATCAAAAAATGGAGCTCTTTCCTCAGATTCTAGCTCTAACAGTGTTGAGAAAACAAATGATGAGACAGGTAACATAACTACAGATCCATCTGTGTTATTATAGCATTAGCATGTTTTAAGCATATAGATGATTAGATACATACTAGAAATCTACACAAGTAGTTTATGAGCATCTCTTTAATAATTATTTATGCATCCAAATCACTATCAACGGATCACTTGTTTGCTCTGATGTTGCAGGAAAGCAAAGAAAACCTATCCTAACAAAAGAATTATCTCATCTTAGTCAAAGGGTAAAGGACCTTGAAGCAGATAATGGATTCCTAGAGCATGCTGCTCAGACACTCGAGAAACATAGTGAAGGGGCAAGACTTCTGATAGAGATATCTCGAAATATGCGTAAACTTCGACAATTGGTGACAATGAATCTTGAAGAGAATTTAGAGAATGATGATTAATTCTTAGCCTAATCTTTTTATGGTACATGAAATTTACTTCCAATTAATTATCCTCAGTTTTCGTGATATGTTCACTTATGAGTCAAGATTCTCTGAAGATCCTGCACACATATAGGAGAAGGTTATCCACTAGAGGAAAGGTGGTTGCTTTATTCAAAATTGATAAGATACAAATAACAGTGCTGTTTGTTCTGAATGGGCATCACTCCTTGCACTTTTTCAAAGATCATGTTTGATGTATAGTTGTTACTAATGGTTAAAAAGTCATAGGAAGCCTAGTGCTGGTTCCAGATGCTACTACTGATTGTATATGCAGTTTTTTCCTCCTTATGTAGACAAAATGAGTCTACAAGTGACAACATTGATTAAGAATATCAAAAGCATTGGATACTTGTCCAAGCTTTGCTTCAATATAATCGAGTTGAAATAAATTTTCCATTACTTGCTAAGCAAGTTCGACTAACTAACTCTTTAAACATGGATAGTTAAAACCACTTGTTTGTGTAAACTAGTGCTGGACAAAAATCAGATCCTGTCATGAATTTCTCTAATATTATAGATACAAAATCCATTTTAGGTTCTTTTCACGTGTTTTTTCCTTTTATTAAGGTGGCTATTTATTCTAGCCTCAACAAGATTTAGGGTATTAACCAATTAGCATAAACCAAGGTTTGCATAAATGAAGTTCCCGTTTAACCTAAGAAATCAACAACATCTCTCACTTTTGGTTGATGCTGAATATCCGAAGATTCATAAACTAAAGCTTGTGTGGCTATGTCAGAGATTATATTTGTCAATCAATCATAACTTTCCCGAGTCATAAAAAAGCATACTAAGTTACTAACCTCACAAAAATGATGCATGCTAACCAGAAAAAAGCAAGCATTTTATGATTCAGAATGTTGCACATTGTAGTTTATATCTGTGTATGCTCGCATAAATGTATTTGCCCTTACTTCTTCCCATATGCACGCCAAGAGGCTTCTTGAGCAATGAATGAAATTTATTCTTCTTTTATTTTCTTTTTCTTTGATCTCTTATATATAAAACTATTTAAGCTATATGTTGATGGAAAATAGAAAATTCAATCATCTTATATAACCTAATTTTTTAGAACTTTTTTCCTGAATTTCTGGATTTCAATCATAGCATACTAACCTAGCAGTTGTTAAACCAAGATATAAATAATTAAATGTTTATATAATTAGTTTTTCATTGAAGTTTATTTTCTTCTTTAGACATAATATGTGTCTGTGTGCGTGCGCTTCTTAGTTCTTGCTTGCCAGCATTGTATAATAATTGAGCTTTCAAGTTTCATGAAACTCGTAGCCCAGCCATGAGCTTCTCTTGTGGAAAGTGCCTTCTTTCCAGAAAATGATAAATCATATAATATATAAACAAAGTTTTCTATCACAAACAAACAAATGTGCCCCGAGAAATTCATGGATTTGTAATCTTTAGTTAAATTGAACAGAACATTTGCTCCAAATGATTGTGGTAATTGGTTGAAGAACAACACTTTTTAACTATATCATTTTCTCAATGTCCAGCTTCTTATTATTGACACATGCAGTAATGTTTTCTGAGTTTTGTTACAACTTCCTTGGTTCAACCTGATCTTTAAGAAAAGTGGGATCAATGTTTAGCATTCTAGTTTGAAATTTTTTTGTACACTATCTATTTATGTGATTTATCAACATACATGGTCAGCATAACACCCCTTTCAATCTTTCATAGCAATTCAGTCTCCTGTTGCATGTATAGCAGATGTGCAATTTCATGGCATGAAGATGTTTATCCGTCTCATTTACACCAATGATTGTTTGTTTGTTTCCTCAATTTCCCTCACATTTTTTAGACCAATCTGTGCCTTTGAACTTACCTGTTATATAGTTAAAGGATATTCAAATGCCTCTTTTTTGGTTAGTAAGAGATGCTAACTACCTGCCACCTCAACTTTTTCAGAATCTAGAATGATAATGGAATTATGCTATTGAGTAGTGCTACGTGTATTTATAATTTTATTTACAAAACTTATTTTGTCAGTTTTTTTTTGAAATTCAAATTTTGAATTTCAAATTTCATAATTCCGAGCATATCAATGACTGACACATGGAGAAATAAGTTTTTTTGTAAGTTTTTCTTAAGATTAGTTAGCATTTTTCTTATGATATTTTTTGTTCTGATCAATTTATAGCTTGTTTGTTAATTTCCCTTTATGTAATGACATTTGATCAACTTTTCAGTTTTTGTGTCATAAAGTAATGTTGTTGAACCAAAACAAAGAGAGAGAAGTTCTAACTTGATGTTGTGCAGGTGAAATAGCTTTAAGATTGCATTGCCCTTGATGTCTGCAAAAACTTCTAATTTTGAATGCAACCTATCGATTGACTTTGGTTTAGTGCGCGGGAGGATAGAGAATGAGAAAAGTGCTTTAAAGGTTGAATCAGGCACTCACTTATCAATTGATTGATCAAATTAGAAAAAGTTATTTGTTGCTGAGTTGGACTAAAATCTGTGCTACTTCTATTACAAGGGAGCTGAGAGACTTTTGGTGATGTCAAGTAAGGTAGAAAGGACAATAGATATTCATATATGATGAGGGATCCATAAAAAGTGGATAACCAAAAAGCCTTGTGAGCCCACCTCAAAACAATGAGTTATTTGGAGTATTATTGTTTCTCCCCTTGAGATTGGATGCTTTTGGATCCAAATCTTTTGTTTTATAATTGATAGAATGTTTTCTATTTGGTGTAAAACTAATGTTAATTATATTATGCTTGCACATCGTCTTGTACAAGTCTTTATTACTGTAACACCTTAATGAAAGGCTTAAACCACATGACCTATACTCCAAAAAGACTAGTCAATGATATAATTAGAACCTTATAAAGAGCAAAAACTTTTCCTTTTCAAATAATGTGAGATCTCACACACCACCTACCATCATCTTTATCATATGTGGTATCACAACTACTATCAATTTTCAACTGAAATGGAGAGGATTCTATTTTATCCCTATTTTTTAAGTCAACACCATTTCAAATAAATGGGATATTAAGTCTTGTATAAGCAGTTACATAATGGACAATTTTTTTTTTTTTCCAAACTGTGTTGGAAGAACGTTCCACCACCTATAAATATGACAAGCACCTACTAACATGCAACAAGCTTAGACTTTTCAAAAGTTTAAATTAAAAAATTTTCATGTGTCTCTCTAATATTTAAATGGGTTAGGGGAAATTAAAACTAATCCTATCCAATCTTTGCTATATATAAAACTTATATATAACTTATGATTATATATAACTTATATATGTCATAAGTTAGGTGGTTAGGTGTGTATAGACATACTACGCCAAAACTTTTGAGTCATCAACAAATATTTCGAATTTTCTTCCACATTATTACTATTGGCTTGGATATCCTATCCCTAATGTCCATATATGACATGTTATTAATAAATTATCTTAGATGATTTTGAAAATTGTAAAGGCGAAAAAAATGACCACCTTAGTAATATTTGGACATAAGTCACAAACTTTTGCCACATTTTGTTTGTTACCATTTAATTTAGGCAAATGTTTTTTTTTAATTTATTTGAACTTTTGTAGTTCTGCAAATAAATAGCATAAAATAATGATAAAAATTTAAGTATATTTTGCTATATGTTTGTTTCCAGCTTTTTAAAAATTTGTATTTTTTAAATAGTAAAATATAAAATAATTTTCTCCCAAAAACCAATTTCATACTCTTAATTAAGGGTGTAAAGAATTCGGTCCATACTGAAAAAATTGACTAGACCAAAAATTTCGGTTCGGACCAGACCGGACCGAATCCTCCCCAGGTCGATCTCAATCCCATATATTAAGGACCGAATAAATTTGGTTCGATCCTAGGGTGTATAAATTTTAGACCAGACTGGATCAGACCAGACCGAACTATATATATATTTTAAAAATATTTTTAATAATTTAATATATTATTTTTATGTAGTAATTATATAATTTAATGTAATTTTCATCTAATCTATTATCATTGACCATATAAAATATTAATAATATATGCTATTAATTAATAATATATCATAAATAATGTGATAAAGTTTAATGAGAAATTGACAATTATTTATTAATAATATGCAAAATGTAAAAAGTTTAATATAGCCTATTATGTATTAACTATCATAATACATTTACATACTCTAAGTTTGTAACAAATTAGCAACTAACGTCATAAATATGATTAATTATTTTTTTAATGATTTAACTTATTAATTACAAAATCCACATTAAATAGTTTACTTAATTTTAATTTTACTAATTTAAATAATTTTTTTTATTAATTTTTGAGCAAAAAAGAGAGAAGAACGGACCGGACCGGACCGGATTGATAGGGACCGGCTTGGTCCGGCTCCTAAGAGTACTAGCATTGGATTATGCATTTGCATATGCAATTACATATTTTCATAATATGTCCTTAAATTAGACTGCATTAGATTATACATATCTAAAACTTTACATAGCTATGAATAGAGTTTCTTCAAATTTGAAGATGTATTATTCATTCTCCAAATCTTATTTTACTATTTTTTTCTCTCTCCTCCCTTCTCCTTCTCTCTACACTAACAGAAACAAACCTTCTTTCAAAATATTTCTTTCTCCTTTCTCCCTCTCAACACCAACAAAAAGAAATCCGAAAGAAAAAAAAATAATTTTATTATTATTTGGCTCAAACATACATAATTCAATGTGTGAATTTTTCTCAATATGCAAAATCAGTCTCCAAAAGATTTGATTTTGTATATGTATATAGAGAAGCCAATGCTAGTGCTTTTAGAGTTCGGTCTGGTTCAAAAAATACCCTCTGGATCGACTGGACTGGACCGAATTCACCCAGACTCTTAACCTATTGAAAATGAATGAAGAGATTTTTGTAATAGAAGAGTATTAGATGTGAATTTCTTAATCTTAAATGTGTTTTATTCTCCATATATCATATACATGTTTATTGAGAATCATGAATATGATATTGATGACATTTATATATTGAAAGAAGAAAAATTCTATTCATCATCTCATACACCACACACCACATTTTTTTTCTCTTACCAAATGTATGGTATATAGATGATGAGTAGAAGAATTCAATAAGTTTAAGAAGAATAAAATAAAATAAAAAATAAAAAATAAAAAAGTGTGGTTTATGGGGATTATGAATGACAAAACTCATTAAAAGAATATTGACATCAATTTGCGTATTAAATATTTCAGTCCTACTACGTACAACCGGCGGTGGGAATCATCGGTTAATCGGCTTAGTCGATATATTAAAAAAAAAAAAATCAAAACCGAAACCAGTTGTTTTTTCTCACGGGACTCCACTTGTGAAGTTTCTCACTATCTTTTTTTCTTTGTTTTTCTTTTCCCAGTTGATTTTTCTCTTTCTTCCAAGTTTGGCTAGTCCCTAGATCAGAACAGAAAGGGTTTATTTTCACTTCATTTTCATTAGAATGATTTGCAACATTAAAAAATTACAAGGGGTGGGAGTAATGGTAATCTCGGAGATTTTCCAGGTAGAAGTGATACCCATGAAAATACAGAATGTCCTAGTTGAGAAAAGCTTGACTTTGTACAAAACCCGGAAGGAAAATTTCAATTGTCTTGACATCATAAAATGCTGATCATACAAAGGAAAGAGGAAAAAAAGAAGTTGCAAAATTTGCAAACAGAATTTCACGGGGAGAAAATTCTCAACATTCTAGAAAGCCAAGATTAGAAATCAGATTTTTTTTTTTTTAAATTTTAAAGTAAATGAGAGAAAAGCACCAAATTGATAACCTGTTTGACAAAAGATAAAAAAAAAAATTCAAAGCGAGAAAGTTCCAACCTTCTTTGACTTTAGGCTGAAGAGCAGATCTCGAAGATCTTTCGCTACTCTAAGATAGAGAACTTGCCGCAATGGAACTCGTTGCTTGAAATTTTTTCCGATTAAGTGGGATTTCCCCAGCCGATTGTAAGTAGAGTTTTTCTAAATATTTTTATTTTTTATTCTACATGCAAATTTAAAAATTTATAACTTATGGTAAAAATTCTGCCCATTGAAAAACCCAGGCCCAAGGATGTTTTAACCCAAACCCAATTTTGAGCCCCAAAGCCCAGCCCACATAACCTTAACCCAGAAAACATTTCCTTTCTTTTTCTCTCTCTCTCTCTGTAGACAAACCGCTGCTCCACATCTCTAGCTCGCCTTGTCACCGCCTTGCCATGTTGGCGCCAGTGGCGGTAAGGACTCCTTTTCGTTCATCTCTCCCTCTGTTTCTCTTTCAATCTCTCTCTCTCTCTCTCTCTCTCTCTCTCTCTCTCGTTCCTTTCCTATTTTCTCTCGGTTTGGGCTCTGCCACTGCAGTCCACAACACACCACCGTAGACCCCCTCGCCTTCCAACTCCCTCTCAAATCATCACACACTCTCTCTTTTCCTCTCTCGAAAACTCTAACCACAGCTGCCACCTTGCCGTACTACGCTTTCCTCTTCATCTCACTGTCTTCCTCAGATTTTCCTGCTCTCTCTTTCTCTCTCTCACACACACTCTTTTTCTCTCATTTTCTACCTCTCCGTTTTGTTGCTGTCATGAAAGTCGCTTCGATGTCCTCCACACCCCTACACTGTACGTTGCTGGTAGCTCCTCCGCCTCCCTCTCATATTTTTCGCCTGCACCGAACACCCCTCCCCATCTCTCTCTCTCTTTCTCTGTGAGTCATTGTCGTAACCGTAGCCTCGTCGGCCACCACCACCTCTGGCTGATTAGACTCCTGTCTCGTATGACGCCTCCTTCTTTCCCTCCTTATCCCTCTATCCCTGTCACTCTCCGCTTCTCCCATTTTCTTTTTGACCCGTAGCACTCTTTTCCCGAAATTTTAGGCTGCGGGCCACCCAACCTTTGCCATCCCTCCCTTTCGGCTTTGTCTCTACCACACGATCATAGCATAGGCTCATAATCATAATTGTTACTTTTCAAAGCATCAGACAAAGCCTTCATCCTCTCTATTTCTCTCATGCTCTCTGTCTCTCTCCTGTTGACTGTCTCTCTATCCCAGTATGCGTGCTCACACACATATGCATTGTCCCTTTTTGTCCGAGACTCCCGCGACCATCAGAGGACCATCGCCTCACTTGCTAACAGGAATGCCCACGTCAAGCATCAAAACTCAAGATGCCTCGATCATCTAGAAATTTCCACTCCATACTGTAAGAGTATTAGCAGCCTAGCTATTGCTAAGTCTAAAATTTAGCTAGAATGTTAACTTTTGGCCATAACATGGACTTCTAGTTAGATTAGTCCACATTGGACTAGCTATCTTAAAGTTTAAATAATAATAAAATATTATATATTTTAATAATATTTGATAATTCTTTTTAATATTTTACAAATACACTTCATATATTAATACCCAATATCAAATGCAATACACCATACTATTTCAGAGAATCAAATGCAATACACCATACACCATACCCAATAACAATATGCTAAAATAGAGAATCAAACGTAGTATCAATAGTTGCCCAATAAAATACAAGCAAATCTGTGGCAAATTTAATACACCATACTATTTCATCCTCAAAAAAAAAAAAAGCAAAGCATTTACCCAAATTGCACAACGGTAGTGGCAGATTTGTAGTGACAGATGCTGTATAGGATAGAGCCAAGCCAATTTGTGGAGGAAATTGAAGAACCTTCTGGACGATTCGTGGAGCCAAGCCAATTCAGTAGTTATTTGTCCTTGCAATGCAAAAGAGGAGGTGATTTAATCACTCGATGATGATAAAGTGAGAATCAGAGAAGAGGGAGAGAAGAGCGAGGGAGAGAAGAGCGAGGAAGAGAGACTTACGTTGGAAAGAACGAAAATAACGGCAACCGTTGGAGAGAAGGGGATGCTTGTGGGCTGGGGAAGAGCGACGTCTCTCAGCAAGAATGGGGCTGAAGAATATGGCTTGCGGGTTGAAAAAGAAAAGGGGGAAGAAGAGAAGGGAGTTTAGGAAGAAAGAAAGAAAAGAAATATGAAATGGAGGGTTTGGGGATGAAGATAGAGAAAAACCGAGAGAGAGTGAGCGACAGGTAGATTAATGATAAAATAACATTTTGGTCCATGTACAGTACCTCGCCAGACATGGAGAGGAGATAAGATATACTGTAGCATAAATGTCAAACTTAGAAAGTTTAGCTAGGCCAATGCAGATTTTTTTCTCACATTTGCTTTAATTTGGACTTGCATTGGCAAATGGCTAGGCCATTGCCAATAGTTCTATGGACTGACCTTAAAAGTGATTGTTGATAGAATTATGAAATTTTGTTCTGTGTGGCCGTGTGTGTGAAGTGATGGAATTATTATGTAGTTGTGATGTAGATGTGTGTACATGGGCTATGATGTACATATTTTTGTAAGGATGGTGCTAGTGGGCCGCTCAACCTTTATCGCTGAACGTACTGCTAATTATAAATTTATTGTTTTTTATTTTTATTTTTTAAAATACATGAACGATAAGTGTTTGGACTCCCCTTGCATTTTCGTTTTTGTAATGGCATGTATGTACACACCAATAATGTAAAAAAAAGGTCAAATGATAAAAAATGACTTTTTAATTGGAATGTACGGCTCCTATTCTAGCTTTCGTGAGCTGATTGTTTCCCATCTGATGTGAGGCTGCTGCTGCTGCCGCCGCCGCCGCCTAACCTTTAAAAATATAAGCACCCTTCCTAGTCAAACCATGCAATGCAGAAACGTTCAATTAGGTGATAAGCTATACTGCTCCACCATATATGATTTTAACACTAAATAAATAGAAAGACTAAGTTGATTATTGTAATTTGGTGGTTTTATTATTTATATCATAGCAGATAACAGTGTGAAAACTTCTTAGAAAGCACTTCCTCAGCTACTTTGTCGTTAAAAAAAGGCCCATCCAGGGCTAACTGGAAATCTAGTAATTGGTCTTTCCATGACTAAATATCTCCATAGAAAGTAATTTCAGTTTCACAATGTTGAAGGAGTCAATAAAACTCTGCAACAGCAGGAAGAGGTCATGCAACCTTAACTTTCGTGAACTGCTTTCCTTGTCCTTGAAATCATGGCTCACGAACGTGCCCAAGTTATTAAATTCATGAACTTGTCCCACGAAAATAACCTAGATTATCTTTCAACCGACACCTAAGAATTTACTATTTGCATTACAAACAAAAAAAGTTTTGCTATTTACAAGCCTGATGTGTAACATACGACTTGTCATGGAATCCACTAAGTTACAAAAATAATTAGAACGCCGATACTCGACTAATTCAAAGGTAAAAATTAGAACATCAAATATTTTTCTAATTCAATGGTGTGTCAAATGGGAACTTTTCTGCTACAAGCTCATTTTCTACGTGATCTTCTGGACGTTTTTGTATCCCCCACATCATTTGACTCGGTCGACATGATGCTTGCCTCGGATAAATTAAAATGATAAAGATGAAGACTTGTGGGGTTTTCAGGAGAGGAAAAGTTATATATATACCATTATCCCAACCTCTGGAGTATCCCATTATCTCATCTTCAAAAAGGGCAAAAAAACCCCATTACTTCTAAAAACCAAAAGCGATTGCAGCCATGAAGATTCCATCAAGTTCACACGTCCACATGCTGTCATACCTCGTCGTGTTGTTGCTTCTCCCCTTGCTTTCCTTCGCAGCCGACGCCGATCCATTACAGGATTTTTGTGTGGCGGATAAAAGTGCCGACTCTATATCAGTTAATGGCTTCCCTTGCAAACCTGCCTCAAATGTAACTTCAGATGATTTCTTCTTTGATGGGTTGACCAAAGTGGGTGACACATCAAACATCTTTGGCTCAATCGTCACTGTAGCTAATGTCGATACTTTTCCTGCACTCAACACGCTTGGGATTTCAATGAACAGAGTGGACTTTGCTCCGGGAGGGATTAATCCACCCCACACTCACCCTCGCGCAACCGAGAGCGGCGTGGTCATCGAAGGGCAGGTACTTGTGGGGTTTGTGACAACTGGGAATGTGTATCACTCTAAAGTCTTGACTGCTGGGCAGATGTTTGTCATTCCTAGAGGACTTGTACACTTCCAAAAGAATGTTGGAGTAGGGAAGGCATTTACAATCACGGCTCTCAACAGTCAGTTGCCAGGGGCTGTAGTCCTTCCCTTGACTCTCTTTGGTTCAACGCCCTCGATTCCAGATGATGTTCTAACGAGGGCCTTCCAAGTAGAAGAAAAGGTTGTCGAATCTATAAAGTCGAAGTTCAGTTCTTGAGCTAAGACCTTCCACTCCAGATAATCTCCCCTTTATCTGAAACATGTGTTGTAGTAATGCTTTTGATTTGAGGTTGCCTGCCTCCTATTCTTGTGTTGTTATTCGTTGTGTTGATTTGAAGTTCAGTTCTTGTAATGCTTGTGTTGTTATTCAGATTGTTTATCTTTATAGTCATGGTTGCTTATGATTAAATAAGGAAATAAAGGCTTTACAGTAGGATGACACAATACTCTCTGGGTACTCTTATGCAGTAACTGTAAGGTCTCTTGTACTAGGAAGTGGAAGGAATTCGCAGCTTATTTATAACTAATAATCCACTCTTAAATAAGTCAACATTTGTTTTCTGTTCAAGGAACTCCAAAATCTTTCTTCATTTGAATTTGTTCATATTAAACAATGAATCAGAAAATGAAGGAGAATCCAGAAAGCACAATCCTCAATTAACTACCCGGTTCGACACCAATTCGTATCAATTAGTGACATACTTTAACAATGAATAAGAATTTATAATTCCTGCTTGCATGCCTTGACATTAATTAATGCTTGTATGCTATCATGAGAAGAAAAATGCATTTTCAACATAATGACATCATATTAGTTCAAACAGACAGGAAACTCATTTCAACACCAGATGATGAGAAACCTAGGCAAAGCTGGCCATTGATTATGGATGACGAACTGAAGTACTAATTCTGTGAGGTTTAAGCATATTCCCTTTTTGCTTGTGATAGCTGAAAATCAAGATTAATTGGTTAGAAAACCATACAGCATATAATTCCAGTAAAGTTTTGGGGAAAATATTACGTTTTCTGTCCTCCAACTCAAACTAATGTATCGCACCCTGCAATCAAATTTTTATAAAAATATTAGTATTACTAATATATTTATAAAAAGGAATATGTTGAGAATTTATTAAGTCATAAAATGTAATTAATAAATATTTTATATTTAAAACATATAATCAAATAAATGTTCATGTTTAAGATTAAAGTTTTATGTTATAAATTATAATATAACATTATTTCATATATAATTATAATTTATTAAAAATTATATATGAAAAATTAATTAAAAATATATAAATATGCGAACCGATCCGATCCTAGAAAACATTAAAATCGAGACCGGGCCAGTTATGATAGGTTTTTAAAATGGAGCATCTGGTCTTGGATTGAACCAACCAGTCTGGGTTGGTTTTTCGGTTTATTTTACAGCCCTACTCTTAGCGGTCAAACTTTGATAAAGACAAAGAATGCAATTCAAGAAAAAGTAATAGTGGGAGGACCAATATTTCAGTTTTGGTAGTTTAGTGTAAAACATATGTTAGAGGATGAAAATTATGTTGATCCCTATCTCTTTTATTTTCTGATCTATGTGCTACAAATGACAAAAATAATAGTACTCTTCACAACAAGATAATTTATCATATATATATATATATTACCGATAAAAAAAAGAAGATAATTTATCATATATATAGATATTACCGATCAAGAAAAGAAGATAATTTATCATATTAAGCATATCTCCTCAGCGTATCCAACAAGAAGCTGTGTAACAAAAGACTCGAGTATGATTTGGAAATAACAAACAACCTAACACTATGACATTGAACCAAAAAAATAGTCATGATAAACGTGTCAATGAACTAAAGGCATTCTAATTATGAATTAGAAATTATTAAATGCAGTTCGCTATTGCATTTCCAATCCCATTAATATAAATAGGTCAATATTAACAATAATGGGTGAGTTCGGGAAAAAATTGACAATCTGGTCTTCGCATTACAACAATGAAACTGTATCACCTATTTTCTAGCTGAAAAATTATAGTTTATATTTAAGCACCATGCATATTCAGTAGTACTGTTATAATTTGGAATTTTGGATGTTAAAATTTTCAACATTAGCTTATTCCAAATCTATTTAATTCGTATAACCAATAAAATTTATAAAATACCAAGATTTAAAGACTGCTGAGGAATTTGAAATGTACTTGTCAAATACTAAAAAATTCCAAATAAAAGTATATTTTTACAACAAGAATAAAATTACATACATGTCAAGTTGGGAAAATAATATGAAAAAAGTTTCAAACTGAAACCGGTGTAAAGTTATAATTTACACCAGCCAATATAAAATGGACACGTAAGAGATTCGCATAATTTACCGTGGGTGTGAGTTGAGAACATTTCAATCTCTCTCTTGGAGGCTTTTCCTTTCAATCTCTTTCTCTCTCTCATCACCACAACCTCGATAGATCCAATCTCTCTCTCGCACTCTCTCTCTCTATCCAAACAGCCACAGGTCGCGAACTTGTCAATTTCCCTCTTCTCAACAATTCGCAAAGTTGATATGGAATTACTAGTCTTCTTCAGGAACCACACCCAGCACCTCAAACATTCATGCACAAAAAATTCACCCAATAAATTCAATCAATCGGCAGCATTATGAGTGTGTTTGCGTTGAATATTAATATTCTTGAAATTTCTGGAGTCAATCATTTCTGTAGTAGTACTCATGAACTCACGCATAGTTATCGACTCACACATACATATAATCCAAAAGTCCAAATTAGTAACTGTAATAGCTAAATAAAACCACAGAGCACTAAATACACTTCATGTAATGGTCTTGCTGAGTTTTGACCCAGAACTACACAGATTTAAGATCAATAAAGAGAACACAAGAACTAAGAAAGAACACAAGATCAAACCAAGAAACTGACGTTTGATTCCTTGAAAGAGATTTTCGAGTAATCTCTAAACTCCTTACAAACCAATGAATTCACACTTAATAGTTTTCCAGATGCCTTTCGTATACAAGTGTAACATCCCGAATTTTAGTGTATTTTAATGAAGGATTTATTTAATTTATTTCATGATTAATTATCTTGTTTTAAAATTTTGGGAGTTTTTAAATATTATTTTATAATATTTTTAAGTTGTGAAAATTATTTTATTGGGCTTTCTTATTGTTAATTATTGTTTTGGATTTAAATTGGTTCTTTTAATTTAAATTGGTTTGTTTGTGGGTTTTAAAATTTCTATTGTTTTATTAAAGTATTTCACTGTGTTTGATTAATTTAAATTAGTGATCTGCAATTTAATTTCTTTTTATTTTAAAGAATGTTTTTGTCAGAATTTAATATTTCATTTTAGCTAATTTTGAGTTAAATTGGTTTATTTATTTTAATTGTGTTAAAAATAGTTTTGTTTTATTTAAATGGACTTGTTTTTGGATTTTAATATTTTTACTGTTTTAATTGAGTATTTAATTGAGTTTGAATTATTTTATTTATCTAGTGGTTTTAAAATCTTTCTCGTTGGATCACTTTCGAAAAACCACAGTTGAAAAAGACTAGATCTCATTTTTCTTCTTCCTCTTTTTCTTTTTCTCTTTTTCTTTTTCTTTTCTTCTTTTTCTTCTTTCCTTTCTCTCTCTCCGTGCCCCAACCCGACCCAGCAGCCTTCTCTCTCTCTCCTCTCCCTTGCTCAGTCGGGTTTACCTTCGCCGGCGCCGTTGCCGGCCGCCGTGGTCGACACCGCCGGTGCCGTTCGGCTCCCCGTCGACCCTACCGTACCATTTTCAGCCGGAGCCTCGCCGCCGTTTGCCTCCACGGTGCACTTTTACCCGCGGCGGTTTCCTCCTTGCTGCGCCGCCGTCCGGCCACCAGCTCCTAGCCACATCATCACCGGCCCATTTCCGACCTAACCGACCCAATCCCGGCTCCGATCCGTCGCCGGAGCAGCCCCAACGAGCATCAAACCCGAACCCACTTTTCCGGCCTTCCACCGCTGTTTCGGCCGCCACCCATGGCCAACCATCACCACCATTAGATTCCCCACCTCCTATAGGCCCTACCCTACCGTTCCCAAGTTTTCGTTTGACCCCGGGTGAAATTTGAGTTTCACTGTATATTTCGGCCACAGTGTATTTTTACATTGTGGTGTTGCTGTTTGGCGCTTCCAGCTCTCCCGTGATCCTCCATAAATTATTTTAAAGCACTGTAAGTATTTTTCCAAAAGACTTTTAAGATTTTAAATATATTTTTGCAATGATCTGTTTTATAAACTGTGAATTGGATATCTGTTGGTTATTTGGAAATTATGGATATCTGTTGGTTATTGGTTTTTGGTCATTTTCATGGCATTGTGCACGCATGCGTGGGTGTGTATTTTGAAAAGGTTTTTCGGGTGTGTGCGTATCACCCCCAAGCCGAGATGGGTTATTATCTCGGTGGAGCTCCTCTGTGCACTCGGGAGCGGAATATACTGAGTGTCGTCCCCTGGAGCTGTTGCTCGGGACTTGGACCGGGATGGTAGCGCTCTCGGATCCGACTCCGTGATCTCTCGTGCTGGCGGAGATCAGAGGATGCTTGGCTATGTACGCGGTGGGCGCGGAACTGGGCATCGCTCATGTATTACTCGCACAGCCGTTACCTGTGGAGTGAATAAAGAAGCCAGGGTATGTGGATGGTCCCTAGGGGAGGCCATGGTACATACGGATTAAAATTGGCTGTTTTCTGGGAAAATAGCGTGAGTTGATTTTGTGTGCCATTTTCTGGGAAAATGGTGGAACTGATTTTATTGGACATGATTTTTGTGCCAAAGGGATTTTTGGCGTGCGTGGAAAACTGTGATTTTTGAGAAATGGTATTTCTCTCGGGTTTTGAACTTGGGTCATCATGTGCATGCATTGGTCGCTGTAATTATATATTTGTTATCTTGGAGTACTTTTGGGTTTTACTTACTGTGGTACCATTTATTTGGTACTGCAGATTTTGACGCAGGTTTTGAAGAGGTTGAGCCCGAGGATGCGGCTCCACCTGAGGAGTAGGGACATTTGGTTATATTTTTATTTGGTACTTGTATTTTATTTGATGTTGTTTTATGAACAACAAAATTGTATTATGTTGACTTGTGGATTTCTGTATTATTTTTGTATTGTATTAAATTCTGGTACTTAGTTATCTGACTTAACCTTTCCGCTGCATTTTATTTTGTACACGTGTTGCATTTCACACACTCGGCACGTGTCGTTGGGGTGCGTGACCGTGCTGTCATCATCCCGGGTGTCTCGATTTCCGTGCTTGTCCGTACATGGAAGTCGGGGGCGCCACAACAAGGCTCTGTTATTTATACTAATATTACACTATGAAACGTAGTCGTTTAATACAACTATCCAACTGAAAGAAACGGTTATTTACAATTGCCAAAACGCACCGCATCACTTAAACTCAACACAGTGTTTAATCTTCAATAGTCGTTAGACTTCAAATTGCCGTTATTGCCCCAATTAGCCGTTACGGAAACTACTGCTTCTCTATGCTTCAGATTCCTAATGCTTCTTCAGAAATTCACCCAAGACCATACCTCATCAAATCATTCTAAAAAAGATCCATTACACTTCGGCTTTAGGAGAGCAAGGCAGAGAGAGGTGAGAGTCCTCACTTCGGCTTGAGAGGAGAACGATAGAGATCAACTGGGGAGTGAGAGTCCTTACTTCAGCTTCAGGGAGAGTGAAGAAGAAAATGGGTGGGGATGAAAACCATACATTCCGATTCGGAGGAGATATATATTTATATATATATATATATATATTTATATATATTTATGGGGTGAGGAAAGAGGGGAGAAGTAGAGATCTCGGGTGAGGGGGGAAAGGAAATTTACAGGATTCATTCCCTAAAAGTAATTCTACTTTATATTTGTTGAAATCTATATGTGTCGCACATTGATTGGATGGCTAAACCCACTATAATCACCAGGACTAGCTCCTAGGCACTGTTAAATAACATTGAATGAACAGATGCCGAGGGAAAGGGATGTGTTTTTTCTTTCGAGCAGAAAATGACCGTGTTTTGTAAAGTTAGGAGAAAAAGCAAAATTGCTGCGCATGGCAGCCATAAATTTGGCATCACATAAATGTATAGTAATGAAATCTACCAAAATGATCCTTAATCTATTTTTTCTTTTCTTTTGTTTTTTTACTTGAAAGCGCTAAGAGCATTAGCATTGGTTTATGCATATGCATATGCAAAATCATTTCTTTTGCATATCTATTTTGTCATTCAGGCAAAACTTCTACATTAACTTATGCATATTTGAGACAAAATAATAATAAAATTGTTTTATTATTATTATTAATTTTTTTCTAAAATGAATTTTTTTATATATATTTTGCAATTAGCATCGACTACATAAATTTGACATTAATAATACAAATGCAATAATAAAAAATATTTATATTTATATATTATATTAAAAATATAATAAAATGAAAAAATATATATAATATATTATAATAATAAAAGTAATGTGCAGTTGAAAATTTATTGTGTTGTTGAGGGAGGGAGAAGAGGAAAGGATTGTGAGAGAGAGAGTGGGATGAGAGAGAAATAATTAATAAAATAACATTTGAAGAGTGAATAGTAGCTCTCCAAATTTAGATAAATACTGTTCATATTTAACTAAATATTTAGATATGCATAAGCTAATGAAGAAGAATTTAAGCTCATATTATGCAAATATGACTTTACATTAGGCCTGCAACCCGTCACGCTACAATCGGGTTTGGGCCCGATCCGATCCGAGTATGTTCCTTTATGGCACCAAACCGACCCGAGTAAAATAAAAACGGGTTGAACCCGTACGACCCGACAAAAAAACAAAATCCTTCTTTTCAATACATCGATTTTATGTGATCTGAATCTTAGATCTACGTTCATCCTCAAATTCAAGAACAGACCCAAATTTTTTTTTTTTTTTTTTTGAAAAAATTGAATGGAAGCCACTTGCAGAAGAAAAACAACGGATCTCATATCTACAATCATCCTCAAATTCAAAAAAAGACCCAAAAAATTACTTACAGAATGGAAGAGCCACTTGTAGAAGAAAAACTAAGGAAAAAATCAAAATAAAGAGAAAAATGGAAACGAAAACATCACCATCGCCATCATCAACATGCTGCATTTGGAGTTTCTCAAAACTCAACCCTAACCTTCACTTCGTAGCTTCAACAGAACCTCTCCCCACTCTTCTCTGCAATGCCCAGTGATCCACTCCCATCTCCCCGTCCTCAAGAGGCCATAGCTGGGAATTGAATCTAAACACACGCACCTCTGCCCATCCTTGCGGAGAATGAAGACGAAGAGCTTCAACTTGGTCAGCGAAATGGCTTTTGATACTAAGAAAATTCATACCTTCTCCAATCCCATGCTGCTTCTTCTGCAGTTGTTCATCATGAAATAGTCACTCTGTTTCTGCAACAACACTCTGTTTCTGCAATAGACACGGGAAGTGAACTCTCTTGGCTTTACTGCAAAAAAAACCCGAAACTTCCACTCCATATTCAACCCACTTCTATCTTCTTCCTACTCTCCAATCTCCTCGCTCGCCTGCAAAACCAGTACCAAGACCCAACTCTTACGGTCCTACCTGTATCTTGCAACTCGAATAACCTCTGCCACGCGAAGGTCTCCTACACAAATGCCTCGTCCAATGGAGGAAACCTCGCGTATGAATTGACCGGCGAGTTGGAGATGTGAGGCAAGGTTCTCATCTGGATTTGGGTAGCTAGGGTTGAGAATTGAAGAATCATATAAGTATGCTTTAATAGTCAGACACAGACCCGCTACTAGTCGGATTGGAGATCCGAAAACTAATAAACTCCGATAAAAGTCGAGTCGGGTCGAGTTATTTTGATTGGCCTCGACGGATCATCGGATTATATGCACAGCCTTACTTTACATATGCATATGCATAGACTAATGTAGATGCTCACGAGTGTTTTTTTTTTTTTTAAATAAAAGAGAGAAAATAGATTTAATTAAAATAATAACCTTGATTTTTGAAGCAGTTCAAATTTGGATTGTTGTAAGAAATGATTTGCAATATCCTGAAAATTGTAGAAGGCGGTCAATAAAATCTTATATTGTTTAAGAAGAGGATTTTAAGAGGGTAAAGCAGTATGAGAGCCGACCCGTGAGGCTAATCCGACAAGTGAAGCAACGCGTATTGGCAGCATTGATGAACCAACCGTGCACCAGACCATCACCAGCACCAGCACCAAAGACGCTTCTCTCTCGCCCACCCTCGAACGCGCCTCCATCCACCGTTACCTTCTCGACGATGAACAAGAACACAGAACAAGAACATCTGGACTCTGTGTTCAAGCAAAAACGAGCGCTCCGATCCAGGGTCCGCAAGGACCTCAAGGCTATGGAGTCCTACCTCAGATCCCAAGAAGGTACTTACAACTGTTATTACCCTTCGTTTCTTACATTGTTTCTGGCACATGGGTCTTACTGTCTTGTTTCTTTTGTTCAGACAATGCCATTCAGAGTATTATTTTGGAATCTCCATGGTTTAAATCTAGTAGGAGATTGTGTGCCTATATAAGCTGCAGTGCTTTGCTGGAAGTTGACACATCAAAATTGTTGTCTGAAACTCTGTCAAATCCAACTGGAGGTGTGTGATCTATCCTACTTTTAGACTTTATTGTGGGTAAGAAATGAAGTAATTCTCAATCCCTCTAGTTTAGCTGGTCAAATTATCTTGGGCAGCTTCACCCAGATAGAGCCGGTTTATGGATACCATTGTTGTGTAGACAAGCCATTAAATCAAATAAACATGAATGATTCTCTTTTAAGGCTATGTTAATGTATGGGAGTAGATTTACCTGAAGCGGTTGTGATTTGAATTACTTGGCACGAATGACTGCTTGGCTCTTCAAAGATTCTGTATGAAGAGGAGAAGATGCTCCTAATTTTTAGATACACCTATGTTGTAATTGCTTGAGCAAAACGTGTAGATATGATTACCAGGGGGAAATTCCCTTTGAAAGTCTTGTTCTTTTAACACCACCACTTTCTCCGGGCTGCAAACCTTAGGTTTATAACTTTAACTTTTAGCATGAAACAAGATGATGTGTGACTTATTACTTTCATGAATCCTTGCTTACCACGTATTTTTTATCTCGTGTTGGGAAGTACTTACCTTTTTTATATTTAACTCAAGATGGCCACACACACAGAGGAAAAATACTTTATGTTCCACGCGTGGAGGACAAGAATTGTCACATGCGCATGCTGAGAATCTCATGTATTGATGATCTTGTTGCAAATTCAATGGACATCTTAGAACCAGCTCCAGTGGATAGTGATGGCAACGAACGTGAAGATGGTAACTATTTCAAATGTTATAACCTATCTCTCTTGCTCTCACGAAACAACTTCTGCACTCAATTCACCTGAACCTAGCCAAGCTTTATACATTTTCCTCCCGTTCAAATATTTTTTGTAGGCCTAATTTTGCATTTTATAGATGCATCTAAATATATGTACATGGGCTGACACTCACAAGGATTTCTTTTGGTGCAGTTATGCTAGCAAATGAGCCAGTTGATTTGTTCCTCTTGCCTGGTAGAACTTCCTGTTTTCTGATTTGATTATAAAATGCTCAGCAGTTTCACAAACCAAAATGTAGATAATAGCAATTTCTACATTCAGGACTAGCATTTGACAGATCTGGAAGGCGCCTGGGTCGTGGTGGAGGGTATAGTTATGAGTCCTGTCCCATCATTTAAACTTCTATTAGCCTCTGAAATTGTGGTTGCTGATGGTAGGCGATATCATGTGCTCATTTAGATATAAAATCTCTATTTTAAGCTCCTAAAGTATCGGTATTCATTCAGACTCCAGATGCATTTATTTGTTGGTATGGTGTAGCCTCCGAAATAATTGGTGAACCAACTTCTGGAACTGCTATTGTATAGGAAATCTCTCTCTCTCCCTCTCTCTCTCTCTCTCTCTCATGCATTTTAAAGGAATTTAACTACTTTTAGTCCTGGATGAAATTTGGCCTTTTATTCTTATACGCCAATTACAATTTACATGTTAAAGTCATGCATAACTAATGTTGCTTTGTTTGATGAAAATCAATAGTTATTATGATACCTTCCTGAAGAAATACCAAGAGCTTGCAAAGGCAAGGGATTGGAAGCAACCCCTCCTTGGTATGTCTGAATTCTTTTTTATTTTTGGATAAGTAGTTGGTGAATTCTTGTTTTAAACAATTGCTTAAGGTCTTGTAGTCTGGTTATAAGGGTCTGCTAGTCACTTGAAATGATTGCGTCTGTTTCTGCAGTTGTGCTGTCATATTCTGTGCAGATAATGGATGAAGGAGTTATAGCAGTCACTCCAAATGACATTCCTGTGGATGCTCTCGTATCCCCAATCGGTGTGATTCCTATTAGCCAAGCTGCCTTAGACAGGTAACACTAAGTAAATCCTTCATTCTACTGATATTTAGATTAGTTGTGAGTCTTTTCTGTGTCAAATCATTTAAGTATGTACAGGATGAAGCTTTGAGATGCACTTGGAAGTTGAAATTGGAGTTTGGTTATGTCATAAGCGGTCCAAGAATTGTATGGTCTCGATTGTTTGAAAATTGTACTATCAAAGGATTGGGATTTTATGTCATGATTGGTTATATATAACCAACATACTCGGGATTTTAGAAGTGCCATTCAAGCTTTATTCCTTAATAAATCAGTTTCAATAAAAGCAATAATATTCCTATTTATGTATTTATGTAGATGCGCATGTGTACACCAATAATATTGTCTGAAAATAAATATAAAAAAAATTGACTTTTGATTGAAGAGCAACTGCCTTTTTGAAGTCCACAACTCCTGGTTCAAGGTATCTTATGCTGATTCTTTCGGCATCTGATGTAAGGTTGCTTCTAACCCGCATCCCACCTTTAAATATATAAGCCCCTTAACGATTCAAACCAGGAAAAGCATAAGTGTTCAATTAAGTGAGGTATGCTGCTACATCATATATGAATTTAGCCACTAAATAAATAGAAAGACCAAGTTGTGATTTCTTCAGGTAAATGATTATTTTATTGCTGGTTCTGTTACGTACATATCATAGCAGATAACAGTCCATGAAGTACTTACAGGTATCAGGGTAGAACTTCTTAGGAAGCACTTCATCAGCTACTTCTCATTGAAGAGAAGACCCAAGTCTACGAGGAAATTTAATAATTTGTCTTGCATCACTAAATATCACTTTTAAAAAAGAGTTTTGCTACGTGCAACCGCAAATGCGGAACCGATGCATAACCGAGTGATGCGGTAATTTGCCACGTTAGCATCTGACAGAAATTATAATAATAATAAAAAAGAAATGAAAACTAAGAAAAGGAGAAATCCTTCGTCTTCCGGCACAGAGCTCCTTCGTCTTCCCCAAGCATAGAGAAGCCAAATCCCCTTTACCCTTCGTCTTCCCCAAGCACAGATTTGAAGTCTTGCACCATAGCACTACTTAAAATCATCTTTCACCCGTTCAAGAAACACGGAAGGCACACTCCTCCTAACCAATTCATTCGCAACAACAAGAAAAACTGCATGCCCAAAGAAACAAATAGGAAGAGGACTCGATAGGATGTTCGACCAGCCACGTTTTGGAAACGGGCCTCCAACCTTTTTGGTTGAGCCCAACCCATTGCCATAACCATTTGTCAACTTAAGTCCATCATCAATAGATGATGGTGGGTTTAAAACAAATGGGCTATTCTTCCCTCTACTCAACCCATGACCAAATTCAAGCTAGTGTCTATTTTGGTCATCAAACCTGTAATCCTCTCCATAAATCCCGATAACTTCGCCTTAGTAGCCCATAACACCCATTCAACTTCTCCCATTGTCGGAATAACCGTAGAATGCAAACCGCCCACCCCACATTCCTCCTTATGATGCCACTTGTCAACATGCGATGAAAACTGCCAACCATTTTGAACCTCATTGCCAATAACCTTTCATTTCCCCTAATTAACATTCTCCTCATTGTGGAATCTATTTCCTGCCGGAATTCAAGTCGGTTTCTTCAAGACCGAAACAAACAAAGCACCCTTTGAGAGGGGAACCTTCCCTAAAGGCAATGAACCATAAACTGGAATTGATTATCAATGACAACAATGTATCGCTCATTTCCTAATGTAGCTCAAGGGCTTTTTTTGTCATGCAAGGGACAAATCTTACTCCTATGGTACCTATTAACAAGGTATTTCCTTGGTTCTTCAAGAGGAGAGACAAGAAAATCACTTTAGCCTTCCTGACATTAAGTAAGGTAGAAAGCAAACACAAATATCCATATTTGATGAGGGATCCATCCTCAAAACAACGAGTTGTTTGGAGTATTATTGTTTCTCCCTTTAAGATTGGATGTTTTTGGATCCAAATTTTTTGTTTTATAATTGATAGAATGTTTTTTATTTGTAAGACTAATGCTAAATATATTATATTTGCACATTGTCTTGTATAAGCCTTTACTATTGTAATGCCCTAATGAAAGGTTCAAAACACATGACCTATACTCTAAAAGGATTAGTCAATGATATAGCTGGAGCCTCATTGGAACCCTATAAAGAATAAGAAATTATCCTTTCCGAGCAATATGGGATCTTATACACCTCTTACCCTTATCATTTTCATATGGGGTATTACAACTACTATCCATTTTCAAGTGAAATGGAGAGGATTCTATTTTATCCCTATTTTTTAAGTTAACACCATTTCAAATAAATGAGATATTAAGTCTTGTATAAGATGTTACATAATGGACAAAGTTTTTTTCTAAACTGGGTTGGAAGAACTTTCCACCACCCCATCTATAATGTGACAAGTGCCCGTTAAACACGCGACAAACTTATACTTTTTAAAAGTCTAAATTAAAAAATTGTCATGTGTCTCTATATAAAAAGCATGTGCTTCTTATATTGATATTTAAATGGGTTAGAGGAAGCTAAAACTAGTCCTATCCAATCTTTGCTGCTTATTCTCTGGTGATATATATATATATATATATATATATCATGAGTTAGTTGGTTAGGTGTGTATCGACATACTACACCAAATATTTTGATTCATCAACAAAGATTTCGAATTTTCTTCAACATTATTAGTATTGGCTTGGATATCTCATCCCTAATGTCCGTATATAACATGTTATTAATAAATAATCTTAAATGATTTTGAAACTTGTAAAGGCGAAAACAATGACCACCTTAATAATATTTGGACATAAAAGACACAAACTTTTGCCACATTTTGTTTTTAACCATTTAATTTAGGCAAATGTGTTTTTTTAATTTATTTGAACTTTTGTAGTTTTGCAAATAAATAGCATAAAATAATGATAAAAATTTAAGCATATTTTGCTATCTGTTTGTTTCCAACTTTTTAAAAATTTCATATTTTTTAAATAATAAAATATGAAATAATTTTCTCAAAACACCAATTTCATACTCTTAACTAGGGGTGTACAGAATTCGGTTCGGATTGGAAAAACTGATCGGACCAAAAATTTCGGTCTAGACTGGACCAAACCAAATCCTTCCCCGATCGGTCTCAGTCCCATATATTGTGGACTGAATAAATCCAGTCCGGTCCCAAAGTTTATAAATTTTGGACCAGATCGGACTGAACTATATATATATATTTTTATGTATTAATTATCTAATTTAATGTAATTTTCATCTAATCTATTATCATTGACCATACAAAATATTAAATAATATATGATATCAATTAATAATATATCATAAATAATGCAATAAAGTTTAATGAAAAATTGACAATTATTTATTAATAATATACAAAAATGTAAAAAGTTTAATATAACCCATTATACATTAACTATCATAATACATTTACATGCTTTAAGCTAGTAACAAATTATCAATTAATATCATAGATATATTTAATTATTTTTTAAAGAGTTAAATAGTTAATTACATAATCCACATTAAATAGTTTACTTAATATTAATTTTTACTATTTTAATAAATTTTTTTTATTAGTTTATGTGCAAAAAAAAGAAAAGAACGGACTGAACTAGACCAGATAGATAGGGACCGGTCTGGTCTTGTTCCTTTAGGGTTTCGGTCTGGTTGAGGGTGGGAAAATCCTGGACCGAAGGGATTTGGTCCGGTCCAAAAAACACCCCTGGACTGACTGGACTAGATAAAATTTACCCTTACTCTTAACCTATTGAAAAAGAATGAAGAGATTTTTGTAATAAAAGACTATTATATGTGAATTTCTTAATCCCAAATATGTTTTATTCTCCATATATCACATCTCATGAATTTGATAACTGATGACATTTATATATTGAAAGAATATTGACGTCAATTTGAATATTAAATATTTTTATTTTTTATTCTACATTCAAATTTAAAAATTTATAACTTAATGTAAAAACCCTGCCCATATAAAAACTCAGGCCCAATGATATTTTAACCCAAGCCCAATTTTGAGCCCCAAAGCCCAGACCATGTATCCATAACCCTAAAAACATTTCCTTTCTTTTTTTCTCTCTCTTTAGACAAACCGTTGCTCCACATCTCCAGCTTGCCTTGTCATCGCTGCCCCACGCCAGCGTTGGTGGCAGTAAGGACTCCTTTTCGTTCATCTCTATTATGTTTCTCTCTCTCTCTCTCTCTCTCGTTCTTTTCCCATTTTCTCTTAGTTCGAGCCTGCCGCTGCAATCCAGCACACTCCAATTCAACACAACACACCACTATAGAGCCTCCCCTTCCAACTCCCTCTCTGATCATCACACTCTCTCTCTTTTCTTCTCTCAGAAAGCCAAGCCTTATGTGGGTTTGGAACGCCTAACCCTAGCGAGCTTTCCTCCCTTGTCGTACTACGCCTAAGCCTTATGTGGGTGTTTATCACCTTGTCGTACTACGCTATCCATAGCGAGCTTTCCTCCCTTTTCATCTCACTGTCTTCCTTAAATTTTCTTGCTCGCTCTCTCTCTCTCTCTCAAACCCTTTTCTCTCATTTTCTACCTCTCTATCTCGTCGCTGTCACGAAAGTCGTTGTCACATTCCTTCACGCCCCTGCACCGTACTTCACTAGCAGCTCCTCCGCCTCCCTCTCTTATTTTTTCCTAGCACCAAACACCCCTTCCCATATCTCTCTCTTTCTTTGTGAGTCACTGTCGTAACCTTAGCCTCTCCGACCACCACCACCTCTTGCGATTAAATTCCCATCTCTTATGTGTTAAGACCTTTGTACTGGATGGGTGAATATGCTATGGAGAATGCAGTGAGAATGACATGAGTAAAAGATGAAGATGACGAAATGAATTACTGTAATTTCAAACCATGGATTTTCAAGGAATCCATAACCTTCAATAGAAAAGACAAGGTCCAGATTTAACATAAAAACCTAGTGATTCCCCTTTCCCGTCTTTATCCCGTGACTCTGACAAACTGATAAGTAAAAAACATAAAGACCCTTACACTATCTACAACTAAACACTGCATTTAAAGGACTCAGTAAAACTACATTAAACAACTCATTAAAACGCACAACATCACATAAACTTGTTGTTACTATTATTTCTTCAAGTGACATCGTGTAGCCTCCATATCTCTACGCACTGTTTTGATCCTTCACAAATCCTCCCCCAATTTCCTTCGACATCATTTGCCCTAACTCTCCTTCAGCGTGGCATCTCTCTGTTCAACAGCAAGTCTGCACCTTTCTTCTCTACCATATAAAATCTCCATTACTGAGGCTCATAACAACCCCCTCTTCTTATAAAACCTTGCCCACAAGGTGTGGGTACAAGGCTTTGAGTTTCCAGAGTGTTTCTCATGTGTTGTCTTCCACGTTGGCTCCAGACTATTTCACAAGCACCTTTGTCACAACTTGGTTGCCTCGCTGCCTCATACGGCGTTCTACTATTTCCTCCGGCTAAGGTAAAATTTTTCCCTTTTCGTTGTGGGCGACAGAGTGGGTATGACCTGTATTTTCTCACTAAGCTTCCTCTTCAAAGAAGACACATGAAAAACAGGGTGGATCTTGGCCATTGGTGGTAGATCTAGGCGATTTGCTATCGATTCGATCATCTGGACCACTTGGAATGGGTGGCAGAAACAGGGAAATAACTTCATGTTGCGGCGCATGACCACCATCTTTTGTTGGTAAGGTTGAAGATGGAGGTAAACCCAATCTCCTTCACTGAACTCCCTCTTTGTTCTCTTTTTATTTGCATATAATTTCATGTGATTTTGGGATGCCTGGAGACTATTTTTTAATAAATCCAGAATTTGTGTTATGTTCCTTAGTAATTCTCCACTATTTTGTTGTTGGATGTGCCTGGTATATAAGAAATGAGTTTAGGGGAGGGTAACCATATAGGGCTTCGAAAGGGGATATCTTGGTTGCACTGTGATAACTAGAATTGTATCACCACTCAACTACTGACAACCACTGACCCCATGTATTCGGCTTCTGCCCCACGTAATACCTCAAATAACCTTATAATGTTTTGTTCAAAGCCTCAGCCTATACATCACTTTGGGGTGGTAAGCAGAATTGAAGTTTAATGTAGTGCCTTAAAGCTCAAAGAGACTTTTCTAAAAAGAACTTAGGAAACTGAATCTTGATCCGACACAATTGTTCTTGAAAGCCCATGTAACTTGAAGATTGTGTCCTTGAATACTCGAGGCACTACCAGTGCTATGTAGGGGTGAGATAGTGCCATGAAATGACCATACTTGGCGAATCTGCCCACAACTACCAGAATCACTGAGGCACCCTTCGAGTTGGGCAGACCTTCTATGAAATCCATAGATATGTCTATCCAAGCTTGATGCGGTATGGGTAATGGTTGAAGTAAACCACAAGTGGGATAGTTTCATAGCCTGACACACTTCACACTCCCTCACCCACCTCTTAATATCTCTCTTCATTCTCGATCAATAAAAATCTCTTTTAGCACTTTGGTAGTCTTCAGATAACCCGAATGACCCGCCATGGGATCATTATGAATATAATGAAGCACCTTCTTAACGAAAGGTGATCTTCGAACCAACAATAACCTCCCATTTCTTATAATTAGACCCTGCATGATAGAAACTCCTTTAGGCATCTCGTGTTGTTCCCCTGCCCTAGCAATCATATCTGAAATATCCTTTGGAAGCTGATAACTAAGCTTCAATTCTTCCACCCAATTTGGATTAGGCAGTGAAATCTGATCCAGAACAGCTTCAACAAAGTATTACCCCATTCCTCTCAAGAAAAAGCATCAGTCACTCTGTTCTCTTGGCCTTTCTTGTACTCAATTCTAAATTCATACCCCATCAACTTCGTGAGCCACTTTTAATGTGCTTCTATGTCCACTCTTTGCTCTAGTAAGAATTTCAGTGCTTGCTGATCAGTTTTTACTACAAATGATTGTCCCATCAAGTACGGTCTCCACTTTTGAACAACTGTTACTAAAGCCAATAGTTCCCTCTCATAGGTGTAAAGGAGAAGAGCCTACCCTTTCAACATCTTACTTAGATAGGTTATGGGTTGTCCAGACTGCATCAACATAATCCTTATATCCTTCCCACTAGTATCGCACTCTATAGTGAATGGGTGAGCAAAATCTAGTAGTGTCAATACCAGAGCTGAGTTACCACTTCCTTTAGCTTTATAAAAGCTTGCTCAACTTCTAAATCCCACAAAAAGCCATTCTTTTTCAATAAGCTTGCTAATGGTGCTGCCAACAACTCGTATCTTTTGATAAATTTTCGATAATAACCCGTTAAGCCTAGGAACCCTCTCAAGGATTTGGGATTCTTAGGCGAGGGCCAATCAAGCATAAACTTAATCTTTGCCGGATTTGCTCTTACTCCTTCCTTTAGCCGAGATGATGTGTCTGAGATAATCAACTTCCTCAACCCCAAACCTACACTTGGACAACTTCACATAAAGTTGGTGTTGTTGCAATACTTCCAAAACCTGTCTAAGGTGATGCAAATGCTCTTTCCAGCTCCCACTATACACCAAAATGTCGTTGAAAAACACCAGCACAAATCTCCATAGATATTGCTTGAATACTTGGTTCATAAGTCTCAAAAAGGTGGAGGGGCATTGTAAGGCCAAAAGGCATTACCAAAAATTCATAGTGCCCCTCGTGAGTTCTAAATGCCGTCTTCTCAATATCCTCGGGTACGACTCAGATTTGGTGGTGTCCGAAACATAGATCCAATTTTAAGAACATCCTCACCCCACACAACTCATCTAGCAACTCATCTATTACTGGTATGGAAAACTTATCCTTCACGGTGTGTTGGTTTGATGCACAGTAATTCACACACATACGCCAACTACCATCCGCCTTACGCACCAGCAACATGGGTGAAGATAAGAGGTTGGAACTAGGCCTAACCACCCTAATTTTCAGCTACTCAGCCACTATTTTCTCTATTTCAATTTTTTTATAATAGTGGTATCGATATGGTCTATTTAAAACTGGTGGGGTACCTTTCTTTAATACTATTCTGTGGTCATGGCTCTTTAAGGGAGGCAAGCCTTGGGGATCCTCAAAGACACTCTGAAACTACCTCAAAAACTATCTGATGTCAACATTTTCAACAACACTAGAGCCCCCTCCCTCTTCCACTTGGATTTGGAGGAATAAACCCCTCCCTTTAGTCACTGAAGCCAACATCGCTTTGCTATGCCCTCAATGGACAATCGTTGTGGTTCCAACCTTCTAAGTTCCACCTTATTTCCCTCTTTTTTCAATTTGCATAGAAAGCTTGGAAAAATCCTGAACAATGGGCCTGAGAGTCTCCAACCAATTCACCCCCAACACAATATCACAACCCCCCAACTCAAGAATATAAAGAGATAAGCGAAATTGAATACCTGGTATTTTTAGGAGAGTTGAAGCACAATAACTCCACTTTGAATTATCGCTCCATTGGCCACCCTTACAGCCAGTTGAGTGGAGTGGTCAACCTTCAGCCTCACTCTTTTTGCTACTGCCAGGTCTACAAAGTTGTGGGAGCTTCCTGAGTCTACAAGGATCACCATGGGTTCTCCATTAATCGTTCCCTTCACTCTCATCATACTTAGCTAGGAGTTCCCGCAATGGCATTCAAGGAAATTTCAGGATTGTCTTCTATTTTCTTGACCACCACATTGTCTTCCTGCAACTGATTCCCTTCTTCTTCTCTCTAGACTTGTTCCTCCCTCGTGTCCTCATAACCTTACAACAGGTAAATTTTAGGGGATTTACACACATGCTCTGGATGTCATTTCTCATCACATAGTAGCACAATCCCTTCCTTCGTTTCTCATCCATTTCTGTCAAGAACATTTTCTTTTTTGGTGTGAAGGGTTTGGACCACTGACTACTGCCTAGTGGAAGAATCTCCATATGTTGGCTTATTGTCCGTAGGTACTGTACCTCTTTCACCTCTTGTTTTCGATCCCTTCTGTGTATTAATACTCCTCCTAGATCTTAGCTAGCCCAAATGCCACATTCAAACTAATGGGGTTAAACATCTTCAAGGGCAACCTGATCTCATCTTTCAAGCTGTTGCTAAAACAACTTAGCTTGTGCACCTCTGAGAGACCTTTGAGTCTATTACATAAGGCTTCAAACTGAGCCTTGTTTGCTACTATAGTAGAGGTCTGTTTAAGCCTTATCAAGGCTTCCATCTGGTCATCGTAAGTTGTGGGACCAAACCGAATTTGAAGGGCTCGAGTGAAAGTCTCCTAGTTGGTGAAGTGTCCACTGTCCCAAGTATCTTGGTACCAAATAAGTGCTTCTCCATGCATATGATATGCAGCCATTAATAATCTTTGTGGTGGTTGGGTTTGATAAAATTCAAAGTAGTGGTTTGCCTTAAACACCCAATCTGCTGGGTTGTCTCCATTAAATTGAGAAAAATCTAATTTGACCCCCTGTTACTACTCTTCTAGTATCTAATGGCTCACCATCTCTGTCTTGTTTGGTTTCAAGACTTTGCTGGTGTTGATGCACCCACAATGTGCATAGCATATCTAAGATCTAGTTCATTCTTTCTGTCAGCTACTGGATGGCATACTCCTGGTCTTCAGACTTTCATTGCTTGTTGTCTTGCTTAGATTTAGGGTTTTCTGCCATAGTAATTTCTAGGTTGATGATTGACTTTGAATGGATTATGGATGATTGTAGTTTCTGATTTTGTTTGTGTTGTGGAGGAACGTAGGACCTAGGATACCACTTGTTAAGACCTTTGTACTGAATGGGTAAATATGCTATTGGGAATGTAGTGAGAATGGCATGAGTACAGGATGAAGATGAAGAAATGAATTACTGTAATTTCAAACCATGGATTTTCGAGGAATCCATAAATTCCAATAGAAAGGAAAAGGTCCAGATTTTACATAAAAAAACCCAGTGATTCCCCTTTCTTGTCTTTATCCAGTGACTCTAACAAACTGATAAGTAAAAGACAAGAAGATCCTTACACTATCTGCAGTTAAACACTGCGTTTAAAGGAATCAGTAAAACTACATTAAACAACTCATTAAAATGCACAACATCACATAAACTTGCTATTACTATTATTCCTTCAAGCGATGTTGTGTAGCCTCCATATCTCCACGCACCGTTTTGATCCTTCACAAATCCTCCCCCAATTCCCTTCGACATCATTTGCCCTAACTCTCCTTCAGCATGCCATCTCTCTCTTTAACACCAAGTTTGCACCTTTCTTCCCTACCATTTTTTATCTCCATTACTTAGGCTCATAACAACCCATTCTTCTTATAAAACATTGCCCACAAGGTGTGGGTACAAGGCTTTGAGTTCCCAGAGTGTTTCTCATGTGTTGTCTTCTACGTTGGCTCCAGACAAATTCACAAGCACCTCCATCGCAGCTCGGTTGCCTCACTGCCTCATACGACATTCTACTATCTCCTCTGGTTAAGGTAAAATTTTTCCCCTTTTCGTTTGTGGGCGACAGAGTGTGTATGACCTATATTTTCTCACCAAGCTTCCTTTTCAAACAGGACACGTGAAAAATTGGGTGGATCTTGGCTATTGGTGGTAGATCTAGGCAATATGCTATCGATTCAATCATCTGGACCAGTTGGAATGGGCTATAGAAACGGGAAGCTGACTTCATGTTCCAAGGCACAACCACCGTCTTCTATCGGTAAGGCCAAAGATGAAGGTAAACCCAATCTCCTTAACTAAACTCCCTCTCGGTTCTCTTTTTATCTGCATATAACTTCATGTGATTTTGGGATGCCTGGAGTTTATTTTTTAATAGATCCAAAACTTGTGTTATGTTCCTCAGTAATTTGTCCACTATTTTGTTGTTGGATGTGCCCGGCATATAAGAAATGAGTTTTGGGGGTGGCTAACCATATAGGGCTTCAAAAGGGAATATTTTGGTTGCATTATGATAACTAAAATTGTACAACTACTCAGCTACTGACAACAATTGACCCCATGAGTATCAAGAAACTAAATGGCTTCACCAGAAACTAAAATGATAGCTAGGAAGCATCGGTCTGGTTAGGGATACTAGAAACCCCTTGAGTATCAAGAAAAACCTCATTTCGCACGGCCGCAGAGGTATCCACGATGCCTCAACCACATATTTCCATGTTTGAGATGGAGATGGTGCTAACATAGGAACATGAAGGTCGCCAGCGACCTGTTCTGTGACGGTAGAGATATGCTCTAAATGATTGTCGAAGATACTTGAGAGGTATTTGTGCTCGGGCTCGAGGAAAAGGACCTGATAGGATGTTTGACCAGCCACGTTTTGGAAATGGGCTTCGAAGTCGGGCCTCCAGCCTTTTTGGTTGAGCCCAACCCATTGCCACATCCATTTGTCAACTTAAGTCCTTTATCAAAAGATGAGGGTGGGTTTAAAACAAATGGGCTAGTCTTCCCCCTGCTCAACCCCACAACCAAATTCAAGTTTGTGTCTATTTTGGTCATTAAACATGTAATCTTCAACATAAATCTCGATAACTCCGCTCTTGCAGCCCACAACACCCCTTCAACTTCTCCCACAGTCATAATAACCGTAGAATGCACACCACCCACCCCACATTCCTCCTTATGATGCCGCTTGTCAACATGCGATGAAGACTGCCGACCATTTTGAACCTTATCGCCAATAACCTTCGATTTCCTCTCTCTAACATTCTCCTCACTGCTAGTGAGAGGAAATGAAAGGCAATGAACCATCAACCGGAACTGATTATCAATAACAATAATGTATCGTTCATTTCCTAATGCAGTTCGAAGGTTTATTTTGTCATGCAATGGATCAAATCTTACTCCTATGGTACCTATTAACAAGGTATTTCATTGGTTCTTCAAGAGAAGAGACAAAAGAAAATCACTTTAGCCTTCCTTTCATCAAGTAAGGTAGAAAGGAAACACAGATATACATATCTGATGAAGGACCCATAAAAAGTGGATAACCAAAAAGCCTTGCGAGCCCTACTCAAAACAATGAGTTGTTTGGAGTATTATTGTTTCTCCCCTTAAGATTTGATAGATTTGGATCCAAATCTTTTGTTTTATAATTGATAGAACGTTTTCTATTTGGTGTAAGACTAATGCTAACTATATTATGCTTGCACATCGTCTTGTATAAGCCTTTACTACTGTAGCACTCTAATGGATGACCCAAATTGTATTACCTATACTCTAAAAAAATTAGTCAATAATACAACTGGAGCCTTATTGGAACCTTATAAAGAGCAAAAACTTCTCCTTTCCAAGCAGTGCGAGATCTTATACACCAACTACCCTTATCCTTATCATATGAGGTATCACAACTAGTATCCTTTTTCAAGTGAAATGGAGAGAATTCTATTTTATCCCTATTTTTTAAGTTAACACCATTTCAAATAAATGAGATATTAAGTCTTGTATAAGCAGTTACATAATGGATAAAGTTTTTTTTCAAATTGGTTTGGAAGAACTTTTCACCATCCCATCTATAAACATGACAAGTGCCCTTTAAACATGCGATAAGCTTATACTTTTTAAAAGTCTAAATTAAAAACTTGTCATGTGTCTCTATATAAAAATCATGCCCTTCTTATATTGATATTTAAATAGGTTAGAGGAAGTTAAAACTAATCCTATCCAATCTTTGCTGCTTGTTCACGGATGATTATATATATATATATATAATTATTTATATATATATAGTAAGTTGGTTAGGTGTGTATCGACATACTACACCAAAACTTTTGATTCATCAACAAATATTTCAAATTTTCTTCAACATTATTACTATTGGCTTGGATATCTTAGATGACATGTTATTAATAAATTATCTTAGATGATTTTGAAACTTGTAGACGAAAAAAATGAGCACCTTAATAATGTTTGGACATAAAAGACAAACTTTTGCCACATTTTGTTTTTTACCATTTAATTAGGCAAATATATTTTTTAATTTATTTGAACTTTTGTAGTTCTGCTAATAAATAGCATAAAATAATGATAAAAATTTAAGTATATTTTTCTCTCTGCTAATTTCCAACTTTTAAAAATCTCATATTTTTTAAATAATAAAATACAAAATAGTTTTTTCCAAAAAACCAATTTCAAACTCTTAACTAGGTATTTAAAGAATTCGGTCCAAACCGGAAAAACAGGTCAGATCAAAAATTTCAGTCCGGACTAAATCCTCCCCTGGTCGGTCTCGATTTCATATATTGTGGATCGAATAAATTCGGTTCTGTCTCGAGGTTTATAAATTTTGGATCAGGCCAGATCGAACTATATATATATTTTACAAATATTTTTAATAATTTAATATATTATCTTAATATAGTAATTATATAATTTAATGTAATTTTCATTTAATCTATTATCATTGACCATATAAAATATTAATAATATATGCTATCAATTAATAATATATCATAAATAATGTGATAAAGTTTAAAGACAAATTGACAATTATTTATTAATAACATTCAAAATGTAAAAAGTTTAATATAACATATTATGCATTAACTATCATAATACATTTACGTACTCTAAGTTAGTAACAAATTAGCAATTAACATTATAAATATAATTAATTTTTTTAAAGATTTAATTACATAATCCACATTAAATAATATACTTAATTTTCATTTTACTAATTTAAATATTTTTTTATTAATTTATGTGCAAAAAGAATAAAAGAACAAATCAGACTGAATCAATAGGGACCGGTCCGGTCCAGTTCCTTCAAGGGTTTGGTCCGGTCCAGGGTGAGAAAACTCTAGACCGAAGGGATTCAGTCTGGTCCAAAAAACACCATCTGGACCAATCGATTGGAATAGACCGAATTCACCCCTACTCTTAATTTATTGAAAAAGAATGAAAAGATTTTTATAATAAAAGGGAATTAGATATGAATTTCTAAATCTTAAATATGTTTTATTCTCTATATATCATTATCATATACATGTTTATTGAGAATCATGAATATGATAATTAATGACATTTATATATTGAAAGAATATTGATATTAATTTGCGTATTAAATATTTTTATTTTTAGTGAAGATTAAAATTTAAAAATTTATAACTTACTGCAAAAATTTCGGCCATTGAAAAATTAAGGCTTTTAACCCTATGTAGACAAACCGTTGCTCCACATGTCCAGCTCGCCTCGTCACTGCCTCGCCACGCCGGCGCCGTGGCGGTAAGGATTCCTTTTCGTTCATCTCTCCCTCCCCCTCCCTCTCTCTCTCTCTCGTTCCTTTCCCATTTTCTCTTAGTTCAGGCTCTGCCGCCGCAATCCACCACACTCCAACCCAGCACATCAAACCACCGTAGACCCTCCCCCTCCCCCTCCCTCTCCGATCATCATCTCTCTTTTCCTCTCTCGGAAAGCCTTTTGTGGGTTCGGAAACCCTAACCCCAGCTGCCACCCTATCCACAGCGACCTTCCCTCCCTCTTCATCTCACTGTCTTCCTCACTGATTTTCTCTCTCTCTCTCTCTCACTGTTTTTCTCTCATTTTTTACCTCTCAATTTCGTCATTGTCACGAAAGTCGCTGTCGCTGTCCTCCACGCCCCTACACCGACATCGCTGATAGCTCCTCCGACTCCCTCTCTTATTTTTCCCCTGCACCAAACACCCCTCCATCTCGTATGATGCCTCCTTCTTTCCCTCCTTATCTCTCTGTCCCCGTCACTCTCTGATTCTCCCATTTTCTCTCTGATCTGTAACACTCTCACCGAAATTTTAGGCCGCCGGCCACCCAACCTCTGCCATCCCTCCCTTTCGGCTTTTGTCTCGACCGCACGATCGTAGCATAGGCTCATAATCATAATTGTTGCTTTGCAAAGCATCAGACAAAGCCTTCATCCTCTCTGTTTCTCTCATTCTCTCTGTCTTTCTCGTGTTGACTGTCTCTCTATTCCAATAATGCGTGCGTGCGCACACGCACATGCATTGTCCCTCTCTGTCCGGGACTCCCACGACCACTCGGAGGAACATCGCTTCACCGGCTAACGGGAACGCCCATGACAAGCAAAAGAACTCAAGACGCCTCAATCATCCAGAAATTTCCGCTCCGTACTATAAGTGCTTCTATGGACGGACCTTAAAGTGATTGTCGATGGAATTATGAAATTTTGTTATGTGTGGCCGTGTGTGTGAAGTGATGGAATTATTATGCAGTTGTGATGTAGATGCGTGTACATGGGCTGTGATGGACATATTTTTGTAAGGATGGTGCTAGCGCCCGCCCAGCCTTTCCTGCTGGGCGTACCGCTAGTTATAAATTTGTTGTTTTTCTTTTTGATTTTTTAAAATACATGGACTATAAGTTTGAAGGACCCACTAACATTTTCATTTTTGTAATAACATGTATGTACACACCAATAATGTAAAAGAAAGGTCAAACCATAAAAAATGACTTTTTAATTGGAATTTACGGCTCCTATTCTACCTTTCGTGAGCTGATTTTTTCACCATCTGATGTGAGGCTGCTGCTACCTAACCTTTAAAAATATAAGCACCCTTTCCTAGTCAAACCATGCAACGCAGAAACGTTCAATCAGATGAACAGCTAAACTGCTCCACCATATATGATTTTAGCACTAAATAAATAGAAAGACTAAGTTGATTATTGTAATTTTGGTGGTTTTATTATTTATATCATAGCAGATAACAGTGTGAAAACTTCTTAGGAAGCACTTCCTCAGCTACTTTGTCGTTGAAAAGAGGCCCATCCAGGGCTATCTGGAAATCTAGTAATTGGTCTTTCCATGACTAAAAATATCTCCATAGAAAGTAATTTCAGTTTCACAATGTTGAAGGAGTCAATAAACCTCTGCAACAGCAGGAAGAGGTCATGCAACCTTAACTTTCGTGAACTGCTTTCCTTGTCCTTGAAATCATGGCTCACGAACGTGCCCAAGTTATTGAATTCATGAACTTGTCCCACGAAAATAACCTAGATTATCTTTCAACCGACACCTAAGAGTTTACTATTTGCATCTTGTAATATCTAACAAAAAGAGTTTTGCTATTTGCAAGCCTGATGTGTAACACACAACTTGTTATGGAATCCATTAAGTTATAAAAAAAATTAGAACACCAATACTTTTCTAATTCAATGGTTTGTCAAATGTGTCAAAAAGCTAATAGATTTTTCCCTGACAAAACACAACCAATTTCCAGATGTGTCAAAAAGCTTATACTTTTCTAATCTGTTTCTGTTGTAGTTTCCTGCTTTTTAGTGTGTAGTAGATATTTCCTTTGTATAATTCCTGTGTACTTGAGCTGTGCTTGGTAATAAATTCTTATTAATTATAAAAAAAAAAACTTTTCTGCTACAAACTCATTTTCTACTTGATCTTCTGGACCTTTTTGTATCCCCTACATCATTTGACTTGGTCGATATGATGTTTGCCTCGGATAAATCAAAATGATGAAGATGAAGACTTGTGGGGTTTTCTGGAGTCGAAAAGTTCTATATATAGGACCATTATTCCCAACCTCTGGAGTATCCCAGTATCTCATCTTCAAAAAGGAAACAAAAAAAAAAATACCCATTACTTCTAAAAACCAAAAGCCGATTGCAGCCATGAAGATTCCATCAAGTTCACACGTCCACATGCTGTCATACCTCGTCGTGTTGTTCCTTCTCCCATTGCTTTCCTTCGCAGCCGACCCCGATTCATTACAGGATTTCTGTGTGGCGGATCTGAGTGCCTCTATATCAGTTAATGGCTTCCCTTGCAAACCTGCCTCAAAAGTAACTTCAGATGATTTCTTCTTTGATGGTTTAACGAAAGTGGGTGACACATCAAACATCTTTGGCTCAAACGTCACTGGAGGTAATGTCCTTACTTTTCCTGCACTCAACACGCTTGGGATTTCAATGAACAGAGTGGACTTTGCTCCGGGAGGAGTTAATCCACCCCACTCTCATCCTCGTGCAACCGAGAGCGGCGTGATCATTGAAGGGAAGCTACTTGTTGGGTTTGTGACAACTGGGAATGTGTATCACTCTAAAGTCTTGACTGCTGGGCAGATGTTTGTCATTCCTAAAGGACTCGTACACTTCCAAAAGAATGTTGGAGTAGGGAAGGCCCTTACCATCGCGGCTTTCAACAGTCAGTTACCAGGGGCTGTGGTCCTACCCTTTACTCTCTTTGCTTCAACACCTTCGATTCCTGATGATGTTCTAACTAAGGCCTTCCAAGTAGAAGAACAGGTTGTCCAATCTATAAAGTCGAAGTTCAGTTCTTGAGCTAAGACTTTCGACTCCGGATAATCTCCCCTTTATCTGAAAATTGTGTTGTAGTAATGCTTTTGATTTGAGGTTGCCTGCCTCCCATTCTTGCGTTGTTATTCTTTCTGTTGATTCATTGTGTTGATTTGAAGTTCCGTTCTTCTAATTCTTGTGTTGTTATTCAGGTTGTTTATCTTTATAGTCATGGTTACTTATGATTAAATAAGGAAGTAAAGGCTTTACAGTAGGATGACACAGTACTCTCTGGGTACTCTTATGCAGTAACTGTAATGTCTCTTGTACTAGGAAGTGGAAGGAATTCGAAGGTTAATTATTACTAATAATCCACTCTTAAATAAGTCTCCATTTGTTTTCTGTTCAAGGAACTCCAAAATCTTTCTTCATTTGAATTTCTTCACAACACTAGTAAACAAAAATCTGGATTGGTTAGCGAACATATTAAACAATGAATTAGAAAATGAAGGAGAATCCAGAAAGCAAAATCCTCAAACTAAACGGTTCAACACCAATTCGTATCGATTAGTAACATACTTTAACAATGAATAAGAATTTGTAATTCCAGAAAGTACAGTTCTTTGCTTACATGCCTTAACAACTAATGTAAACCTAGGAGATTTTTTCTGCATACCAAGGTAATTGTCTAAAGTTTATCAAGTTAATGATACATGAGAAGATCAATGCATTTTCTACATAATGATATCATATTAGTTCAAACAGACAGGAAACTCATTTCAACACCAGATGATGAGAAACCTAGGCAAAGCTGGCCATTAATTATGGATGACGAACTGAAGTGCTAATGCTGCTCCTGATCCAACTCAAACTAATGTATCGCACCCTGCAATCAAATTAGCACCCGCCATTAAGAGTCGATTGTCCAGATTGTGCCATGTCATCTATTTCTCGCCCTCTTAGCGGTCAGACTTTGATAAAGAATGCAATTCAAGAAAAAGTAATAGTTGGAGGCACCAATATGTCAGTTTCGCTAGTTCAGTGTAAAACATATGTTAGAGGATGAAAATTATGTTGATCCCTATCTCTTTTATTTTCTGATCTACGTGCTACAATTGACAAAAATACTAGTACTCTTCACAAGAAGATAATTTAACATATATACCGATCAAAAAAAGTAGACAATTTATCACATACAACATATCTCCTTAGCGTATCCAACAAGAAACTGTGTAACAAAAGACTCGAGTATGATTAGGAAATAACAAACAACCTAACATTATGACATTGAACCAAAAAAATAGTCATGATAAACGTGTCAATGATGGAAAGGCATTCTAATGATGGGAGCTTCAAGCTCTGCCACACAAAATTTTGGTTAAAAGAGTGGAGTGATCAAGTTGAGGGAGAGCGAAGAGTCCTCACTTCGGCTTAAGGGAGAGCGAAGGAGAAAATGGGTGGGGGCGAAAACCAGACCTTCCAATTCGGAGGACAGAGAGGTGAGAGACAGACACAGGGTGAGGAAAGAGGGGAGAAGCATAGATCTCAGGTGAGGGGGGAAAGGAGATCTACAAGATTCATTCCCTACAAGCAAATCTACTTTACATTTGCTGAAATCCATACGTGTCGCACGGTTATTGGACTGTGTAAACCCACTATAAACACCATGACCAGCTTCTAGGCGCCCTCAAATAACATTGAATGACCAGATGTCGAGGGAAAGGGATGTGCTTTTTCTTTTGAGCAGAAAACAGCTGTGTTTTGTGAAGTTGGGAGAAAAAGCAAAATTGCTGCGCATTTTAGCCATAAACTTGGCATCACGTGAATGTACAGTAATGAAATCTTTGAAAAGGCTCTAACATATTTTTAACTGCATGCGTGGATACATGACGCATCTTTTCATACAAAAAGAGTTGAGATGCTTTCATCTCAACTCTCAAACCACACCGAGTAATGTATTTTTTTTTCTTTTATTTTTTTTACATGAACGCATTATGAGAGAGTTTTTTTTTAATATTTTTTTTACGGAGAAAATAAATTTAATTAAAATAAGAACCTTGATTTTTGAAGCAGTTTAAATTTGGATTGTTGTAAGACATGATTTGCAATATCCTAAAAATTGTATAAGGTGGTCAATAAAATCTTATATTGTTTAAGACGAGAATTTTAAGAGAGTAAAGCAGTATGAGAGCTGACCTGGGAGGCTAATCCAACAAGTGAAGCAATGCGTTTTGGCAGTGCTGATGGACCAACCCTGCACCAGACCCTCACCAGCACCAGCACTAGCACCAAAGACGCATCTCTCTCGCCCACCCTTGTACGCACCTCCATCCACCGTTACCTTCTCGACGATGAACAAGAACACAAAACACGAACATCTGGACTCCGTGTTCAAGCAAAAACGAGTGCTCCGATCCAGGGTCCGCAAGGCCCTCAAGGCTAGGGAGCCCAACCTTAGATCCTAAGAAGGTACTTACAACTGTTATTTCCCTTCGTTTCTATTATTGGTAAACTAATGATTTACCTAGAATAAGATAACAATTGCGGAAGAATTGCAATGAACAAAGACAAAACACAGATGAAGAAAAACCCAAGAATCACTTTCTTGATTCTTGGAAGAGGCTTTCGAGGAACCTCCAACCTCCTGACTATTTCTTATTAATATTTCTGCACAAAAACTTCTTACAAAGCACTCAGTACTTATATAGCTCAAATGACAAAATGCCCCGTATTACAATGTTACAAACTCACCATATTGAGCCTTACTTTCTGTTAAAACCGTTATTCTTCTTCACTTATCAAAACGCACAATTTCATTAATTCCTCAAAACTCCCCGTTTAAACCTCTCAAACTCTCGACTAACTTCACATTGTTAACTAACTCCTCTAACTAACTTCCAACCGTTACATTCCCTTCCCCTTAACAAAGTCCTTGACCACAAGGACTTAATCCCCCCCACTAAAGGACCTTGCCCACAAGGTGGGGATAGCAATCACGCAAAGTCCACAGAAGCTCCCAAGTGCTATCTTCAACAGGGGCTCCTAACCATTTCACCGACACCTCGGTAACAACATGGTTTCTGATTTTTTCCATTCTCCTTTACAAGATCAACTCAGGTTTAGATTGAACTTGTCCTTGAGAATCTAAAGGAGGTAGTGTAGGAAGTGGTATAACATATTGGCCCAACTTCTTCTTCAAGCATGACACATGTACCATAGGATGTATCTTTGTAGAGGGAGGCAAGTTTAGTTTGTAGGCAACTGTCCCAATTCTATCCAAAACCTGAAAAGGTCCAAAAAACCTTGGGGCTAATTTCAGATTGTGGCGTAAGGAGACAGTCTTCTGTCTGTATGGTTGCACTCTGAGAAACACCCAATCGCCCACTTGAAACTCTCTCTCAATCCTCTTTCTATCTGCAAACTCCTTCATTCTGTTTTGAGACTTCAACAAATTCTCCCTCAACATCAACCAAAGCTGCTCCCTGGATTTAAGTTGCTGGTCTACTGCAGGATTAACAGAAGTTCCAGCTACATAAGAAGCCAATTTATGAGGTAAATAACCATAGAGTGCTTCAAAAGGACAGACTCTAATGGAAGATTGACAAGTGGTGTTGTAACACCATTCAACCAAAGGAAGCCACAAGCTCCACTCCTTAGGTTTGTCACTGGTATAACATCTCAAATACCCCTCCATAGTCTTATTCAAGGCCTCACGTCTGCCCATTCGATTGAGGGTGATAAGCATAACTGAAAATGAGTGAGGTTCCCTGCAATTTAAAAAGCTCCCTCCAAAAATTACTAGTGAAAATGGCATCACGATCTGATACAATTGATTTAGGCAAACCATGTAGCTTAAAGACACATGAGAAGAAAACCTGGGCCACTTTACTTGCTAAGTAGGGATGTGCTAAAGGAAAAAAATGTCCAAACTTGGTGAATCTGTCCACCACAGTAAAGATCACATTGTAGCCACCAGAGAGAGGCAAACCCTTAATGAAATCCATGGAAATATCTGTCGATGGTAAGGAAGGAACATGTAAAGGTTGCAAGAGGCCAGCTGGATGCACATTTTCATGCTTGCATGTCTGACAGACTTCACATTCCCTCACCAGTGCCTTAATATCTTTACGTATTCCCTTCCAGTAGAAATCCAACTTGGCACTATGTAATGTCTTATGATAGCCCACATGACCAGCTTGTGGACTATGGTGAATGTGATGCAAGACTTTAGCCTTGAATGGTGAATCTGAAACCACCACAAACTTCCCTTTCCTCAGTAACAAGCCTTGCTATAATGTAAAATGCTTAGGACCCTCTGATCCTTGTTGCAACTTCTCATAGATCCCTTGGATTATGGGACAAAGTTGATAGCTTTGTTTTAGTTCCTCCACCCAAAAATAGGTAGGAAAAGTGTAACGCCCCGTACCCAGATGGGTCAGAGAATTACTACCTGTCATTTATATACATGTCTCCCAACACATCTAAATCTCCAAAGATTTCATAAACAATAATCAATCTCATATTTTCTAGATAACCACATTATAAACTCCACAAAGCCAATACTGCAATAATAATAAATCAAGGGGGTCCACAATCCCCCAATAGTCATATCATAATAATCTGATAAAAACTTAAGTCCTACTAAACCAATTACATAATTAAATCTAAAAAGACATTAGAAATCCTTCTTTTAACAGTGATACCCTAGGATGCTCGATACCCTCTCCTAAGCTTAGTCAAGCCCACAAATCCTAACCTTGGTCCTCAGTTGGACTCTCCACATCATCTGAAAAATATTATGAAGATAAGGGGGGTGAGTTATCAACAACTCAGTAAGCAGAATACATATGCTAGCGTGCAATCATGAGCATTTACAAAGTATAGTATGCAGAACAAAATATTTTTCAGAGTTATCATGTAGAACAAAACATGTTTTCAAAACGTAACAGAGCGATGGTTTTAAATCACATTAAAACCCAAAGTACTTTGGCATAACATAACCTGAGCATCATCATCACATCAAAACAGAGCATCTCACAGAGCAGAGACCATGTTTCACTCCCGTGGTAGGGTTGTGCTAACCCCGGTGGCCAAACCAGGCAGAGACAGAGGTGAAATCTTTCTCTTATTACTCTCGGAGCCCCGAGTGTGCACACAGGAAAGACCACAATAAAACCACTTTGTTTCCAAAGTGGGTGCACTCAGAGACAAAGAAGTTGGTACCAACCCAAACAGAGCAGAGCAGAGCATAACAGAGCAGAGCAGAGACAGAGTCAGATACAAGATCAGTACACCATGCCAAAGGTTTTTCAGATGCCATATCAAAACAAAACAGAGTACCGAAACATAATCAGAGCATTCTCACATATTGAAAACAAAATTCGGAGCATCTTTTTAAATCAATGCACAATTTTTTTCAGATTCTCAATATCGCTCTTTTTCAGATTTCAGAGACAATGACAAAATTTAGCTCATATCTACACAATGCATGTCAGAAACATTTTTCCTTTTTCGCACAGATTTAATGAGTAATACAAATACGCGACCGAGGTTGGTTTTTCTCAAGTTCTAATTTCATCACAAAATATGCAAAGTTTTCAGAAAGTCAATCTCAGTCTCAATAATTCGTGTAAAGCCTAGCATAGGAACCCCACTTACCTAACTCTTGTAGTGTATTCTCTAAATTCTGAAACTGTACTCTAGTCGTGTCACGATGACCTATATTATAAAAAGTATGCACAAATTAATAACTATATCATACTAGTATACAAACTTAACTAACCAAAGTTTACAACTCTTAAGAGATAAGACTGGATAAGCCGATCAATAGCTAAGTTTATAAAAGTCCAAAAATCAGTCATAGCATAATCTGTACAGCCACTAAATTCAACTCCAGATGATATCATAACACAAGGCACGCCTACCCAATCAACTCTTCATACAAAGTATTCATATAAACCATCCTAAAAGTCGACACCGACTAAAAAGTAACACCCAAACAGTCCATATTCTTCCCCGAACAGTCACACAATTTTATTATATCGCCATTACAACACTACAATTTACACATACTTCAAAAATAGTCAATAATTGATTCACAACAGCCATATAACTTCCTCTTTAAAATTTTTCAGCACCCATACCTCCACACCTAACATCACCACCCACACTTCCATAACAACTCTTTCAATAATACAAATCCACCAGAATAAAAGAAGTTTCCAAAAATAAAGTATAGCTTCAAGAGTAGTGTTCGTGATTACCTTTCACGATCTCCAAAGTAACGAACAGTCGATTTGAGTAAAAGAAATAGCACTGCCTAAGATTGAACCTACCCTGTAATTATCCATCAAGCAATCCTATTAATAATGAAACTCACTAAAGTTTGGGGCGGAACTTCGAACAACACAAGATAACAAGATAATTAGATCTAGAGAGACAGAGGGCGTGGCTTACCGTCGTGCAAAATCTCAGCAGCCCAATCTGAAATTTCCACCAAAAATCGCAACAAGCAAGATAGAGAGGACGAGAGAGGCTTCTATTGAGAGTGAGATTGAAACTAATGAAGAAACCAAAATATAAAGTGACCGAAGAAACTGAAGAGGTCATGGGATTCAAAGAGAGAGAGAGAGAGAGAGAGAGAGAGAAGACGAAACCTTACCAACGTCAAGAGTTTTGGACCCAATCTGAACATTCACCAAAACAAATACAGCACCAATACACTCTGAAGAAAAGAAATGCAAGAAATTGAGAGAGAGCGTAAGGCTAAGGAACTCGAGTAACTGGAAGGAGGGTGGGAAGAAGTGGGATTTCGTGGGAGATAGATGCGGTCAAAAGGGGTTAACGGACATGAGAAGTTTTCGGAATTTCATAAACTGACAAGGGGAAGAGAGAGACCATCTGTGAAGGAAGAAACACAGAAAAATAAAATAAAATAAAATAAAAACTTACTTGACTACGACGCCGTATTACTAAAGAATTGATGGGAGTTGGGTTTGGGCTAAGGTCAAGCAGCGGGCTGGGTCTTACAAAAAGTGATGAGTGCTAAAGTTGCTGACTGCTCTTCAGACTTCCTGGAAAGAGCATCAGCTACCTTGTTTTCGTTTCCCCTATTGTAATCAATAGTAAAATCATAGCCTATCAACTTTAGAAGCCATTTTTGTTGAGTTTCTGTGCCAATCCTTTGCTCCAATAAGTACTTAAGAGCCTACTAATCAGTCTTTATTTTGAAAACACCTCCCAAAGGATAAGGCCTCCGTTTAGCTACAACAGAAACAAGAGCTAATAACTCTTTCTCATAGGTGGATAAAAGCAATGCTTTACCTTTCAATGCCTTGCTGTAAAAAGCAATAGGTTGACCCTCTTGCATAAGGGCAGCTCCCAACCCAAATCCTAAAGCATCACACTCAATCGTGAAACTCTTAGAGAAATCAGGCAATCTGAGTACTGGTGGATTAGTAACAGCCCTCTTCAAGTGTTGGAAAGCCTGAAATGCCTCCTCGGTCTAATGGAAAGAATTTTTCTTCAACAGCGTTAATGGGGGCAGTAATGGATCCATAATCCTTGATGAATTTCTTGTAGTAACCAGTGAGGCCTAGAAACCCCCTCAAGGCTTTCAAAGATTTCAGAATGGGCCAGTCAACCATGGATACAATCTTGGAAGGATCAGCTTTGACACCACAACCAGAAATGATATGCCCTAAGTAATCAACTTCCTGCATTGCAAACTTATACTTTGACATCTTTGCATATGGTATATGCTGCTTTAAAACCTCCAACACTGCTCTCAAATGTGCAACATGGTCCACCAAATTTTTGCTGTAAACCAGTATGTCATAAAAAAAAATCAAGATAAACCTTCTTAAAAAAGGTTTAAACACATCATTTATCAAGTTTTGAAATGTAGCAGGGGCATTAGTAAGCCCAAAATGCATTACTAAGAACTCATAACGGCCCTCATGAGTTCTAAAGGCTGTTTTCTCAATATCCATATCTTTAACTCGAATCTGGTGATACCCAGATCTTAAATCCAACTTGGAAAATATTGTTGCTCGAAACAATTCATCAAGTAACTCATCAATAATAGGAATGAGAAACTTATCCTTGATGGTTACTTGATTTAATGCTCGATAATCCACGCAGATCCTCCATGAACCATCGGATTTTTTTACAAGAAGCACTGGTGATGAAAAAAGGCTCAGACTTGGCCTCACCACCCTAGATTTCAAAAAATCCTGAACAATATTTTCAATCTTAGTTTTCTGATAATGGGGATATATATAAGGCCTGACTGAAACAGGACCAGTTCCCTCCTTAAGAGGAATATGATGATCGAAAGACCTGATGGGAGGTAACCCCACAAGTTCAGCAAACACTTGCTTAAAATCTTGCAACAATTCTTCTACCTCTTGCACCTGACTTCTAGGTTTCTCTGCTTGATCCTCATATCTCAACTGCAAAAACCACCCTTGTTGTCTCACTAAGGAAGACTTCAAGCTGCCTTCCCCATTCTGAAGCCTAATGCCATCAGACTTCAACCCATGTAAGGTAATCTTGGATTGCCCCATTGAAAAACTCAAAGACATGGAATTAAAATCCCAACTGATTAGTCCCAATGTCTTCAGCCACTGAACTCCCAAAACTATGTCACACCCACCCAAAGTTAGAATATGAAATGGAATTCTAAACTTTGAGTCTTGAACCTTAATGACTTCTTCACAACTACCACTGCTCACCAATCTGTCCCATTAACTACTCTCACTTGTCACTTCGAATCATCATGTACTTTCAGTTTTGCTGCTTGCACCACCAATGGGTCCAAAAAATTGTGTACTCCCAGAGTCCACTAAAATTTCAACCACACAATTTCCAACCCTTCCCAACAATTTCATGGCATTATTGCTAGAGCAGCCAGAAATTGCATTAATGGAAACCTCGAGCCCTTCTCCCTCTTCTGTTACCAATTGTTCCATGGTCACTAGAGGCTCATCCACCTCTTCCTCTACTTCTAAAACTTTATTGACAGTATCCTCAACTTGTAACAGATACACTTTAGGAGCCTTACATTTATGCATAGGATTCCATTTTTCTTCACAATGGTAACATAGACCCTTCTTTCTGTTTTCATCCATTTGTGAAGAAAAAACTTTCTTAACTGCTAAAGGAGGTTTCTGGAATATATTGCCTTCCACCATAGATTCACTCACTGCTAAAACGCCTCTCCATGGTTTCTTAACAGCTGATAGGTACTTTTTGTGGATTTTTACCAATCCAAAAGCAGCCCTAAGATTTACTGGATTAAACGTCTTCACAGGTAACCTGATTTCATCTTTCAGGCCACTCACAAAACAACTAAGCAAATGCCTCTCAGACAAGCCTACCAACCTATTGGAGAAGGCTTCAAACTGTGACTTATACACAGCAACATATGTGGTCTGTTTCAGCTTAGTTAATGCCTCCATCATATGTTGATGGCCCAAACCTCACTTGCATTGCCATAACCAATGACTCCCAAGAATTGAACTGACCTGAGTCGAAAGCAGTTTGATACCAAACTAATGCCTCACCCTCCATATGATAAGAGGCCACCATGAATTTTTGATGAAATGGTGTTTGATAAAAATCAAAGTATAGATTTGCTTTAAAGACCCATCCAATAGGATCAGATCCATTAAAACGTGGAAAATCCAAACGAAAACTTCTCTGAACACCCCTATCCTCATGACCTTTGGGTTCATTCATATTAACATTTGAAGACTCAACCAAGGAACGTAACATCTCAGAAACTTGTTCTAACCTTTCTGACATTGTCGAAATAGCTTGTTGATGATTCTCCAGTTGTCTATGAACCATTTCTTGTTGCTTCTACGACCCATCTTGTTGACTTCTCAAAGCTCCACGCGTGGCTTCTGCCATCACAGGATCGAGTACTACTGATACCCATTGTTATGGGTAAACTAATGATTTACCCAAAACGAGATAACAATTGCGGAAGAATTGCAACGAACAAAGACAAAACACAGATGAAAAAAAACCCAAGAATCACTTTCTTGATTCTTGTAAGAGGCTTTCGAGGAACCTCCAACCTCCTGACTATTTCTTATTGATATTTCTGCACAAAAACTTCTTACAAAGCACTCAGTACTTATATAGCTCAAATGACTAAATGCCCCATATTACAATGTTACAAAACTCACCATATTGAGCCTCACTTTCTGTTAAAACCGTTATTCTTATTCATTTATAAAAATGCACAATTTCATTAATTCCCCAAAACTCCCCGTTTAAACCTCTCAAACTCTCGACTAACTTCACATTATTAACTAACTCCTCTAACTAACTTCTAGCCGTTACAATTTCTTACATTGTTTCTGCACATGGGTCTAACTGTCTTGTTTGTTTTGTTCATACAATGCCATTCATAGTACTATTTTGGAATCTCCATGGCTTAAATCTAGTAGGAGATTGTATGCCTATATAAGCTACATTGCTTTGCGGGAAATTGACACGTCAAAATTGTTGTCTGAAACTCTATCAAATCCAACTGGAGGTGTGTGATCTATCCTACTTATTATTTTTTGGGAATGCGACAGTCTTCATGATTACTAAAATGAGGGCGGTTAGACTTTATTGTGGATAAGAAATGGAGTAATTCTCAATCCCTCTAGTTTAGCTGGTGAAATTATCTTGGGCAGCTTCACTCAGATAAAGGGGGTTTCTGGATACCATTGTTGTGTAGACGAACCATTAAATCAAATAAGCCTGAATGATTCTCCTTTAAGGCTATGTTAATGTATGGGAGTAGATTTACCTGAAGTGGTTGTGATTTGAATTACTTGGCACGAATGACTACTTGGTTCTTCATAGATTCTGTATGAAGAGGACAAGATGCTCCTAATTTTTAGATACGCCTATGTTGTAATTGCTTGAGCAAAATGTGTAGATATGATTACCAGAGGGAAATTTCTCATGAAAGTCTTGTTCTTTAAACTAGTCGATTTGTTATTTTCATGTACTAACCACCACCACTTTCTCCGGGCTAAGGATATAGTTATGAATCCTAGCCTATCATTTAAACTTCTATTAGCCTCTGAAATTGTGGGTGCCGAGGATAGGCAATATCATGTGGACACAATTCTTTAAGGCCAGATATTTAAAAAATGGCCAACATTTACGAGAGGTAAATCCAAATAAGGGCTCTCGGTTTTGGTGTTCCATTATTAAAGTTATGCCTGAAGTTCTAGAGCATGTTCATTGTCGGATTAAGGAAGGAAAAGTATCTATTTGGTTTGATCGTTGGCTAGCCTCGGGACCACTATGTGCATAGGTTCAGGATGTGAGAAACAAAAAAATGCAAGTTAGGGAGTACTGGAATAGAAATGGGTGGAATGTTGATATGTTGATGGATTTGTTGGGAGAAGAACAGGCTAATGTTGTGATGAGCTCAGCATTATCTTGTAAGGAGGGGCTGGATATTCCCATCTGGGAGTTGTCGATAGATGGGAAATTTACTACGGCTAGTGCTTGGGAGGTCGTTCTTGATCGCAGAAAGGAGGACCTGATGTTAAAATGGTTGTGGCATCCTCTGCTCCCTAAGCGTGTGTCTATTTGCATGTGGAAAGCCTGGTTTGATTGTCATCCGGTGATAGGCGTATACAAACAGTGGGAGTTCAATTGGCTTCAAGGTGCAATTGCTGTCAAAATAGAAAAGTTGAATCACTTGACCATGTTCTTTACACGAGATCAATTGCTCAAGAGGTTTGGAGAAAAGCAGGGGTGGTTTTGGGTATTAACTGTATGGCAACGAGAACCTGGAAAGCTCGAATTATTTTATGGCTAAATTGTGCACGTCGAGCATTGCAATATGGAACGCTAGTTGGCCTGCTTTCGAGTTTGATCACCTGGAGCTTATGGGGGCGTCGATGCAAGGCTCGGATGGAGTCTGTTTTTGATACGGAAAATGGAGTTTGGCTTAAAGTTAAATATTGGTTACGAGAGATTTCGAAAAATATGAAAGGAGGTGTTCCCCCAACCTGAACAGAATTTCAGGTTCTTCGTGCTTTGAATATTTTGACTAGATCTTTTATTAAGCAACCTCCATGTACAGTTAGATGGCATAAACCTGGGGCAGGGTGGGTTAAACTTAATGTGGATGGAAGTTGTCGGGGGAATCCAGGTAGTTGTGGGGGTGGTGATGTTATAAGGGATGATAGAGGAGCATGAGATTGAAAGTGATTCTTCTTAGGTGGTACTTTGGCTCTCAAGGGGAAGTTGCACTGCATGGTACCTCTGGGATTACTGGGAAGAACTCGTAGCAGCTTTGAGGGGAATTACTTCTATTGTTTCTCATGTTCTTAGAGAGGCCAATCAAGTCGCGGACTTCTTTGCAAGACAAGGTGAAGCTGGTCTTTCTCAAAGGTATGGAGTTCAGGATAGTCTACCGCAACTAGTTCGGGGCATGATTAAGCTGGATGCTTTGGGTCTTCCTTCCTAACGTCTTTGAAGATTCAGTTTTGAAGTGATCTCACTAATGTCTATATTTTGGTGGAAAATACATCACCTTTTTTGTTGCAAGAAAGCAAAGTTCTGATCGTTGTTCACATTATCATTTGACACAGTTGTTTGATCAACATGAACCAAAAAAGAATCATCCAACTAAAGAGAACTGTTCTTAGATGCCTTTTGTTGAGCATATATTTATCTTCTTTTCTGATTTTTTTTGTTTTGTTATGGCAAATCACTATATGAGGATTTCTTGTGTGGTTGTTTTTCTTGATCTTCAAATTTTTTAGAAGAACTTAACTTATTAAAATACTATCTAATTGTGTCTTTAATCAAATATTATTAGAGTTTTAATATAATCTTACCATTGTTCATTATCTTAGTGGAAATAACGATTTTTCCAACAATTAGATAGATTGGCACACGAGTAGAATCGATTCAAACGACGAGGAGCATTTAATATGAAATTTGTATCCAATAGCATAGTGAGAATGGTACAAACATTTGTATTAATTTCTACATTCAACAACACATAATGTGTAATTATATGTAGTACTCAAAACCAATAATTATTAGAAGACATAATAGTGCAAAGCACAAAATACTAATGTTAGAAGGTAATAAATAGATATGAACAAAAGAAATATAAAAAAATCATACATTCAAACTAAATAGTAAAAAAACTAGGGGTGCTACCCGCATGGTGTGGGGTTGGGGCACCCCCTCCCCGCCCCCCGCCCCATACCATGCGGGTGGCAGGATTTCATATCCCGCCCCCCGCTCAATCCATTGTCTAAAAATTTTTTTAATCTAAATTTTTTTTTAGATCCAAATTATAATATAATTTAAAGTATAAATTGAAATTTATACAAAAAATATAAATTCATTAGAGTTATATTTATGATTGCCTTAGGCCAACCATTATATAGGAGGTCAAAGCAATCCATTAAGTTGAAGTTGAATTCAAGTTTTTAACAAATTGTATATATCTATATATAATATATTTATATAAATTTTAAAAATTAAAATTTTTTATATTAAAAAGGGAGGGAGTGCGGAGCGGGGGGCGGGGGCAACGGGTTGGGGTGGATGGGGGCGGGGCCCCGCTGCCCAACCCTAAAAAAAACTAAAAGAAAGCAATTAAGTATAATATCATAAGGACCGAGTTAAAAATTTGGAAACCTACTTATAGATTAAGCATCTATACGCAATTCATAATATACATATGTTGAACAAGAAATAAGTTTCAACTTTTACATAAAACTATTAAAAAAAGGGAAGTGGTTATATGTGGAAATTCTTAAGTCGAGCATCTATAGAAATGAATAAATTCTTAAACTCTAATCATAAAAAAATATTATAAGAAAAAATACAAGGAAGAAATGATATTTATTTAATATTTCAAGATTAATTTTTATCTAATAACAAAGTATATGAAATAAAGATACTTACATTTTTAAAAATTGAAAATGCAGCAACTTTTGTTAGTCCAGTTTCTTTGATATTGTGATCAATACCTAATTGAATATTAAAGTAAACTGAGAAATAAAGATAACCAATTTTTTTTTAAAAAGAAAAACAGTAATTTTTATTAGTATAAATGTAAAGAAAGTGTTATAAAAAATAAAAAAGATACAGAAAACAAAGAGATTGATATTAAATATAATAATTTACATTCATTTATTCCAAGTGTATATACAGATAATTGATCTAATAATTCATAAGAGTTATTTAAATTCAAAGTTTATAATGATTTCAATTTATTATTCCGATTTCTATACAGCTCCTTCTACAGTTAAGGGATTTTTTTTATTATTATTATTAATTTGAGATACTTATAGCATTATCTACAAAATTTAAAATTTATTGATGTAACAAAACATAGAAAGGCTAGAACATTTGTTTTAGAAAGATAAATAAACATAAAGAACATAAAATGTTATTCAAATCCTTTTTATTTATTTTTTCATGTTTTGAATAAAATTATGGATTCTGATTTATTTATCTTTGTTAAACTTGATTAAAGATTGTGAAAGAAATATCTAAGAGCTTCAAAAAAATTGCTTAAGAACTTTTATTTTAGAAATTTATATATAACAATACTTTCTTATCAAGCAAGAAATTACAATAAGAATGTTAGATTGGTTAAAATTCCAGAGATAAATTTGTAACTACTTAATTTTTTTCCGCCGATTATTGTCAGGCTCTTTCTTATTAAAATAGAAAGATTTTATAATTTAAAATATTTATATCATTCTTTACAAGAATTCATACTTATATTAATGTGGCAAGACAAAAAAAGCCTAAGAGGTTTCTCTTGTCCCCAAAGAGGTAGAAATGAATGCCAAAGATTTGAATGAAATAACTGAAGAATATTATAAGGGTGGTTCTGATTTTTTTACATTTATTTAGAATAAAAAGCTGGTTCAAAATATATCTATACAAACATTTTTAAACAATGTAAAAAAATTAAAACCACCTTTATAGTTTTCTTCTATTATTTTGTTTAAATCTTTTTCATTCATCTCTATCTATTTGGGGACAAGAGAATTTTTCTAGGCTTTTTTTTTTTTTTTTTTGCCATGATAATGTAATATTTTTATAAAGAATATAATAAAGATTTTAAATCATATAATCTTTAATTTTGTATGAGGAAGAAGTTACCTGAGCAATCAAATAAAATCGGAAATAATGACAAGTAATTACATCAATGAAATTCACCATATGCTAACTTATTATTGTAACTTGCCAAGAAAGGTTTGTTTATCAAATTTTATTGTATGTTTTTTAATCAATGTGACAGAAGTATCTAATGGTCTAAATGAATAGTTTTTCTTAAGAATTCTCACTTACCAAATTTTTGTTAAAGTGTTATTCAGAAAAGATTTTGGTTAGTTGTATCTTTCGAAGCCATATCATGTGTATCTGTTATGTTGTTTAATTTATTTATTAATTAATAGAGTAACATTTGTTTTATTGTATGTTTTTTTAACCATTGTGCTCGTCTTGTTATGAATCAATGATCCAAGCCTAAAGCTTGTGGTTTGATTGGCATAACTCTGAAGCCTCCAAAATAGAGGTCTTGAGTTCGAAACCTCCTCTCCAAATATATCTAAAAAAAAAAAAAATGATCCAAAGTTTAAAATTCCATTTACAGTTTGCTTTTGTAATGGGTCTAGCTTGAGCCGTGATGGGCTTGGCGTGCATAGCCTTATGGTTGGTTAAGACAGGCTTTTGTTGACAATCCAAATTTAAGGAATTATTTATGCTCGGTTTGAATATACAAACCTATCTCATCTCATTTTATAATTATAATTTTTTTAAATTTTCATATAAAATATAATAAACAATTCAAAATTTTCAAATTTTAAAATAATAATAATATTAAAAATTATATTATAATAATATTTTATTCAATTTTCAATAAAATATCTCATTTGAACTGCGTAACCAAATGAGGGCTTAGACTATGAGATTTGTAGAGGTGCTTATCTTTATGAGTAACATTATTAGGCTAATGAAGAAGATAAGTTGGGATGTTGAACAGCCTAGTCTTAGGTAACCATGTCCCAAAATTGAGCTTGATGGGGCTATATGAGTTTTAAAATGCTCTTTTGAAAGAATATATCTATTTCTTTTAGCATTTTTTTTTTTTTTGAAATAAAGATATCTCATTCCTTAAAACAAATGTTGAATACAAGGAGGAGATTCCTCCATAAGAATGCATTCTTCCGTACAAGAAAGAGCAACTTTTGCCAAATTATGGGCAATAACATTAGTATCCCTACTAACATGAACTATAGACCAGCTGAGGGTCTTTGAAAGCATGAGCTTGATGTCACTAATGACCAACCCGAAAGTACTCCAGCTGTCTTCTCTGTGTTGCACTACTTTGACCATTGTTAAGGCATCACCTTCCAAGATCAGGTGCTGTAAACCCAGCTCGGCACAAAAAGAAGTAGCTCTACGAGCTGCTACAGCTTCACCAAGTAAAGGATCCGGAGCCAGGGCCATTGAAGAGCACAAGGAAGCAATGACATAACCCTTTGAGTTCCTCACAACCACACCAATTCCCAGCTTTGAGTTACCTTTGTCAATTGCTGCATCCCAGTTGGCCTTGAATACATTTGGTGGGGGAGGAGACCAATGGGTATTTGGTAACTTTTGGATCTTGGTTTGCTTTATACCAACCTCTATTCTAAGTTGAATGGCTGCCAATTCTGTATGGATTAAGTTTGAAACTTGAGAGGGAGAATGGAATTGTTGTTCAAAGATCCAAGTATTCCTCCTTTGCCAAATAGCTTTAGCAATGACTGCTAATTCAATGATTTCTTGAGGAGATAGCCGGGCCATCAAAGCTAACATAATATCTTTGAAGGAGCCTTCAAAGATGCTAAGCTTTTGTATTCTTCTTTAGCTCATGGACCATACATCCTGAGCTGCTCTACAAGACTAGAGGGCATGGGAAACTGATTCAGGTTCCATCGAGCAGATTGGACATAGAGGTGTTTCACTCACTTTTCTTTTATGCAGGTTCAACTTCGTGGCTAGGGACTCTTTCACTGCTCTCCACAGAAATGACTTGGTTGCTTGAGATACTTGGATACCCCACATTTTGTTCCAGAAGTTCGAGTTGGATCTCTGTGTTGATGATTGCCCCATATTAACTTCTTTTAAAGAAGCTTGGAGATGATATGCACTCCTTACAGAGAATTTCCCATTGCTTGAACATCTCCAGGTCAGTGTGTCTTGGCTCCTACATGGGCTTATGGGGATCTGGCTAATCAAACTTGCCTCAGCTGTTGTGAAGATTGCATAGATAAGTGATAGATCCCATTGCATAATCTCAGGATTTATGAGTTCAGAAACTCGAGCTTCAGCATCTAGAATAGAAATTGGGGACTGCACTTTGAAAGTTGAGGGGCATGGGAGCCACTGATCTTTCCATATTTTAATCTTACTTCCATCCCCTACTCTCCATAATAAACATGCCTTAAGAACAGGCCTTGCTAGGAGGAAGCTTTTCCACACATAGGAATCAGTTGGCCTTGTTTTGACAGAGAAAAATTCACCATGAGGGAAATATTTAGCTCTAAGCACCTGAGCAGCAAGGGATAGAGGGTTTTGAATGATCCTCCACCCTTGTTTGGCCAGAAGGGCTAGGTTGAAGGATTCAAAGTCCCTAAAACCCAGACCTCCTTCCTGTTTTGATTTCCCTAGAGCTTGCCAACTCAGCCAATGGATCTTGGACCTATTGTTACTCTAATCTCACCAGAATGATTGCAGCAATTGGTTGAGTTTTTTAAGGATGGTTTTGGGTAATTTAAAGATCCCCATGTTATATGTAGGTATTGATTGCAGCACTGATTTTAGCAGAACCTCCTTCCCTGCCTAAGACAAAATGTTGGTCTTCCAATTGATCATCTTAGCTTTGACCCTATCCAATATTGAATTGAAAGCCTTGGTTTTGTTTCTACCCACATAAGAGGGTAGGCCCAGATACGTGTCAAAAGCTCCTGAAACTTTAATTCCTAATTGCTGTAATATAGCTTCTTGAACATTAGGCTTGGTGTTACTACTGAAAAAAATTGAAGTTTTCTCAAGATTCAATCTCTGACCTGAGACTAGTTCATAGGTGCTTAAAACTTGTTGCAATCTACCCCACTCTTCTGGATTGGATCTACAAAAAACCAAGCTGTCATCTGCAAAGAACAGATGGTTGATATGCATGGAGCCTCGAGCAGCTGGAATTCCTGAGATCAGACCTTGCATTTCAGCTTGGTTTAGGCTATGACTGAGAAATTCTGAGCAGATGATGAATAGGTAGGGAGATAGGGGATCTCCCTGCCTAATACCTCGAGATGGAGAAAAGAATTCTTGAGGGACACCATTGACAAGGATAGAGTATGTGACAGTGATAACACACTGCATCACTAGCTCGACCCATTCACATTTGAAGCCCATCCTCAACATCACTTTGCTTAGGAAGTCCCACTCTACACGGTCATAGGCTTTGCTCATATCAAGCTTGAGGGCCATGAATCCATTTTTCTTCCCTTTCAGCCTTGTTTGCATTGAGTGCAGTAACTCATAGGCAACTATCACATTGTCTAAAATCAGTCTTCCTGGAACAAATGCGCTCTGAGTGGGAGAGATTAGCTGAGGCAGGATGATCTTGAGCCTGTTTGCTATGACTTTGGAGATTATCTTATAAAAAACATTACATAAACTGATTGGCTTATAATCTGAAGCAGATAGGGGGTTTTTCTTTTTAGAGATCAGAGAAATGAATGTTTGGTTGATTTCTTTTAAGCTCTTTCTGGTATTAAGGACTTCCAGAGCTGCTGCAGTTACCTCCCTGCCTATGATGATCCAATGCTGCTGGTAAAACACTGCTGGGAAGCCATCTGGGCCAGGGGAACCTAAAGGATTCATTTCTTTAATTGTAGTTTCCACTTCCTGTTCAGAGTAAGGGCCTGAGAGGGTGTAATTCATATCAGTACTAACTACAGCAGGGAAGAGATTAAGAGCTTCCTCGATATTTTTTGGGTTAGATGAATCAAACAACAGTTATGTGTTTGATTTCTTTCAGCAGTTAGTTTAATAATTTGGAGATTTTTATGTCATTTTGTGTTTGCTTTTGGATTTTGGTATCTCTCTCCTGTTGTGGAATAGCAGAGGCTAGGTTAAAACTGTGACAAAAAAGAAACGCAAATAATTTTTTTCTTGAAATTTTTTTCTAAAAACCTTATACATTTTTAACAGATATATAAATAAACATTCGGTTTAGTCCAATTTTGTTAAGTTGAGTTTCTAAAATAGTAAATGTACAATTTTTTTCTCTTTTTCCTAACAACATTAAGCATTTTTTTTTTTCAAAAGATAAATAAAAATTAAGTTCAGTGACGTCTTGTTAAGCCCATGCATTGAATAAAAAACCTCAACGATTTTATAACTTCTTTTTCCTTATTTAATTTTTAATAAGTTCTCATTATTCAAAATCATATCTTTATTTTTTTGTAAGGCCCACCGTTTTTTTTGTTTTTTAAAACACCAATTTTATAATATCTTTTTACTTTGATTTTAAACATTTTTAATCAGTTCTTTTACTGATGTTTTGTTTAGTTGAACAATCGTAAAGTTTTTTTTTTTTTTTTTCACTTGGTTTAATAAAAAATGACCTTTAATCAATCAAAAATCACCTAGTTTTTTTTCTATACCTACAAACATAGACCAAAATTGTTCTTGGTCTGGATAAATATTACTTTTACAAACTTTTTTTTAACTACGTTCAGAATACAACAATCATACAATTCCTTCCATTTTTCTTTTCTTTTTCTTTATTATTATTATTATTTTTTTTTTTTTTTTACGAAAACTTATCTCGCTCCCCTGAATATTTTTAAAAGACATAAAGATGAGAAACAAAAAAATAAATAAAACTAAAAATTCATCAACCAAAAAACATAAATTGATTCAGTAATGTTTAGTTAAGTCCAATTAGTTTTACTTAACGAGAAGCATATCTCTGTTTTCAATAAAATCCTTCAGTTCTAATGCAAAAATAAAAAACTAAAATCTTAAAAAAATGAACCAAAAATAACTTAAAACCCAATATCATACAAACTGAATGATAAGCAGGTATCAGTTTTTAATAAAACCCTTGAGAAAAAACTAAAAGCCTAAAATAAAAGAACATTTATTAACCTATTAATAACAAAATATACAAATCCAATAATATATACAAAGGGGAAAAAATAATCAACATTCAAAAAATATAAATTTTTAATCCACTTGCTCAAATAATACCAACATAAATATAAAAACCGGGAGAAAATAAAACTAGAAGATATATACATAGTCCAAACCAGGTTGAAATCCAAACCAAAAAGTACTAACCAAAATATACAATCTTGTAAAAACAACAGAAAGACATATAAACCTCAAAACACCATCATTTCTCAAATAAAATACTTCAAATTTCTTGCAAGAAGCAAACCAACAAGTCATAACAAATAAAGGGAAAAAAAATTCACTAAAACACCAAAACATGGAGCAAAATGGAAGTTATATATATATTTTAGAAAGATAAATAAACAAAAATATTCTCTAAAGTCTAATTTTTTCATTTGTTTCTTTTTTGACAAAGACCTCATTTTTTTTTTAAGAAGAGTAAGGGTCACCTGTCCAATAGTGACTACTCCCCAATTTTATTAATAACCCTCACTTGTGGCGGAGGAAAATCGTGGTTACAAAACAAGCATCTGGGGTACAAAAGTAGACCCAGCATGCGGAAAGATCCAAAAAGTAAACAACCAGGAAACAAAAACAACAAGAAACATGAAATTAACTAAAACAAAGAGAAGGTAATCCGGCATAATCCATGCGGATGAGACCACGTAAAGCACGGGGAGTCTCCGTCAAGTTCGAAGCAATTAAATCTCTACCAGAAGCCCCATGTTTGGCTAACCAATCTGCAACTTTATTTCCCTCTCGAAAAACATGATGTATCGAGCAAGTCAGGGAGTTCATAATGTCCATAATGTCCTCCCAGAAATCCTCCAGATACCACACCCCACATCTTTTACTCAACCACCAAGAAATAACAGTCATAGAGTCAAGTTCAATTTCCACAAAATTTAAATCTAAGGATTTACAAACCTGTAATCCATGAAGAAGAGCTAGAAGTTCAGCCCGATTATTAGAACCTGTGCCAATGAACGAAGAAAAAGCATGAATAATCTGACCATGATTATTTCTAATAATCCCACCTATACCAGAGGCCCCCGGGTTACCCAAACTACTGCCATCTGTGTTCAGCTTAACCCAACCCATCGGAGGCCGTTTCCAAGTAATGACTTTGCAACACCTGATTGGGGGGCAAGCTGGTTGGACATTCAAGTCCTCAAGAACCTGCAGATCAAATCTAGATATATCATTAATAGCATGCATATCACGACAAATAAGACTAATCCACCGACGAACAGAGATAATAATGTCAGAGGCAGATTCAAAGCGACCCTCCATACGAGCCAAACAGCAACGCCGCCAAATTCTCCAAGTGATAATCACCGGAAGGATACCTACAATAATGCCAACTTGAGACGATAGTCTTGCACGGCGAAACCAAATCTTCACCGTGTCTTTCCAATTGCGGCCAATCGGGATGCCGAGTCTAGCCTCGAAATAACGCCAAACGGATTGCGCAATATCACCTGCAAAAAAAATATGATTTTGGTCCTCATAATGACCGTTAGCACAACAATCACAACGGGAGGTAATAGGAATACCAATACGACGAAGATGATGATCGACACTAAGGGCCATAAACCAAGCTTTCCACATATGGATAGACATTTTAAGAGGAAGATTCTTATGCCACATCCAAGAATGCCCCTCAATAGTATCACCCCTAATACGGACGCAATCCCAAGCCGATTTAGTGGAAAACAATCCATTATCATTATTGGTCCAAATCAAAACATCCAGACCTGGTTTAGCCTTACAAATATCCTCTAAGATACCATAAAAATGATTCGGCCCCACTAATTGAAGAATGAAATCCACGTCCCAATCATTATTTAATTGGCAATCCTTCACTTGAAGATTGGGATGACCCACAATTTGCATATCATTGACCAAAGGTCCTTTGTCCCGCCATTTATCATACCAGAAAGAAACCGAGCCGTCTCTAAGCCACCACTTAGAATTATCCAGGACTAAAGGAATGGAGTTAGCAATCATTTTCCAGAACCTAGTACCCTTAGACGGATCAACCAGGGCCCAAGGTTTAGAACCCGCGTACTTACTCTTAAAAAAATTTGCCCATAAAGAATTACCTTGAATGAGGTTCCAAGCAAAGCGAGCATGAAGGGCTTTCTGCATATCATCAAGATTCCTAAGAGCCAAGCCACCTTCCTCCACGGGACGGCAGATAGAATTCCAGGCCACCCATTTTTTCTTACCTTTACCATTGTCCTTCCCCCAAAAAAAGGTACTCATCATATGATGAAGGACAGTAATAGTGGAGTGCGGGATTTGAAGGATGGCAAAAAGATGGAGAGCCATACTAGACAGAACATGTCGAAGTAAAATAAGACGGCCACCTGCCGAAAGAAATATCATCTTCCATCCCGAAATTTTATTTTGGAAATTAGAAACCATCTCTTCTAGATGCACATGTTTGAGACGACCCAAAATTATAGGCACTCCAAGATATTTGAAAGGGAAAGATCCTTCTGAAAATCCAGTCCTCCGTAATAATAAGCTTTTGCGCAATGGAGAGATATGTTTTGAGCAATAAATAGCAGATTTAGAGTGGTTGATGCTCTGACCCGACCAACTCTCATACTTATGAAGCACTGATAAAATCTCCCTTAGAGCTTGAGGGCTGCCATTAGAAAAAAGCACAACATCATCAGCATACATAAGGTGAGAAATTATGGGTGTACCTCGGGCCTGAGAGAAATGCCCAAATTTTCGAGCCTCCACACTTTGCTTGATTAATCTAGAGAGAATTTCTTGAAGGATAATAAAAAGATATGGAGAAAGGGGATCACCCTGACGCAATCCCCGGCCACCTGGAAAAAAACATTTAGTCGTGCCATTCATCATAATAGAATACCAAGGAGTCGAGATACACGTGCTAATAAGAGCACAAAAATTAGAGGAAAATCCAAAACAGCGAAGAACCTCCAGAAGAAAAAGCCAGTCCACACGATCATAAACTTTAGCCATATCCAGCTTAATCATGATATTACCACCATGGACCTTCTTATTAATGGAGTGGACCATTTCCTGTGTGAGACTAATATTTTCAAAGATACTTCTCCCCGGGATGAAGGCACCTTGTTCCCAAGATATCATACGAGGAAGGAAATCTGTCAAACGGTTAACATTAATTTTGGAGCATATTTTATAGAAAACAGAGCAAAGACTGATAGGCCTAAACTTATCAAACCCAGAAGGAGTATCAACCTTAGGAATTAAGACAAGGAAAGAAGCAATAAAAAATCTTGGAAGCTGCTTAGAATTAAAAAAATCAGAAATGGCTTCCAAGACATCTTCTCTCCCTATCTCCCAACAACTAATGTAAAAACCAGAACCAAAACCATCAGGACCCAGGGAACTGTTAGACGGAATAGAAGAAAGAGCAGAGAAAGCTTCATTCATGGAGGGCACTGCACACAACATAGCATTATCAGAATCCGATATAATAGAAGAGATAAAGGTCGATAAATCAGGTATTAATCTATTAGGAGTGCCCTGCAGAAAGTTAGAAAAGAAATCCACTGCCCCCTGATGAATACTTTCCGGAGAACTGTAAACCATGCCATTCGAAGATCTCATTTCCACCACTCTTTTACGGCGTTTATTAGCAAGACAGGCATGAAAAAATTTCATGTTGCGATCACCATCCATATGCCAATTTAATTTCGACATTTGAGCCAATCTGGTATCTTCACGATGGAGCCAATCCTCTAATTCAGCATTAGCAACAAGAAGATCCCTTTCCATAGTTTCATCCCATTTTTGTTGGAGATTCTTTTCAAGCTCCTCAATTTGCTGCTCAAGAGAATTAATATGCATATTAGTATACCCAAAAACCTTCTTATTCCATTCACGTAAGGCGATCTTATTGTTCTTCAATTTAAACACCAGCTTAGTAAGACCATGACCACCAACCGGGATAGACCAAGCCTGACGAACACACGATAAGAAATGCGGATGATCTACCCACATTTGTTGAAAGCGAAAAGGCGAAGGGCCATAAGAGAAGAGGTCCATCTTGAACTCTATTACCATAGGAGAGTGATCAGACGTAGTGCGCGGAAGATAAGAACAAACTGCATTAGGAAAGTAGGCGAGTAAAGAGAAATTCATGAAAACCCGATCTAACTTTGCCCAAGCCCGAGCAAGACCTGACTGCCCATTACACCAGGAAAAATTTCTGCCCTTAGAATTCATCTCAACCAAACCACCATGGTGGACCCAAGTATTGAAGTCCTCCATTGCCGCAATTGGTCGAGGTGCACCACCCCTTCTCTCCGAGTTATTTCGGATAATATTAAAATCCCCAGCAAAAATACAAGGTTCCAAACCCATAGTTTGGGAACTAAGATCCTCCCATAAGCTTCTCCTCTCATACATACTGCACTTAGCATATATAATATTGCACAAAAAATGATAGGACCCCATGTTAACACGAAGAGAAATAAACTGCATATTAGACCGCACCACATGAATATCAAGAATATTGTCCCAAAAAATCCAGATTTTACCACCATCAATAACATTCGATGCAAAAGAATCAAAATGTAAATAATGTTGCAAACGGATAGCTTTGTCCAGATTTTGAAAAGGTTCCAAAACCGCCACCATCTTAGGTTTGAACTTACCAACTAACATCTTCAGTCTACGACGAGAGGTGCCAATGCCACGGGTATTCCAAACAATAATAGAGTGACTCATAAAGATAAGGTAGAGGGGCGGGTAATGACCCTAGTCGAACTTCTAACCTTTTCAAATTTTTTCTTTTGATATATTTTCTTAGACTGTTTACCTTCAGCGTCTGAATAATAATCCTTAAACTGAGGATGCACTTCCGGATGGAAATTCGTGTCAGGTTCGGAGTAGATATCTTCAAGGTTATTATCCCGGATTTCATTTAGAGTCCCAACTATTAAACCAAGATCACCGTGTTCCATAACATTATTATGATCTTCCTCCAGAATCAAACGAGAAGACTCTTCTACATGACAAGAAAAAGAGTTTTTATGGTTTGAAGGAATACCTGCCTCCACCCTTGGCACGAGCCTCCCGCCTTCAGCATGAGCAATCTCCGTAAAAATAACCCTCTGGGCATGGGATGGGGAGGTGTTGGGACCTAGTACCATGGTATCAACATTTTCGGTAGACTCTGTTTCAGGAGGGACATCACGAGTAAGAATACCTGCCTCCTCACTAGGCTCTATCACCCCGCCATCTTCATGAGTGTTAACGACTTCCATGAGATTTTCCCCCTGGGCAGGGGTTGGAGGGACGTTGGAGGGTTTTTCCGAAATAACTGGTTCATGCTCTGTTTCCGAAGTAGGATCTACGGGATTTTGCACCTCACCATTCTGAGTATTACCAGCGTTGATGCCCCCCCTGTTCTGAATCCATTTTTTTTCCACCACGTTTTAGATCCTTTCCAGCCCGACATGTCTTAGGGTTATGACCCTGCACTCTACATTTACCACAATACGCAGGCAACATCTCGTAGAGAATTTCTTGTTTCCTACTCGTTGGCAGGCCTGGTGCACCAATCCAAAAATATGGAATCGGTTCCTTGGCTGCATCCATTTCCAAACAAAGCCTAGCTCCATCAGTCCGGGTAGCACAACGCGTTGGGTTGTCTTTGCGAATAAAACGGCCAATCGGAGCAGTAAATATCCGAAGGAATGACTCTTGATAATAGTTGGGAGGTAAGCCCGGGAGCAATATCCACACGGGAACGTTCGAAGGTTCATGATCCTCATTAAATTCTGGAGACCAGTGAAACGCACGGTAAGGCACTCCATTAATTTCACAAGACTCACGGGAGAGAGCTTTCAAAAAATCTGCTTCTGTAACCATCCGAACGAATACGTTGCGTGGCAGTTTCATAGAGGAGACGACTGGAGTAGAAGAAAGGCCCCAACGGCTAGAGATAAAAGCACGTATGGCATCCAGAGAGGGCCTTTGTCGAAGGAACTTCATCACTAAGGAGAAACGGAATGGCTCCGCTGATCTGCTAATTTCTTCTTTGGAGAACTGGAAAAATATCTCTCCCTCCATGACTTTAGGTGCGTGAGGTGCTACAAAGATTTCAGGAAGCAGCTGTGGAACCGTAGCAGCCATTTCAGCAAAGGTCATACGGCCAAGAGCATGGCCATCCATGGCTGCCATGCAGCCTCAACGACGCAGAGGCCAAACGTAGAAGAGCTGGAAACAACATGAAACCCTAGCAGAGCACGTAAGGGGCAGTTTCGGAAGTTGTTATATTCTATTTCAAATTCATGACCTCATTAAAACCCTTATACCTTATAAAAAAAAAAAAGTAGAAATGACAAATCCAACAATATATAAAAAAAAATACTCAACACGTTAAAAAAATAAAAATTTCCCGAAAAACAAAGATCCAAAATTTGAAAGACAGATATAGATGACAAACATAAATTAAATAAAGCAAAAAAAATTCATCAACCAAAAACCAGAAACTGATCACATCATGTTTGGTTAAGTCCAATTAGTTTTTACCTAATGACAAGCATGTCTCTATCTTTTATAAAATCTTTCAGTTCTAAAAGAGAAGTAAAAAATAATACCCTAATAAGAAAAGAGTTAAGAAAAATTCAGAAAAGAAACATGCACCAAGAAAATGAACAGAGAGAAATACACAAAGGGGGAAAAACTCACAAAACAAATATAGAACAACGAAAAAGGAGTAAGAGAAAAAACCACACAGTAAGACCAACACATAATATGAGAAAAAAAAAAAGAGTGAATCTCGAAAGCTAAGAAGAAACTTGATTTTTTGAAGAGAAGAGCTTGGGTGAGAAAGATTTTACACACATGAGAGAAGAAAAAAGAACACAAATGAGACTTCAAAAGACGCATAACCATTTATATATAAACCAAGGGTAAAAAATGTAACTATGCAAAAAAACAATACATTAATCAGCCAACCACTCCAGGATAACAATGAGAAAAAGCAAAGAAAAAATATTGACCGACTGACACACGTAAACCCAATCCATTAATCTGATTCACTGCTCCTTTCCCAAACACTAAACTCAACGAATAAGAAGGAGAAAAAACAAACAAAAGAAGACTGAGCGACTGATATACGTATACCCAACCCATTAGTCTGACACACTGCCCCTTCCCCAAACACTCAACTTAACGGATAAGAATGAGAAAAATAAACCAAAAAAAAAAACTCTGACCTACTGACAAATATTGACCAAAACACTCAATTCATCCCTTCAACTCGACACACTGACATACTAACCCATCTGCCCATGCCTTTCTCCAAACTGAAACCATCCATTTCCCACCCAAACAATAAAAGAGCATAGTTAAGAACCATGTAGTTAAGAAACCAAATAAATTATTTAAAAAAAAAAACAAAACAGTGAAGTTTAACGAAAAAAGGGAACTGCCCTTCATATAGATTCACAATGAAGTAAAAATATAATATTGACAGTCAAGAAACACAAAACCAATACATGTCAAACATTATGTTTAATGTCATCTTAAATATAAAATAAACAACCTATGAGTTATAAAATGAGTTATATAATACATCATTTTTGTTAAAGGCTATGTTGTTAATAAAACATAATATTAGAACAATTATACTCCATACTCACTGCTAAATAAGCAAAAACCATGCATTATATCACAACGACATACCCACCAACAAGGATGATATTTTCAATAAATGCATCAAAATTAATTTGATTCATGAACCTTTTTTTCCTAGAAACAATGATAGCAAAAAAACTTGAAATCATCCCTTAGATCCAGAGAGACCTAGACACTAATCTTAACAGATTTTAAGAAGCAAAAAATGAAAAACACATTTTGAGCTACCGATGAGAATCACGCCCAATAGCATTTTTTAAAAAAAGAAGAAGAAGCAACCGCTAATATCATACGGAAGAAAGAATCCTAGAGTTAATATGAGCCTACAATATCAGTTGGTTTGTTCTGGTTATACTCCATCTTCTTTGACTTGACCACCTTCTCTAGTGTCTCTTGATCCCATTCCTCTATTGTTTTTGAAGAATACATGCATAAACAAACACCAACCAAGTCAAAATCATATTTAGGCATTCACCAAGGGAAGAAAAGGCGGATCTGGCCGTGTGTGTGTGAGAGAGAGAGAACTCATGAGAGATGGGTCCGTGTGTGGGGAAAGGCGGAGGAGCTAGGGGTGGCTAGAAAAGCATAGAGTGGTCGCTAGAGGAAGGGGAGCTCGATGGTGATGGTGTTGTGGTGTGGGGACTACATACGGTGGCGTTATGGTGGAGAACCCGTGTTAGACCCATTCGGGAGAGGGAGTTGAGGGAGGGAAGGGTGGCTTGGGTCCATGGGGGTGGTCGCTGGCATGAGGGGAAGCTGTTAGTGGTAGCGTGATGGCTAAGGCTGGCCACGATGGTTGGTGGAAGAGATTAGGAGGGAGGGGTAAGGCTACAGCGTGGGAGAGAAGAGAGATAGGGAGAAGAGGAAAGTGAGGAGAAAAAGGGAGGGAGCTATTTAGGTATCCTAAATCTTATACAACGGTGGAGAAAGAAAACTAAAAGAGACAAAAAAAAAAAACAAAAACTGAAAGTATTTGTACCTTCGGACACTTATTGCTCTATGATCATCACACCTGGCTAAAACGTCCTACTCTTGTTCTCCAGCTGAACAATCAAAATCATCTGAAAAATATTTAGAAATAAAGGGTGAGTTCTCAACAACTCAGTAAGCAGAGAACATATACTAGCATGTAAACATGAGCATTTATAGAGTTCAAAATGCATAACAAAATACTTTCTTTCAAAATGCATAACAAAACGTTTTTGATTTTCAGAATGTAGAATCGGAATATTTGTTTTCAGAATGCATAATCAGAACATGTTATCAAAATATTAGAGCAAAAGTTTAAAAATATTCATAATGAAAATCCCTTTGGCATTGCATAAACTAAAAAATCACATCTTATCTTATCATATCAGAATACATACCATGTTTAACCTACGCGGTAGGGTCGTGCAAACCGTAGTGGCCAACTGAGCAGAAATAGAATGTGAATCTTCCCCTTATTATTTTCGGAGTCCCGATTGTGCATACAGGAAAGACCACGCAGAAAACTACTTTGCTTCCAAAGTGGGTGCATTGGAAACAAAAAAATTAGTACCAACCCAAACAGAGGCCACAGTTTTACACACGTGGTAAGGTCAGAATGGAACAAAAACAAAAATAGAATATTATGCCAGAGGTTTTTAGAAATCATATCATATCATATCAGAGTATAGAACATCTTCAGAACAGAACAGAATCAGATCACAAAAACATAATTTATGCACAAAATTTCATATTCGCTCTCTTTTACACAGTTCAGAAATAAAATGTCAAAATAGCTCATGTCTATACCAGTCATGGCAGAAAAATACTTTATTCTCAAATAGAATCTCATGGGTAATGCAGAACAAATAACTTAGGTAGTTCAATTTTTTTTCATAACAAAACATGCATACTTTTCAAAAATCAACCTCAACCCATTTTATTTTTGTGCAAAGTCTAGTATAAGGATCTCGCTTACCTGGACTTTTTAACTTAACAGAATTTCTCCACAGCAATACTGAACAAAAATCAATCGTCACCTATTAAATAGCTACGTACTCCATAAATTTCCAATCAAACATGTATATCAATGCTTAAACTTGAAAGACTACATAACCTAATTTTCCTTAAAAGAATCAATCTACAACTCTTACAACCCTAAAATATAATCACTTCCCAAATTATCTTAATATAAATTAACACTTCCGAATTATACATTAATTCTAAAATATTTATGTAAAAATACAATTTTTGTACCAATATAAAGGAAAACTAGACCCAATTTAAAAGAATATAATTACAAATTTTCTGAAAAACATTGAGGCTCTGGCTTAGAACTCAAGGGTAAAATCGTCATATCCTAGATCTAATTTTCCCTAACCTTACGTAAAGAGCAAAATACCTTTATATGCAAGGCAACATTTTTATTGGAACTAGAAATGCATGCGACGGAAAACTCACTAAAACTGTAAACTTAAACCAACTAAACGCTAATTACACTGTCGTGATCCACTAAAATTGAAACTTGTTTTCAAGTTTGAAAAAGGAGGCAGCTAGGGGTGTAAATTTAGACCGAAAAATCAGACCGGACCGGATGGTCTAGTTTTGAACCGGTCTGGTCCGGAACCGGTTCTTAGATTTAGAGGACCGGCCGGGACTGGTCCGGTTCCGGTTTTGGGATATTCCGGACCGGTTGTGGAAATATGTAACTATAAATTAATATTTTATATATAAAATTAATATTATACAAAATATTTTTTATATATAAGTTTTATATATAATATATAATTATATGTGAAAGTTGTATATATAATATATATAATTATATATCAAAATAATTTCATATTATAATTTATAAATTATAACATAAAAATTTCAAATGTTAATCTTAAATATGAACTTTGTTTGTTATATTTGTAATTTGTTTGATCATATGTTATTAATATAAATTATAATTATATATAGTCTAATATATTATATAGCTATACTAACATAGTAATATATAAGTTTATAACTAATAGTCTAATACTAATATATTATATAACTATACTAATAGTGTAATATTAATAGTTACTATTATATATTTATATAGTCTAATATGTTATATAGCTATACTAATATATAAGTTTATAACTAATACTAATATATATCTATACTAATAGTCTAATATTAATACTATTATATGGTCTAATATGTTATATACCTATACTAATATATAAGTTTATAACTAATACTAATATATAAATATACTAATAGTCTAATACTAATATATTATATAACTATACTAATAGTGTAATATTAATAGTTACTATTATATATTTATATAGTCTAATATGTTATATAGATATACTAATATATAAGTTTATAACTAATACTAATATATATCTATACTAATAGTCTAATATTAATACTATTATATGGTCTAATATGTTATATAGCTATACTAATATATAAGTTTATAACTAATACTAATATATAAATATACTAATAGTCTAATATAGACTATAGTTATACTTATACTAATATAGTTATATTAAATCACCATAAGTTTATAACTAATAGTCCAAAAAAAAAGCTCCCGAACTCTCCCCCCCTAAACTTACCCAACATCGAGATCGGTCAGAGGGGGTGGGAGCTTAGGCTCCTCCCCCCTCACCCTTGTTCATTTCCCATCTGCATTTCCATTTAGTGTAGTTTTAGTTTTATTTTTGTGTATTTTCAGGCCAGCCAAAAGGGAATCACGTTCGTGACTTTCCGGCACTCGACAGACAACACGCGCCCCACCAGGAGATTGCCCTGCCGCCGATTTGCAAAACCTCCAATTGCGGCCTCCATCGGAGCGACGCGTCGCCCGCACGCGCGAGTCAAAGATTTCGGAGTTCGCCAGCGCGTGACCCCCACGCGCCACCAAGGAACTTTCTGCCGTTGCAACGCGCGGCCGTTCCCGACTCGGCACCTCTGGTTCTTCCAAGCTCGAACGTCAGTTTCTCCTCCAACTGCCTTTTCGTGCACTGGTTTTTCGCTTATAGTGTTTCCACATTGTAATTTACTTTATGTCTTGTTTTTACTTTCTAGTAAATAAAAATCCAAAAATGTAATGTCATTTGGACCACTCCAAATGGTTTTTGTGTCCCCGCTCCGCGTTGGCGGAGAAGATGGGGTTTCCAACTCCATATCCCGCTTAGTCGGGTATGGAGGTTTGTTTGTTGGGTTACTGTTACCTCTATCTTAGATAGAGGGGTGCTGTCTCTCAGACTTCTGTCTGTAGAGATTGCCGTCTGGATTAGACCATGCCAGCCACGGAAGTGTGCTGGGAAGCTATTATCGTTTGTAATTGACTTTTTAAGTCAACTTTGTAAATCCTATTTCATGAATGGAACAAGATCCACTTTTATCAAAAAAAAAAAAAAACTAATAGTCTAATACTAATATATTATATAACTATACTAATAGTCTAATATTAATAGTTACTATTATATATTTATAATAGTCTAATATTAATACTATTATATGGTCTAATATGTTATATAGCTATACTAATATATAAGTTTATAACTAATACTAATATATATCTATACTAATAGTCTAATATTAATACTATTATATGGTCTAATATGTTATATAGCTATACTAATATATAAGTTTATAACTAATACTAATATATAAATATACTAATAGTCTAATATAGACTATAGTTATACTTATACTAATATAGTTATATTAAATCACTATAAGTTTATAACTAATAGTCCAAAAAAAAAGCTCCCGAACTCTCCCCCCTAAACTTACCCAACATCGAGATCGGTCAGAAGGGGTGGGAGCTTAGGCTCCTCCCCCCTCACCCTTGTTCCTTTCCCATCTGCATTTCCATTTAGTGTAGTTTTAGTTTTATTTTTGTGTATTTTCAGGCCAGCCAAAGGGGAATCGACTTTTGTGACTTTCCGGCACTCGACAGACAACACGCGCCCCACCAGGAGATTGCCCTGCCGCCGATTTACAAAACCTCCAATTGCGGCCTCCATCGGAGCGGTGCGTAGCCCGCACGCCCGAGTCAAAGATTTCGGAGTTCGTCAGCGCGTGACCCCCACGCGCCACCAAGGAACTTTCTGCCGCTGCAACGCGCGGCCGTTCCCGACTCGGCACCTTTGGTTCTTCCAAGCTCGAACGTCGGTTTCTCCTCCAACTGCCTTTTCGTGCACTGGTTTTTCGCTTACAGTGTTTCCACATTGTAATTTACTTTATGTCTTGTTTTTACTTTCTAGTAAATAAAAATCTAAAAATGTAATGCCATTTGGACCACTCCAAATGGTTTTTGTGTCCCCGCTCCACGTTGGCGGAGAAGATGGGGTTTCCAACTCCATATCCCGCTTAGTCGGGTATGGAGGTTTGTTTGTTGGGTTACTGTTACCTCTATCTTAGATAAAGGGGTGCTGTCTCTCAGACTTCTGTCTGTAGAGATTGCCGTTTGGACTAGACCATGCCGGCCACGGAAGTGTGCTGGGAAGCTATTATCGTTTGTAATTGACTTTTTAAGTCAACTTTGTAAGTCCTATTTCATGAATGGAACAAGATCCACTTTTATCAAAAAAAAAAAACTAATAGTCTAATACTAATATATTATATAACTATACTAATAGCCTAATATTAATAGTTACTATTATATATTTATATAGTCTAATATGTTATATAGATATACTAATATATAAATTTATAACTAATACTAATATATAACTATACTAATAGTTTAATATAGACCATAGTTATACTTATACTAATATAGTTATATTAAATCACTATAAGTTTATAACTAATAGTCTAATACTAATATATTATATAACTATACTAATAGTCTAATATTAATAGTTACTATTATATATTTATATAGTCTAATATGTTATATAGCTATACTAATATATAAATTTATAACTAATACTAATATATAACTATACTAATAGTTTAATATAGACCATAGTTATACTTATACTAATATAGTTATATTAAATCACTATAAGTTTATAACTAATAGTCTAATACTAATATATTATATAACTATACTAATAGTGTAATATTAATAGTTACTATTATATATTTATATAGTCTAGTATGTTATATAGCTATACTAATATATAAGTTTATAACTAATACTAATATGTAACTATACTAATAGTCTAATATAAACCATAGTTATACTTATACTAAATCACTATAAGTTTAATACTAATAGTCTAATATTATTAAATTAGTACTATTATATAGTCTAATAAATTAATAATCACTATAACTAAATCAATATAGTCTATAACTATGTATTAAATGTATTACAAATATATAAAAATTATAATTATCATTTTAAAAAATTAGCATTTAAAAAAAAAAAGGAAGAATCATCTAGATTCTAAACATTGAAGAAAACAACAGAAAACGGCGCTGTTTCCTCTATACCAATTGGAAACGGCGCCGTTTAGTCTTCCTGAAAGGCAGAAAATAAACCCTAAAACTAAAAGTAAACCCTCGGTCCCTCAGTAACTCAGTTCACTCTCAGTCCTCTCTGTCGAGTGCCGACTCCTTCACTCTACCCCACTCGCCTCTCTGCCTCGCCTCGCCTCTCTGCCTCACCTCGCCGCTCGTCTCTGCCTCGCCTCGCATCGCATCGCCGCTCGCCTCTTCCTCGCCTCGTCGCTCGCCAAAGGTAATGTTTCTCCATTTTTTTTTTTGATCATTCCATTTTTTTTTGTTAGATTTAGTCTTTTAGATAAGTTTATAAATTATAACTGATACATTTCTTTTCTTCGATTTAGTCTTTTAGATTTTTTTTTTATCATTCCATTTTGTTCTGTTAGATTTAGTCTTTTAGTCTTTTAGATAAGTTTAGATAAGTTTATAACTGATACATTCAAAATTTGTAAAAACTAAAAAGTATAAGAATTTCTTTTCTTGCTGCTGGACCGCTGGTCAGTGGGGAAAAACTTTGTTGATGGTATGAACTATATCTCTCCAGGGGCAGAGTCCCTATGACAGTTTTCCAATTACATGGAACCCTGAATTTTTTGTTTTAGTTGCACTTGATTAGAGTGGGGATGACTTCCTGGATGCATGCTTAAAAATGAAGTTGATTCTAGGAACTACAGTTTCCAGGTTCAAGTGTATGTTTTGATTATATAGTTGTTTCCTTTGCAAAACATGCAGACAAGTTCATTTCTTGTGCAAACACATGGTAAAATTTGGGCTGACTTAAGTTCTATTATCTTTTGTTACAGATGAATCCTTCAAATGAAACACCCGGCGATATTCAACCTTCAATGGAAAGGAGTCAAAGGACCATGGAATCAATAGCGACTAATGATCCGCTTTCTCCCAACTCTAATGTAAGTAAGCCATCTACTGGTCCTGGGAGTGGTAGGAAAAGATCTATAGCTTGGGATTATTTTACAAAGATTAATACTGAGGATAAGTCGAAACCTAGGCTGCATGTAATCTTTGTGGGATGACTTATACTTGTGATTCTAATATAAATGGTATAAAAAATTTGTTGGGGCATTTAGAAAAGATATGTAAGAAATCTCCACTTAGGAAAGTAGATAAAAACCAATCTGTATTGGGTTTCCAGCCTGGATCAAGCAGTGGGGGGCTTGTACCTATTTCTTTTAGTGTTGAGGCTTATAGAGAAGCCTTAGTAGAAATGTTGGTTATTGATGAGCTTCCTTTTAGTCATGTGGAAGGGGAGGGGTTTAAGAAATTTATACTTGTTGTGCAACCTAGATGGAATGGGATTCCATCATGTCTAACAGTTGCAAAAAATATTTTTAAACTTTATTTGAGAGAGAAAGAGAAGTTGAAAAGTGCTCTTAAGGGGCAACGCATTTGTCTAACCACGGATACATGGACATCCGTGCAAAATTTTAATTACATGTGTCTCACCGCACATTTTATTGATAAAGATTGAAAAATGCACAAAAGAATAATCAATTTTTGTAAGGTTGAAAACCATAAGGGTGAGACACTAGGTAGACAAATTGAAGCGTGTTTGCTTGAATGGGAGAGGCCCAAAATAATGACAATTACACTCGATAATGCAAGTTCAAATAATGGGGCAGTTTCGTATATCAAAAGAAAGACAAAGAATAGAAAGGATACGATTTTGGAACATGAGTTCTTGCATATGAGATGTTGTGCTCATATCTTGAACTTGATTGTTTGGGATGGTTTAAAAGAATATGATCAATCAATTGCATGAATTAGAGGGGCTGTGAAGTATGTGAAATCATCTCCACAGAGGTGGAACACATTTAAGCAATGTTGTGAGAGTGAGGATATTACTTGTAAAAGTAGTATATGCTTAGATATAGCAACTCATTGGAACTCCACTTATATGATGTTGGATAAGGCTGAAAAGTTTCAAAAAGCATTTTAACGGCTAGAAGATGAAGATTCGGGATATATTAAGAACGTTGGGGAGGATGATAGTGAGGATGATGATGGTGTTAATGAGTTGGGTAAAGGAGGGGTATCCAAGTTAGGGCCTCCAACCGTGGATGATTGGGATAAGAGTAGGTTGTTTGTAAAATTTCTAAAACTATTTTATAATGCAACCTTGCGTTTCTCAGGGACCAATTATGTCACTTGCAATAGTTTTGTATTTGAACTTGCGACAATTCAAGCTACAATTAATTTGGAATGTGTGGAAGGGCCTCATAATTTGAGGGCAATGGCATTTAGTATGAAATCTAAATTTGAGAAGTATTGGGGAAATTTTGAAAAAATGAATCTTTTGTTGTATGTTGGGTTGGCTCTTGATCCTCGATATAAAATGCGTCGTCTAACATTTATTTTTGAAGGAATTTATGAGAATAATAGTTCAAAAGTTCTTATGTTGGTGGATCGGGTTAAAGATGCCTTGACTCGTTTATACGATAATTATTGTGAAAATGATGAAAGTGATGTTGGGGCACAAGATCAAACAATGAGCCAATCAAGTGAGAGAGGGGCTAGTAGTACAAGTTCAACTGCTGGAGTAGGTCAAGGTGATTTCAGATCATTTATCCGTGTACAATTGAAGAAGCGTTTGGAGTCGGAGAACTCTTTGAAGAGTAAATCTGAACTAGAGAGATATTTATCTGAAAAATATGAAGAAAATGATGTGAAATTTGACTTGTTGACTTGGTGGAAGGTTAACTCTATTAGATACCGCGTGCTTTCAAGAGTTGCACAGGATGTTCTTGCAATTCCGATATCTACAGTGGCATCTGAGTCGGCTTTTAGCACAACAGGTCGAGTACTGGATCCTTTCTGCAGTAGCTTATTTCCCCTTATGGTAGAAGCTCTTATTTGTACACAAAATTGGCTCCGTTCTTCTGTCCCGATTAACATTCGCACTTTAATGGATGATGTTGAGGAGTTTGAGAAAATTGATACAGGTATGTAGCATCATTCACTTTTTCTTTAACTATCTCTAAAGTGTAAATCATATTAGTAATTTGTTTTAATTGTTATGCTTATTTTTTTTTTCCTTTTTGTGTAGAGCTCATGGAAGATCTAGGGTAGGGAGTTCTTCATGACCTCTGTCTTTGGTTGGAGATAATTAAATTTAAGGTAGGTCAACATGTATAACATCTTTCCTTAAGTTTTTTTTTTCTATTTTTATTAGAATTAATTGCTTGATTTATTTTCATACAATTGCAAGGTTTGTTCAATGGACTGTTGGAGTTGGTGGCTTGGTGCATTGCAATTGGTTTTAATTATAAAGTTTTTTGTTGGATGTTCTAAGTTATTGTAATTTAGACTTCCAATTTGGATTTGTAATTTGGACTTGTAATTTGTTAGACTTTTAGCCTTGTAATTTAGACTTTTAGTGTTTGAACTATGGACTTGTAATTTTTTAGACTTTTGGACTTGTAATTTATTGAACTTTTGTACTTCTAATTTAGACTTTTGAATTTATTTTATTTCATAGGCTCATAGCAGATTTTTTTTTATTGCAGATTTTTTTTTTCAGTTTTTGTAGTAATATTTGTAAACTTGTAAATAAGATTTTTTCAGTTTAGTAAATTAGATTTTCAGATTAGTAAATCAGTTTTTCACATTAGTAAAGCAGATTTTTTTTAGTAAAGCAGATTTTTATAGTAAAACATATTTTTTATTTAAAGTATAAAACATATTTTTTTCAATCAGTTCTTTTTTTTTTTTAATAAACAGATTTTTTATGAAAAATTGTCAAATTTACAATTTAAAAAGACCGAAAAATCAGACCGGATCGAACCGAAAATCGGTAAAACCGAAAGTACCAGTTTTGGAGGATAATCGGGGCGTAATTGGTTTTGAAAATATAAGACCGGTACATACCGGTCCGGTCCTAGATTTTGGTCAAAACCGGTCCGGACTGGACCGGTTACACCCCTAGAGGCAGCGATGAGGCTCACCGAGGAAGGAGGCTGCACTAGAGTTTCGGTTGGAGCTAGGTGGCTTTGGTGGATATGATGGCGGTTGGGCGACTGAGTATAGAGGGATAAACCGATGAGAAAGAGACCCACTGGCGAGAGAAAAAAAAAAGATTACGTGAAAAAGATAGAGTAAGCTGAGAGAGAGTGACACGGAGATGTTGTTGGTGACTAGGAGTAGCGTGGAGTGACCATCGAAGTTTTCTATGCCGGTGGTAACGACGTGGAGGGGCTGGCATCGTGTGTGGTGGCTTTGAACAGAAAGGGCATTGGGCTATTGTTGCTCTATTTTCGAGGGCTAAAACAGTGGAAAACATTTGGTTTTGCGTGAGATTGGTGGCTTGCAGTGGTGCTATCGTTGGCTAGGATGCATGGGGTTGGATTTCTAACACAACAACACCACGGACGTGCCACTAGTCGTTACGGTCAGGCCTTGCTAGCGGCAGCAGAGTGGAGGTGTCGATTTGACCTTCTTTGATGAGGAGGACAAGCGGTGGCAACTCTAGTCTAAAGGTTGAAAGTGAAAACTATGTGCATGAGACTGAGGGCTAATAGTACATGTATATATAGAGGAATGGATGATCAAAAGAAAACCCTAGAGATGAGAGAGTGGCGTGCATGCAGTGAGTAAATGAACGCGACATGTAGAATGTGGAGTCTGAAATTATTTTCTAGGGCTAGGGCTCTTTAACCTGAAAATAATTGGCACACGTCTTAGATCTTGTATGGGGATAATGAACGAGATTTTTGCCTAAGTTTTGGGCCTTGACTCAACTTAAAAAAAATTACACTTGTCCTATAAATTTTCTCAGCTTATAAAAATTCGATATTCGCCGAAAAAGAATCTTAGGCCCGTATTCTCTTCCAAAAAAAAAAAAAATTACTTATGATTCCGAATGGGCTTTTCATATCTATAAACCCAAAAAATTTGAAAAGTGAGCCTGGTTGGGATTGGGTGTTACAGCTGCTGGCCATGCACCAAAAGACAATCATACCCCTAAAATAAAAGCAAAACGCACAAACTTATGCATTTAATAGCATGGCAAAATTGGTAAAACAATAAAAAAAGGGAAGGAAAAATGGATGAACAAAATTTACTATTCATTACTATTTCTAACCGATAGAGACTGTAATCATAGAATATATATATATATATATATATATATATATTTATATATATATCATAAGTTAGTTGGTTAGGTGTGTATCGACATACTACACCAAAACTTTTGATTCATCAACAAATATTTTGAGTTTTCTTACACATTATTACTATTGGCTTGGATATCCCATTCCTAATGTTCGTATATGACATGTTATTAATAAATTATCTTAGATGATTTTGAAACTTGTAAAGTGACTACCTTAATAATATCAATTCTGCTATATACAGTCGGGTTATACAATCGGTATGCAGTCGGATGCCACATCAGATTAAAAATAATAATAAATAAATAACATGTCGCCTCTGCATTTATCATTTCAATAAAAAAAGTGCTAAGTTCCATTTCGACTTCAATTCGTCGCCTTCAACCTTCGTACAAAAACCAGAAAAACCCATTTCGAAACTCATTTGCACAGAAGATTTTATTCATGAGATTATGACGGTTGGACCCCACTTCAAGGAGGCAAACAATTTCTTATGGCCATTCAAGCTTAAGGCACCCCTGGGTGGTTTGAAGAAGAAGAGAAATCACTATGTTGAAGGAGGTGATGCTAGAAACCGTGAAGATTTCATCAATGAGCTCATTCGGAGGATGAATTAGGTCCATGCAGCAGGATATTATCCTCTCAAAATTTTGAGGTTCTACTTATGAAAAAAAAATACCTATATATAAAAAAAAAAACCAGACTGAGGATGGATGCCACTGGAAAGAATTCTTGCTATAATGTTTGCTTCTATGCTCTTAGATCAAGAAGCAAACACCAGAACCCAAATCCTTCACGATCCGGTGGGCTAGGTCTCTTGAACTACTTCAACTCCTTTCTTTTCCACCAACGATTAATTCTTAAACCCAACAACCACAACAATAAACTCCCACATCCATAGATTTGATTGGCTTAATTTTGAAATGGAGTGAAATTAGAGAGAACATAAAGCACTTCAGACCCAACGAAGGAAAAAATATAAACACCCACAATACCCACTCTAGAAATGACTACCATAACTACAAATCTGATTTGAGGATCGCAGAAGAGGAGAGAGACAGAGAGACAGAGAGAGAGAGAGAGGTGGAATCGCTTCTGTGGGAGACGAACGGTTTGGCCGCAGTGGAATCGTCTTCGACTCGGTGTGGGACACGGAGTTAGTTTCTTCATGCAGAAGAAATGAATGCAGAGAGGAAGGGAATTGAGGAGAGGGAAACTGATGAGGAGGAAGTGCAGCTCGGTTTTAGTTTTTAACGGTGTGTTTTTTACACATCAGCAGCCGATTGCAAGCTGTTTACGCAAGACGACTGTATTTAGCATTTTACTAATAATATTTGGACGTAACAGACACAAGCTTTTGCCACATTTTGTTTGTTACCATTTAATTTAGGCAAATGTGTTTTTTTTTTTAATTTATTTGAACTTTTACAGTTCTACAAATAAATAACATAAAATAATGATAAAGATTCCAACTTTTTAAAATTTCATGATTTTTTAAATTATAAAATATAAAATAATTTTCTCCAAAAAACCAATTTCATCTAAACTAGGGGTGTACAAAATTCGGTCCAGATTGAAAGAACCGACCGGATTGGACCAAATCCTCCCTTGGTCAGTCTCAGTCCCATATATTGTGGACCAAATAAATTTGATATGGTTTCGGGGTCTATAAATTTTGGATTGGACCAAGACCAGACTGAACTATATATATATTTTAAAAATATTTTTAATAATTTAATATATTATTTTTTTGTAGTAATTATATAATTTAATATAATTTTCATCTAACCTATTATTATTGACCATATAAATTATTAAATAATATATGCTCTTAATTAATAATATATTATAAATAATGTGATAAAATTTAATGAAAATTGACAATTATTTATTAATAATATACTAAATGTAAAAAGTTTAATATAGCCTATTATGCATTAACTATCATAATACATTTACATACCCTAAGTTAGCAATTAACATCATAAATATAATTAATTATTTTTTAATGATTTAAATAGTTAATTACATAATCCACATTAAATATTTTATTTTAATTATACTAATTTAAATAATTTTTTTATTAATTTATGTGCAAAAAAGAGAAAAGATCGGACCAGAGTAGTTGGATAGGATCCGGTCCGGTTCCTTTAGAGTTCGGTCCAGTTCAAAAAATACCATCTAGACCGATCGGACCATACCGAGTTCACCCCTGCTCTTAACCTATTGAAAAAGAATGAAGCGATTTTTGTAATAAAAGAGTATTAGATATGAATTTCTTAATCCCAAATATGATTTATTCTCCATATATCATATATATATTTATTGAGAATCATGAATATAATAATTGATGACATTCATATATTGAAAGAAGAAAAATTTTTCTCATTAGTCACTGTTCACCATCACACACCTCATACCCTATGAATAGTATCCCCACATTCTATGAAAAACATCCCTATATCTTATGAAAAAATTTTAAATATAAAATATGAAAAAAATTTAAATGTAAAGTATGAAACATTCCTTGTTGAAAGAATATTGACATTAATTTACGTATTAAATATTTTTATTTTTTATTCTGTATTCAAATTTAAAAATTTATAATTTACAGTAAAAACTCCGCCTATTGAAAAACCTAGGCCCAAGATGTCTTAACCAAGCCGAATTTTGAGCCCCAAAGCCCACGTACCGTTGACCCAAAAAACATTTCATTTCTTTTTCTCTCTGTAGACAAACCAATGCTCCACATCTCTAGCTCGCCCTGTCACCGCCTCGCCACGCCGGCGTTGGTGGCGGTAAGGACTCCTTTTCGTTCATCTCTCCCTCTGTTTCTCTTTCTCTCTCTCTCTCTCTCGTTCCTTTCCCATTTTCTCTCTGTTCGGGCTCTGCGGCCGCAGTCCACCACACTCCAGTCCTGCACAACACACCACCGAAGACCCTCCCCGTCCAACTCCCTCTCAGATCATCACACACTCTCTTTTCCTCTCTCGGAAAGCCCAGCCTTTTGTGAGTTCGGAAACCCTAACCCCGGCTGCTACCTCGCCGTACTACGCTATCCACAGCGAGCATCCCTTCCCCATCATCTCCCTGTCTTCCTCAGATTTTCCTGCTCTTTCTCTCTCTCTCACACACACACGCACACACTCTTTTTCTCTCATTTTCTACCTCTCTGTTTCGTCGCTGTCACGAAAGTCGCTTCGCTGTCCACTCCCCTGCACCGTACGTCGCCGGTAGCTCCTCCGCCTACCTCTCTTATTTTTCCCCTGCTCCGAACACCCCTCCCCATCGCTCTCTCTTTCTCTGAGTCACTGTCGTAACCCTAGCCTCGCCGGCCACCACCACCTCTGGCTGATTCCATCTCGTATGATACTTGCTTCTTTCCCTCCCCCGTCACTCTCCACTTCCCATTTTCTCTCTGATCCGTAGCACTCTCGCCGAAATTTTAGGCTGCCGGCCACCCAACCTCTGCCATCCCTTCCTTTCAGCTTTTGTCTCCATCGCACGATCGTAGCATAGGCTCATAATCATAATTGTTGCTTTTCAAAGCATCAGACAAAGCTTTTATCCTCTCTGCTTCTCTCATGCTCTCTGTCTCTCTAATGTTGACTGTCTCTCTATCCCAGTAATGCGTGCGCACACACGCATTGTCCCTCTCTGTCAGAGACTCCCACGACGACTCGGAGGAACATCGCCTCACCCGCTAACGGGAACGCCCACGACAAGCAGCAGAACTCAAGACGCCTCGATCATCCAGAAATTTCCACTCCGTACTGTAAGTGGTTCTATGGACTGACCTTGAAAATGACTATTGATGGAATTATGAAATTATGTTCTCTGTGGCCGCCTGTGTGAAGTGAAGGGATTATTACGCAGTTGTGATGTACACACCAATAATATAGTCTAAGAAGAAAGGTCAAATGATGAAAAATGACTTTTTAATTGGAATGTACGGCTCATATTCTAGCTTTCGTGAGCTGATTTTTTCATCTTCTGATGTGAGGCTGCTGCTACCTAACCTTTAAAAATATGAGCACCCTTTCCTAGTCAAACCATGCAATGCAGAAACGTTCAATTAGGTGATAAGCTATACTGCTCCACCATATATGATTTTACCACTAAATAAATAGAAAGACTAAGTTGATTATTGTAATTTTGGTGGTTTTATTATTTATATCCTAGCAGATACCAGTGTGAAAACTTCTTAGGAAGCACTTCTTCAGCTACTTTGTCGTTGAAAAGAGGCCCATCCAGGGCTATCTGGAAATCTAGTAATTGGTCTTTCCATGACTAAATATCTCCATAGAAAGTAATTTCAGTTTCACAATGTTGAAGGAGTCAATAAACCTCTGCAACAGCAGGAAGAGGTCATGCCAACTTAACTTTCGTGAACTGCTTTGAAGCTTTCCTTGTCCTTGAGATCATGTCTCACGAACCTGCCCATGTTATTGAATTGATCTTGTCCCAGGAAAATAACTTAGAGTATCTTTCAACCGACATCTAAGAATTTACTATTTGCATCTTGTAATCTCTAACAAAAAGAGTTTTGCTATTTACAAGCCTGATGTCTAACACAACTTGTCATGGAATCCATTAAGTTAAAAAAAAAAATTAGAACACCTATACTTTTCTAATTCAATGGTAAAAATTAGAACACCGAATACTTTTCTAAGTCAATGGTGTGTCATATGTGTCAAAAAGCTTATAGATTTTTCCCTGACAAAACCCAACCAATTTCCAGATGTGTCAAAAAGCTTATACTTTTCTAATCTGTTTCTGTTTTAGTTTCCTGCTTTCTAGTGTGCAGTAGGTACTTCCTTTGTAAACTTCCTGTGTACTTGGGATGTGCCTATTCTTGGTAATAAATTCTTATTAATTATAAAAAAGAAAAAACTTTTCTGCTACAAACTCATTTTCTACGTGATCTTCTGGACGTTTTTGTATCCCCTACATCATTTGACTTGGTCGATACGATGTTTGCCTTGGGTAAATCAAAATGATAAAGATGAAGACTTGTGGGGCATTATTCCCAACCTCTGGAGCATCCCAGTATCTCATCTTCAAAAAGGAAAAAAACAAAAAACCCATTACTTCTAAAAACCAAAAGCTGATTGCAGCCATGAAGATTCCATCAAGTTCACACGTCCACATGCTGTCATACCTCATCGTGTTGTTGCTTCTCCCCTTGCTTTCCTTTGCAGCCGACCCCGATTCATTACAGGATTTCTGTGTGGCAGATCTGAGTGCCTCTATATCAGTTAATGGCTTCCCTTGCAAACCTGCCTCAGAAGTAACTTCAGATGATTTCTTCTTTGATGGTTTAACCAAAGTGGGTGACACATCAAACATTTTTGGCTCAAACGTCACTGGAGGTAATGTCCTTACTTTTCCTGCGCTCAACACGCTTGGGATTTCAATGAACAGAGTGGACTTTGCTCCTGGAGGAGTTAATCCACCCCACTCTCATCCTCGTGCAACCGAGAGCGGCGTGATCATCGAAGGGAAGCTACTTGTGGGGTTTGTGACAACTGGGAATGTTTATCACTCTAAAGTCTTGACTGCTGGGCAGATGTTTGTCATTCCTAAAGGACTTGTACACTTCCAAAAGAACGTTGGAGTAGGGAAGGCGCTTACCATCGCGGCTTTCAACAGTCAGTTACCAGGGGCTGTGGTCCTACCCTTTACTCTCTTTGCTTCAACACCCTCGATTCCAGATGATGTTCTAACAAGGTCCTTCCAAGTAGAAGAAAAGGTTGTCGAATCTATAAAGTCAAAGTTCAGTTCTTGAGCTAAGACCTTCCACTCCAGATAATCTCCCCTTTATCTGAAAATTGTGTTGTAGTAATTCTTTTGATTTGAGGTTGCTTGCCTCCCATTTTTGTATTGTTATTCTTTGTGTTGATTCATTGTGTTGATTTGAAGTTCAGTTCTTGTAATGCTTGTGTTGTTATTCAGGTTGTTTATCTTTTTGAAGCAGTTCAAATTTGGATTGTTGTAAGACATGATTTGCAATATCCTGAAAATTGTATAAGGTAGTCAATAAAATCTTATATTGTTTAAGAAGAGAATTTTAAGAAGAGAATAAAATCTTATATTCCCTTGTTGCTTGTGATAGCTGAAAATCAAGATTAATTGGTTAGAAAACCATGCAGCATATAATTCCAGTAAAGTTTTGGGGAAAAGACGTTTTCTGTCCTCCAACTCAAACTAATGTATCGCTCACCCTCTTAGCTAGGGGTGTAACTGGTCCGATTTGGTCTGGTTCTGGATAGATTTTGAGACCGAATCGGTATATACCGGTTTTGCATTTTCAAGAACTAATATCGCATCGGTTACCCTCATAAACTAGTACTTTCAGTTTTACTAATTTCGGTCCGGTTTTCCAGTTTTTAATATATATTAAATTTCTAATCTCTTATACTTATATATATATATATATATATATATTAATATATATATATATATATATTAATATATATATATATAAATATTAGTAATACACTAATACTATTGGTTTAGTACTGTTACTTTATGTTAGTGATAATATTATAATTAATATACGAATGTATATTAGTATTACTAATATATTTATAAAAAGGAATATGTTGAGAATTTATTAAGTCATAAAATGTAATTAATATATATTTTATATTTAAAACATATAATCAAATAAATGTTCATGTTTAAGATTAAAGTTTTTATGTTATAAATTATAATATAACATTATTTCATCTATAATTATAATTTATTAAAGTTATATATAATATTAATATATATAATATTAAAAATTAATTAAAAATATATTAATATGCTAACCGATCCATTCTGTTCTAGTCTGATCCGGTATTAGAAAACATTAAAATCAAGATCGGACCGATTATGACAGATTTTTAAAATAGAGGATCTAGTTTGGATTGAACCAATCAGTCCGGGCCCCTTTTTCGATTTATTTTATAGCTCTACTCTTAATGGTCAGACTTTGATAAAGATAAAGAATGCAATTCAAGAAAAAGTAATAGTTGGAGGACCAATATTTCAGTTTCGGTAGTTTAGTGTAAAACATATGTTAGAGGATGAAAATTATGTTCATCCCTATCTCTTTTATTTTCTGATCTATGTGCTACAAATGACAAAAATAATAGTACTCTTCACAAGAAGATAATTTATCACATATATATATATATATATATATATATATATATATATATATATTACCGATCAAAAAAAGAAGATAATTTATCATATATATAGATATTACCGATCAAAAAAGGAAGATAAATACAGCATATCTCCTCCGCGTATCCAACAAGAAACTGTGTAACAAAAGACTTGAGTATGATTTGGAAATAACAAACAACCCAACATTATGACATTGAACCAAAAAAATAGTCATGATAAACGTGTCAATGAACTAAAGGCATTCTAATTATGAATTAGAAATTATTAAATGCAGTTCGCTATTGCATTTCCAATCCCATTAATACAAATAGGTCAATATTAACAATAATGGGTGAGTTCGGGAAAAAATTGACAGTATGGTCTTCACATTACAACAATGAAAATATATCACCTGTTTTCCAGTGGAAAAATTATAGTTTATATTTAAATACCGTGCATATCCAGTAGTACCGTTATAATTTGGAATACTGGATGTTAAAATTCTCAACATTAGCTTATTCCAAATCTATTTAATTCGTATAACCAATAAAATTTATAAAATACCAATATTCAAAGACTATTTGAAATGTACTTGTGAAATGCTAAAAAATTCCAAATAAAAGCACCTTTATAAAGAGAATAAAATTACATACATGTCAAGTTGGAAAAATAATATGAGAAAAGCTTCAAACCCTAACCGGTGTAAAGTTATAATTTACACCAGCCAATAAAAAAGAACACGTAAGAGATTCACATAATTTATCGTGGGTGTGAGTTGATAACATTTCAATAATTTCCCTTTGTTTCTATCTCTTTGTCCTAAAGGCTTCCCTTTTCAATATCTCTCTCTCATCGCCATGACCTCGACAGATCTAATCTCTCTCTTGCAGTCTCTCTCTATCCAAACAGCCACAAGTCGCGAACTTGTCAATTTCCCTCTTCTCAACAAGTCGCAAAGTCGATTTGGAATGACTCATCTTCTTTAGGAATCACACTCAGCACCTCAAACGTTTATGCACAAAAAATTCACCCAACAAATTCAACCAATCGGCAGCATTATGAGTGTTTGCATTGATTATTAATATTCTTGAAATTTCTGGAGTCAATTATTTATGTAGTAGTACTCATGAACTCACACATAGTTTTCGACTCACACGTACATATAATCCAAAAGTCCAAATTAGTAACTGTAATAGCTAAATAAAACCACAGAGCACTAAATACACTTCGGCTTTGACTTCAGGAGAACAAGGGAGAGAGAGGTGAGAGTCCTCACTTCAACTTGAGAGGAGGACGACAGAGATCAATTGGGGGAGTGAGAGTCCTTACGTTGGCTTCAAGGGAGAGCGAAGGAGAAAATGGGTAGGGGTGAAAACCAGACCTTCTAATTTGGATGAGAGAGATATATATATATATATATATATATATGAAAAAGTCTACTTACAACCAGTTTGGATAACCGGCGCAGAACCGTGTCCTACATGGCACGTATGAAAACGACGTCTTGTCGTTTCCTGCTCAATCGATTTCATTTTAGTGGCATTTCACATAAAATTTTCTCCCACTCGATCTAGACCCTTCTCGCCACCCACATCTTCTCTTCTAGAAGCTTCTAGGTTCGCTGCTGTCGGGCCAAAGAGTCCTAGAATGATCGGATCGGAATCCACATCATAAATTCCAGCAGTAGCCTCCTCGATATCGAATTTTATGTCCTTGTCTATTAGATCCTTAGTTCTCTCCCCTCCATAGTTCGCATCCTCAAGAGGATCCCTTCTCGGTAATTCTGCACCCTCTCTGTCCAAAACCCTAGACCTAGTAGCAAAATCCTAGACCTAGCAGCAAAATCCTCCTATGTCACGTTGCCAGCTATCAAATTCTGAGAGGAATCGGCCACGACAATGGGAGTGAGCTCGTGCGTGGGCTCAATGGCATGGGGAGCTAGGTTTTGGTCAGAGGGAAGATTGGGCGCAGCAGAATTCAAGCAAGGAGCTACATAGACAATCTCTTCGTTGTCACTACCGGTTGGGCGATGGAGAGACGGCAGCGTATGGGACGCCAGGAAGGAATCTTGAGCTGCGGATGACGATGTTGATGTCGAAACAAAAGGTCGGAGCACGTCCGTGTATAGATCCTTGAACTCGTCGTCATCTTCCATTAGAGAGAGAGCAATAGAGAGAGACCCTCCCGTTTGCAGATTTCATTCGTTTCTTTTTTCTCTCTCTATTTTTTTTTAATATTAAATCAACTCACGTCAGTAGGTTCCGCGCTAGTTCCACGCCGGCGGTTGTGTGTAGAAGAATTGTACATATATATATATATATACCGAGTGAGGAAAGAGGGGAGAAGCAGAGATCTCAGGAGAGGGGGAAAAGGAGATTTAGATGATTCATTCTCTAAAAGTAATTATTCTTTATATTTGCTGAAATCCATACGTGTCGCACGTTGATTGGACAACTAAACCCACTATAATCACCAGGACCAGCTTCTAGGCACTGTCAAATTATATTGAATGACCAGGTGTCGAGGGAAAGGGAAAGGGGTGTGTTTTTTCTTTCGAGCAGAAATGACCGTGTTTTGTAAAGTTGGGAGAAAAAGTAAAATTGCTGTGCATGTCAGCTATAAATTTGGCATCAAGTAAATGTATAGTAATGAAATCTACCAAACCGAGCCTCAATCTTTTTTTTTTCTTTTGTTTTTTTTACTTGAACGCGCTACGCGAGTGTTTTTTTAAAAAATAAAATAAAATAAAAGAGAGAAAATAGATTTAATTAAAATAATAACGTTGATGTTTGAAGCAGTTCAAATTTGGATTGCTGTAAGAAATGATTTGCAATATCCTGAAAATTGTATAAGGTGGTCAATAAAATCTTATATTGTTTAAGAAGAGAATTTTAAGAGCCGACCCATGAGGCTAATCCGACAAGTGAAGCAACGCGTATTGGCAGCGCTGATGAACCAACCCTGCAGCAGACCCTCACCAACACCAGCACCAGCACCAAAGACGCTTCTCTCTCGCCCACCCTCGAACGCGCCTCCATCCACCGTTACCTTCTCGACGATGAACAAGAACACAGAACAAGAACATCTGGACTCCGTGTTCAAGCAAAAACGAGCGCTCCGATCCAGGGTCCGCAAGGCCCTCAAGGCTATGGAGCCCGACCTCAGATCCCAAGAAGGTACTTACAACTGTTATTACCCTTCGTTTCTTACATTGTTTCTGGCACATGGGTCTTACTGTCTTGTTTCTTTTGTTCAGACAATGCCATTCAGAGTATTATTTTGGAATCTCCATGGTTTAAATCTAGTAGGAGATTGTGTGCCTATATAAGCTGCAGTGCTTTGCGGGAAGTTGACACATCAAAATTGTTGTCTGAAACTCTGTCAAATCCAACTGGAGGTGTGTGATCTATCCTACTTTTAGACTTTATTGTGGGTAAGAAATGATGTAATTCTCAATCCCTCTAGTTTAGCTGGTCAAATTATCTTCGGCAGCTTCACCCAAATAGAGGGGGTTTATGGATACCCTTGTTGTGTAGACAAGCCATTAAATCAAATAAACATGAATGATTCTCCTTTAAGGCTATGTTAATGTATGGGAGTAGATTTACCTGAAGAGGTTGTGATTTGAATTACTTGGCACGAATGACTGCTTGGCTCTTCAGAGATTCTGTATGAAGAGGAGAAGATGCTCCTAATTTTTAGATACACCTATGTTGTAATTGCTTGAGCAAAACGTGTAGATATGATTACCAGGGGGAAATTACCTACGAAAGTCTTGTTCTTTAAACCAGTCGATTTTTAATTTTCATGTACTAACCACCACCACTTTCTCCGGGCTGCAAACCTTAGGTTTATAACTTTCACTTTTAGCATGAAACAAGATGATGTGTGACTTTATTACTTTCTTGAATCCTTGCTTACCACGTTTTTTTTATCACGTGTTGGGAAGTACTTACCTTTTTTATATTTAACTCAAGATGGCCACACACACAGAGGAAAAATACTTTATGTTCCACGCGTGGAGGACAAGAATTGTCACATGCGCATGCTGAGAATCTCATGTACTGATGATCTTGTTGCAAATTCAATGGACATCTTAGAACCATCTCCAGTGGATAGTGATGGAAACGAACGTGAAGATGGTAACTATTTCAAATGTTATAACCTATCTCTCTTGCTCTCACGAAACAACTTCTGCACTCAATTCACCTGAACCTAGCCAAGCTTTATACATTTTCCTCCCGTTCAAATATTTTTTGTAGGCCTAATTTTGCGTTTTATAAATGCATCTAAATACACTTACAAGGATTTCTTTTGGTGCAGTTATGCTAGCAAATGAGCCAGTTGATTTGTTACTCTTGCCTGGTAGAACTTCCTATTTTCTGATTTGATTAAAAAATGCTTAGCAGTTTCACAAACCAAAATGTAGATAATAGCATTTTCTACATTCAGGACTAGCATTTGACAGATCTGGAAGGCGCCTGGGTCGTGGTGGAGGGTATAGTTATGAATCCTGTCCCATCATTTAAACTTCTATTAGCCTCTGAAATTGTGGGTGCTGAGGGTAGGCGATATCATGTGCTCATTTGGATATAAAATCCCTATTTTAAGCTCCTAAAGTATCGGTATTCATTCAGACTCCAGATGCATTTATTTGTTGGTATGGTGTAGCCTCCGAAATAATTGGTGAACCAACTTCTGGAACTGCTATTGTATAGGAAATCTCTCTCTCTCTCTCTCTCTCTCTCTCTTGCATTTTAAAGGAATTTAACTACTTTTATTAGTCCTGGATGAAATTTGGCCTTTTATTCTTATACGCCAATTACAATTTACATGTTAAGGTCATGCATAACTAATGTTGCTTTGTATGATGAAAATCAATAGTTATTATGATACCTTCCTGAAGAAATACCAAGAGCTTGCAAAGGCAAGGGATTGGAAGCAACCCCTCCTTGGTATGTATGAATTCTTTTTTATTTTTGTATATGTAGCTGGTGAATTCTCGTTTTAAACAATTGCTCAAGGTCTTGTAGCCTGGTTATAAGGGTATGCTAGTCACTTGAAATGATTGCGTCTGTTTCTGCAGTTGTGCTGTCATATTCTGTGCAGATAATGGATGAAGGAGTTATAGCAGTCACTCCAAATGACATTCCTGTGGATGCTCTCGTATCCCCAATCGGTGTGATTCCTATTAGCCAGGCTGCCTTAGACAGGTAACACTATGTAAATCCTTCATTCTACTGATATTTAGATTAGTTGTGATTCTTTTCTGTGTCAAATCATTTAAGTATGTACAGGATGAAGCTTTGACATGCACTTGGAAGTTGAAATTGGAGTTTGGTTATGTCTTAAGCGGTCCAAGAATTGTATGGTCTCGATTGTTTGAAATAATACGATTGAACTATCAAAGGATTGGGATTTTATGTCATGATTGGTTATTTATAACCAACATACTCGGGATTTTAGAAGTGCCATTCATGCTTTATTTCTTAATAAATCAGTTTCATTAAAAGAAATAATATTCCTATATATGTATTTATGTAGATGCGCATGTGTACACCAATAATATTGTCTGAAAATAAATATAAAAAAATTTGTTTTGATTGAAGAGCAACTGCCTTTTTGAAGTCCACAACTCCTGGTTCAAGGTATCTGATGTAAGGTTGCTTCTAACCCCCATCCCACCTTTAAATATATAAGCCCCTTAACGATTCAAACCAGGAAATGCAGAAGTGTTCAATTAAGTGAGGTATGCTGCTACATCATATATGAATTTAGCCACTAAATAAATAGTAAGACCAAGTTGTGATTTCTTCTGGTAAATGATTATTTTATTGCTGGTTCTGTTATGTATATATCATAGCAGATAATAGTCCATGAAGTACTTACAGGTATCAGGGTAGAACTTCTTAGGAAGCAGTTCATCAGCTACTTCTCACTGAAGAGAAGGCCCAAGTCTACGAGGAAATTTAATAATTTGTCTTGCATCACTAAATATCTCTTTCAAAAAAAGAGTTTTGCTAGCTATTGCAGAACCGATGCGTAACCAAGTGATGTGGTAATTTGCCACGTTAGCATCTGACAGAAATTATAATAATAAAAAAAAGAAATGAAAACTAAGAAATATTACAAAAGTCATTAATCCCATCCAATACATAACCGAAGCTCAAAGCAACAAAGTATGATGAAAGAAAGCTCCAATCCCTTCCACCGGTTGTTCTCTATTCTCAAAAGAGCGCCCGTTCCTCTCATTCTAAATACACCACATAAGACAAAGATGAACCATCTTCCAAACGACTGCTATTTGGCAATTTCCTAGAAGCCCTCTCCAACATGCAAAGAGGTTCACCACCCTCTTGGACATCACCCAAGTAATTCCTGCTTTAGCGAATACCTCGTCCCACAAAACCTTTAACACATCACAATGAAGAAAAAGATGATCCCCCGATTCACACCATCTTTTGCACATAAAGTACCAATTCATTACAATGATACCACGCTTTCTTAACTTATCAATGGTAAGAATTTTTCCATGAGAAGCCAAACACCCAAAAAAAGCTACCTTAAGAGGCACCTTGTATCTCCAAATATTTTTCCAAGGAAAAAAATCAATTGGAGAATGTGACGCAAGGCCATTTATAAAAATTGAACCGAGAATTTCTTATTACAAAGTTAGTTCCAAAGCAATCTGTCATCCCCTCCAGAATTTATGTTTGAAGCATAAAGCAAGCTGTAAAAATTAGTAGTGTCCCATACTTCCCAATCTTGGACATCTCTAATAAAGCTTATTGACCATTGAGTAAATTCAGTAGAATTATCCATGTAATCAACCATGGAGGAAACTTTATTCAAAGCAATTCTATAGAGAGAAGGGAAAACATTCTTCAAGGCCTCATCCCCACACCATAAGTCATGCCAAGAACTGATCTGGTTTCCCCTACCCACCTCAAATATGAAATTTTTGAAGAACTTCTTCCAACTATTTCAAATGAATTTCCACACTCCCACACCATATACCCCTTATACTTCATTGAAGCACCAACCTCCCCAAATACTCCCGTATTTGGCATCAATAACAAGCCTCCAAAGAACATCCCCTTCTTGATAATACCTCCACAACCATTTTCCTAAAAGTGCCTTATTGAAAGTTTTCAACTTTTCAATCCCCAAGCCACCCAATGAAAGAGGAGTGCAGATCTTATCCCACTTAAGCAAATGAAATTTCTTCTTATTCTCCATGCCGCCCCAGACAAAAGCACGAAATATCCTTTCCATTCTATTGGCCACACCTGTAGGCAAAGGAAAAAGAGATAAAAAATAGGTTGGGATATTAGATAAGGTGCTTTCGATTAATGAGATTCTACCACTTTTGGACAAATAAATCATTTTCCAACCAGCCAATCGACACTTAATCTTCTCTATAACCCCATCCCAAATAGCCTTGGATTTGTGAGGTGCCCCCAAAGGAAGGCCAAGATACTTCAAAGGCAAGCTAGAGACTTTGTAGCCCAAAATATTAGCCAGTTCCCCTAAATTATTAACCAAACCAACAAGAATCATTTCAGACTTTGATAAATTCACCTTTAAACCGGATACAGCTTCAAAACATAATAGGAGAGCTCGAAAAGAACGGATCTGGTCGAATTTGGCTCACAAAGAATCAAAGTGTCATCCGCAAAGAGTAGATTAGAAACATTTAACACAACCATACGAAGGGCTGCCCATCGAGAAGCCCGATATGAATCCTTTATCTGCCACCACCTTAAACATTATGCTCAACACATCCATAACTAAAACAAAAAAGAAAGGGAGAAACAGATCCCCTCGTCTCAATTAGCGGGAGTTGTTAAAAAAACCAATTGGTGTACCATTGACCAAAACTGAAAATTTAACTTTGGATATGCATTATTTCATCCAATTACACCACCTTTCCTCAAAACCATACCTACCAAGGGTATAAACCAAGAAATCCAAGTTGACATGGTCAAAAGTTTTCTCCATATCCAATTTACAAAAGATGTCGGGAATGCCACCTATGATTCTACTCTCCAAGCACTCATTAGCAATAAGAATAGAGTCAAGAATTTGTCTTCCCTTGACAAAAGCATTTTGAAATCTTGTGATGATCTTTCCCATTACCACACTCAAACAGTTAGCAAGCACCTTTGAGATGATTTTATAAACACTACTAATAAGGCAGATGGGACGAAAATACTTCAACTCCATGGACCCAAATTTTTTTGGAATAAGTGCAATGAATGTAGCATTAAGACTTTTATCAAATTTCATAAATAAGTGAAATTCAAGGAAAACCTTTATGATGCCATCCTTAACAATGTCCCAACATACCTGAAAGAATGCCATGGAGAAACCATTTGGTCCCGGGACTTTATCTTTGTCCATTTCTCTTATCACATTAAGCATCTCCTCCTCTTCAAACATTCTCTCAAACCAAAGTGCATTAGGTTGGTCGATCGAATCAAACTCCAACCCATCAACTTTAGGACGCTAGGGATTAGGCTCCATTAGGGGCTTTTCATAAAAATGAACAATGTGGTCCTGAATTTCATAATGTTTCGTAATGTCATTACCTTCCAAGTGGAGCACCTTTATGGCATTATACCTTCGATGAGAGTTGGCGACTCTATGAAAAAATTTGTGCACTTGTCCCCTTCCTTCAACCCAAGGGCCCGAGACTTTTGTTGCCAAGAAATCTCCTCCATGAGAGTAATTGTTTCTAGATTAGTAGCAATGCCAAGTTTCCTTTTCTTCTCATCAACCAATAAAACCCCAACATATACTTTTTCATCAAAGCAAGTTAGCTTCTCTAAATGAGACTTTTTCTGATCCCTTAATTCCCAAATACTTCCTCATTCCATTTCCTCAAATCTTTTTTCAAAGTTTTGAGTTTACCTGCTAATACAAAACTGGGTGTACCCGATAATTGATAAGAGGACCACTACTCTCTTACTTTATCTAAATCCATCAGCTTTTGATCACATGTTCTCAAAGTTAAAATATCTCCGCCACTTATGCATACTCCCACAACCCAAGAGGATGGAAAAATGATCGGAACTTAATCTAAGGAGATGTTTTTTTTACATAAAACAGGGAAATGCGCCTCCCAAGAAGGGGAAACAAGAAATCTGTCCAACCTGGGCCATGCCCTCCTGTTCGACCAAGTGAAATCACCCCTTGCTAAAGGTAAATCAACCAAATCCAGTTCAAAGATTAAATCATAAAAATCAACCATGGCTGAACCAATACAAGAATGCCTTGCCCTTTCAATTGGATACTGGGTGATATTAAAATCATCACCAATACACCTCGCACCCTCTCACCAATTGCACAAGCCAGCAATCTCATCCCAAAGAAATCTTCTTTCACTGTTGACGTTAGGCCCATATACACTAGCAAAATTCCACCCAAAGCCATCATTAACATTAAAAAAAGAACAAGCCACCAGATATTCCCCAACAAATTCATCCACTAGATTTACAACCCTCTTATCCCATATCAAAATAATACCTCCTGAAGCCCCCTGAGAAGCTAAAGAAGCCTATCCCACATAAGAACAACCCCACAAACTTCTTATAATATTTATGTCAACAGATTTCAGTTTAGTTTCTTGCAAACAAATGGCATCTACTCTCCATTCCTAAATCAGTTTTCTTACTCGAAGGCGTTTACACAAGTCATTCAATCCTCGTACATTCCAAAAGAGAATCTTTGACTTCATAAGGCACTGCTGTTCATCCTATCTTTGTGCCTACTTCTACTAGCACTACCTTCCCTTGCATCATAATTGATAGAACAAACTAATCTCAGAAGCTTTGTTTCTTTTTGTGAGCAGGATCTAGCCAAGAAAGGCCGACCCACTTTAATGGCATTAAGAAGAGCTTTAAATTTCTCTTCAAAGCTCTTGCATGAAATCCCTATGCAATCATGGATTTCGTCCCCCTTCTGTAACGCCTAATCAAAATGAGCTCCTTCCTAAGAACACGCTGGAGGCATAGAGCAAATGGGACTAGGTTCATCCCCCAAATCTTCCAGTCCATTATACGAGGCCTCCACCCTTGACTCCCTACATACTAGCTGTAAATCAAGTTCTTCAACAGACCAATCATCCGAAATGTCCAAAACCTCATCCTCAGTGGTGCACAAATCCTTAGATAATTCCTCCTTGACATTCAACAAGGAGACACCCTCTCAAAATTATCAAATATGGCTTCACCAAATTCTAAAATGTTAGCTGGGAAGCATCGGTCTAGTTGGGGACGCTAGAAACACCTTGAGGATCGAGTAAAACCTCATTTCGCACGGCCACAGAGGTATCCACGGCCCCTCGACAACATATTTCCATGTTTGAGATGAAGATTGGCATCAACTCAAGAACAGGATGTTCGCCAGTAGGGCTGAACAAAAATCCAAAAATCTGACTCTGAATTCGACCTTGCTACGGCTCTGCTTCGACTCCAACAAGTCGAGTTGGAGTCGGAGTTTTTTTCTCCTAGGAAGTCAGAGTCAAAGTAGGAGTCGGAGGTGTTGGTGGACCGACTCGGACTCTGCTCCGATCCGACTCCGACAATCCGACTCTAGCTTCAACTCTGACTTCGACTACGACTCCGACTTTGTCCTCCGATTCCGACTCAGACTCCGCCTCCGATATTTTACATATTTTATAAAAATATGTGTTTTTCTATATATTAATCATATAAATTTTATATAACTATATTTTATATAGTTAGTTAAACTCAATAATATACTAGCATGAGCTAATTATTATAAAATAAAATATTTATACTATAATATATGTAGACTAAATTGACTAATAATAGTTTAGTATATGTAAATATCATACTATTACAATATTACTACCATGTAACACTAAATTACTAATGTATAAATATAATAACATGTAATACTAATGTCTAATAACATGTAATACTAATGGATAAACTCTAATCTATAAATTTATAATAACATGTAATACTAATGTATGATAACTAAAGTATTAATCATATAAATTTTAAATAACAATATCTTATATTAATTACATTATTTGGCCTAATAAATTCTTAACATATTCATTTTGATAAATACATTAGTAATACTAATATACATTAGTATATAATTTTATGGCTTAATACTAATACTATTAGTAATCCACTTTAAGTCTATATATAAATTACTATATAAATCACTATAGTATTAGTTATACTAATACTATATCACTATATGATACTATTAACTATCAGTGATATAGTTATATTAATAGTTATACTAATATTTATACTAATACTATTATATAGTTATACTAAATTAAAATCACTATAACAAATACTAATATATAGTTATGCTAATTACTATAACTAATACTAATATATAGCTATACTAATACTAATACAATTATATAATTATACTAATCACTAAACTATATATAGTATTAATATCACTATCAGTATAGTATATAGTATTAGTAATAATTTATTATCAATGTATTATTATATTCCTGAATGTATAACTATATATAGTATCAATATCGCTATAATATATATACTAATTATTATATGTAGTAGTAACACTATAATAGTATAATATATTGTACTAGTATATATTGATATATTATAAGAGTTATAGTATAATATATGTATAATAGTATAGTTAACTTAATATATTAGTATTAATATCACTTTAATATAGTATTTAGTATTAGTATTACTATTAGTATTGGTATAGTCTATAGTTATTTAGTATTAGTATTACTATTAGTATTGGTATAGTCTATAGTTATTTAGTATTATAATATATATTAATTTTGATAAATACATTTCTATAGATTTGATCATATACACTCATATAAATACATTATCATATACACTCATATTGGTTATGTTTTAATAAAATTGAAATAATGTTTAAAAAAAAAACTGAAATATGGAAGCCCAAATCCGATTAGTGAGAGCCTAAAATTGTCAAATTGGAATATGGATTAATAAAAAAAGCCCAATCAAAATGCCGAACTCCGACTTAGCTTTGACAAGTCAGAGTCATAATTGGAGCGGAGTCTATGCGAATCGGAGTCGAGGTAGGGCAGTCCAACTCTGAAACAGTCGATGCTAAGCCCTAGTCGCTGGCGACCTATTCTGTGATGGTAGAGATATGCTCTGAATGACTGCTGGAGATATCTGAGAGGTATTTGTGCTCGCGCTAGAGGAAGAGGACTTGATAGGATGTTTGACCAGCCACGTTTTGGAAACGAGCCTCGAAGTTGGGCCTCCAACTTTTTTGGTTGAGCCCAGCCCATTGCCACAACCATTTGTCAACTTAAGTCCATTATCAATAGATGATGGTGGGTTTAAAACAAATGGTCTATTCTTCCCCCTACTCAAGCCCATTTCCAAATTCAAGCTAGTGTCTATTTTGGTCATTACACCTGTAATCCTCTCCATAAATCCTGATAACTTCGCCTTAGTAGCCCATAACACCCATTCAACTTCTCACATCATTGGAGTAACCGTAGAATGCAAACCGCCCACCCCACATTCCTCCTTATGATGCCACTTGTCAACATGTGATGAAGATTGCCAACCATTTTGAACCTCATTGCCAATAACCCTCCATTTCCCCTAACTAACATCCTCCTCATTGTGGGATCTATTTCCTGCCAGAATTTAAGCTGGTTTCTTCAAGACCGAAACAAACGAAGCACCCTTTGAGAGGGGAACCTTCCCTGAAGGCAATGAACCATCAACCAGAACTGATTATCAATAACAACAATGTATCGTTCATTTCCTAATGCAGCTCAAAGGCTTATTTTGTCATGCAAGGGACCAAATCTTACTCCTATGGTACATATTAACAAGGTATTTCCTTGGTTCTTCAAGAGGAGAGACAAGAAAATCACTTTAGCCTTCCTGACATTAAGTAAGGCAGAAAGCAAACACAGATATCCATATTTGATGAGAGATCCATAAAAAGTGGATAACCAAAAAGCCTTGTGAGCCCTCCTTAAAACAATGATTTGTTTGGAGTATTATTGTTTCTCCCTTTAAGATTGGATGCTTTTGGATCCAAATCTTTTGTTTTATAATTGATAGAATGTTTTCTATTTGTAAGACTAATGCTAAATATATTATGCTTGCACATCGTCTTGTATAAGCCTTTACTACTGTAACGCCCTAATGGAAGGCCCAAAACACATGACCTATAATCTAAAAGCATTAGTCAATGATACAACTGGAGCCTCATTGTAACCTTATAAAGAGCAAGAAAGTATCATTTTCAAGTAATGTGGGATCTCATACATCACTTACCCTTATCATTTTTATATGGGGTATCACAACAACTATCCATTTTCAAGTGAAATGGAGAGGATTCTATTTTGTCCCTATTTTTTAATTTAACACCATTTCAAATAAATGTGATATTTGTATAAGCTGTTACATAATGGACAAAGTTTTTTTCCAAACTGGGTTGGAAGAACTTTCCACCACCCCATCTATAATGTAACAAGTGCCTGTTAAACACACGACAAACTTATACTTTTTAAAAGTCTAAATTAAAAACTTGTCATGTGTCTCTCCATAAAAGCATGTGCTTCTTATATTGATATTTAAATGGGTTAGAGGAAGTTAAAACTAGTCTTATCCAATCTTTGCTGCTTATTCTCTAATGATTATGTAAATATATATATATATATATATATATATATATATATATATATATTTATTTATATCATGAGTTAGTTGGTTAGGTGTGTATCGACATACTACACCAAATATTTTGATTCATCAACAAAGATTTCGAATTTTCTTCCACATTATTACTATTGGCTTGGATATCCCATCCCTAATGTCCGTATATGATGTGTTATTAATAAATAATCTTAGATAATTTTGAAACTTGTAAAGGCGAAAACAATGACCACCTTAATAATATTTGGACATAAAAGACACAAACTTTTGCCACATTTTGTTTTTAACCATTTAATTTAGGCAAATGTGTTTTTTTAAATAGTTTACTTAATTTTAATTTTACTATTTTAGTAATTTTTTTTATTAATTTATGTGCAAAAATAAGAAAAGAATGGACCGGACCTGACTAGATCGATAGGGACCGATTTCGTCTTGTTCCTTTAGGGTTTTGGTCCGGTCTAGGGTGGGAAAATCCTGGACCGAAGGGATTTGGTCTGATCCAAAAAACACCTCCTAAATCGACTGGACCAGACCGAATTTACCCTTACTCTTAACCTATTGAAAAAGAATGAAGAGATTTTGTAATAAAAGAGTATTATATGTGAATTTCTTAATCCCAATCATGTTTTATTCTCCATATATCATATACATGTTTATTGAGAATCATGAATTTGATAACTGATGACATTTATATATTGAAAGAATATTGACGTGAATTTGCATATTAAATATTTTTATTTTTTATTCTACATTCAAATTTAAAAATTTATAACTTATTGTAAAAAATCTGCCCATATAAAAACCCAGGCCCAATGATATTTTAACCCAAGCCCAATTTTGAGCCCCAAAGCCCAGGCCACGTATCCTTAACATTAAAAACATTTCCTTTCTTTTTCTCTCTCTCTTTAGACAAACCGTTGCTCCACATCTCCAGCTCACCTTGTCACCGCCACGCCACGCTGGCGTTGGTGGTAGTAAGGACTCATTTTCATTCATCTCTACTCTCTCTCTCTCTCTCTCTCTCTCTCTCTCGTTCCTTTCCCATTTTCTCTCAGTTCGCTTGCCGTTGCAGTCCATCACACTCCAATTATGCACAACACACCACCCTAGAGCCACCCCCTCCAACTCCCTCTCCGATCATCACACTCTTTCTCGGAAAGCCCAGCCTTATGTGGGTTCAGAAAACCAAACCCCAGCTACCACCTCGTCGTACTACGCTATCCACATCGAGCTTTCCACTCTCTTCATCTCACTGTCTTCCTCAGATTTTCCTGCTCGCTCTCTCTCTCTCTCACACACCATTTTCTCCCATTTTCTACCTCACTATTTCGTCGTTGTCATGAAAGTCATTGTCACTTTCCTCCACGCCCCTGCACCGTACGTCACTTGTAGCTCCTCCGCCTCCCTCTCTTATTTTTCCCCTGCACCGAACACCCCTTTCCATCTCTCTCTCTTTGTCTGTGAGTCACTGCTGTAACCCTAGCCTCTCCGACCACCACCACCTCTTGCGATTAAATTCCCATATCTTATGTGTTAAGACCTTTGTACTGGATGGGTGAATATGCTACTGGGAATGCAGTGAGAATTGCGTGAGTACAAGATGAAGATGACGAAATGAATTACTGTAATTTCAAACCATGGATTTTCAAGGAATCCATAACCTTCAACAGAAAAGACAAGGTCCAGATTTTACAAACTGATAAGTAAAAGACATAAAGACCCTTACACTATTTGCAGTTAAACACTACGTTTAAATGACTCAGTAAAACTACATTAAACAACTCATTAAAATGCACAGCAACACAGAAACTTGTTGTTACTATTATTTCTTCAAGCGACGTTGTGTAGCCTCCATATCTCCGTGCAATGTTTTGATCCTTCACAAATCCTCCCCCAATTCCCTTCGACATCATTTGCCCTAACTCTCCTTCAGCATGCCATCTTTCTCTTCAACACTAAGTCTACTCCTTTCTTCCCTACCATATGCGATCTCCATTACTGAGGCTCATAACAACGCACTCTTCTTATAAAACCTTGTCCACAATGTGTGGGTACAAGGCTTTGAGTTCCTAGGGTGTTTCTCATATGTTGTCTTCCATGTTGGCTCCAAACCATTTCACAAGCACCTCTGTCACAACTCGGTTGCCTCATTGCCTTTTACGGCATTCTACTATCTCTTCCGGTTAAGGTAAAATTTCCCCCTTTTCGTTTGTGGGCGACAGAGTGGGTATGACCTGTATTTTCTAACCAAGCTTCCTTTTCGAACAGGACACGTGAAAAATAGGGTGGATTTTGGCCATTGGTGGTAGATCCAGCCGATATGCTACCGATTCGATCCTCTGGACCACTTGGAATGGGCGGTAGAAATAGGGAGCTAACTTCATGTTGTGGTGCATGGTCACCGTCTTCTATCGGTAAGGCTAAAGACGGAGGTAAACCGAATCTCCTTTACTAAACTGCCTCTCTGTTCTCTTTTTATTTGCATATAAAGTCGTGCGATTTTGGGATGCCTGGAGACTATATTTTAATAGATCTAGAATTTGTGTTATGTTCCTCAGTAATTCTCCACTATTTCATTGTTGGATGTGCCTGGTAAATAAAAAATGAGTTTGGGGGTGGGTAATCATATGGGGCTTCAAAAGGGGATATCTTGGTTGCACTGTGATAACTAGAATTGTACCACCACTCAGCTACTGACAGCCACTGACCCCATGTAGTGCCTTGAAGCTCAAAAAGACTTTTCCAAAAAGAACTTAGGAAACTGAATCTCGATCCGACACAATTTTTCTTTAAAGCCCATGTAACTTGAAGACCATGTCCATGAATACCTGAGGCATTACCAGTGTCATGTTGGGGTGAGATAGTGCCATGAATTGGCCATATTTAGTGAATCTATCCACAACTACCAGAATGACTGAGGCATCTTTCGAGTTGGGCAGACCTTCTATGAAATCCATAGATATGTCTGTCCAAGCTTGATGCGTTATGGGTAATGGTTGAAGTAAACCCACAAGTGGGATAGTTTCATACTTCACTGCCTAACACACTTCACACTCCCTTACCCACCTCTTAGTATCTCTCTTCATTCTTGACCAATAAAAATCTCTTTTAGCACATTGGTAAGTCTTCAAATAACCTGAATGACCCGCCATGGGATCATTATGAATATAATTAAGCACCTTCTTAAAGAAAGGTGATCTTGGAACCAACAATAACCTCCCATTTCTTATAATTAGACCCTGTATGATAGAAATGTCTTTAGGCATCTCCTATTGTTCCCCTACCCTAGCAATCATATCTGAAATTTCCTATGAAAGCTGATGACTAAGCTTTAATTCTTCCACCCAATCTGGATTAGGCAGTGAAATCTGACCCGGAACAACTTCAGCAAAGTATTCCCCTATTCCTTTCAAGAAAGAGTATCAACCACTTTGTTCTCTTAGCCTTTCTTGTACTAAATTCTAAATTCATACCCCATCAACTTCGTGAGCCACTTTTGATGTGCTTCCGTGTCCTCTCTTTGCTCTAGTAAGAATTTCAGCAAGCAGTTTACTACAACTGATTGTCCCATCAAGTACGGTCTCCACTCTTTGCTGACAGCTCTTTTTTGTGTTCTGTTCCTTCTATGCAGGAAGTGTTCTCCGCTCTTTCCTTTATTCCTTCTAATAGCACCCCGTGACTTGATGGGTTTGGATCGAGTTTTTTCAAAAGCTGTTGGGATATTGTGAAAGAGGATGTCTTGGAAGCCATTTCAAAATTTTTTGTTTCTAAGCAGCTTCCTAGATTTTTTACTGCATCCTTTCTTGTCTTAATTCCTAAGGTTGATGTCCCTACTGGTTTTGATAAGTTTAGACCTATTAGCCTCTGCTCGGTGTTCTATAAAATGCTCCAAAATCATTGTAAATCGTTTGACAGGTTTTCTCTCCCGAATGATATCGTGGGAACAAGGCGCTTTCATTCCGGGGAGAAGCATTTTCAAAAATATTAGTATTACGTAGGAAATGGTTCATTCTATTAACAATAAGGTCCATGGTGGTAATATCATGATCAAACTGGATATGGCTAAAGCTTATGATCGAGTGGATTTGTCGTTCCCCTTTGAAGTTCTTCGCTGTTTTGGATTTTCCTCTAATTTTGTTGCTCTTATAAGAGCCTGTATCTCGTCTCCCTGGTTTTCTATTATGATGAATGGCACTACTAAATGTTTTTTTTCAAAGTGGCCATGGCTTGCGTCAGGGGGATCTTCTCTCTCCCTATCTTTTTATTATTCTTCAAGAAGTTCTCTCCCAGTTGATCAAGCAAAGTGTGGAGTCTCGCAATTTTGGTCAATTTTCGCAGGCTCGAAGTACGCCTATAATTTCCCATCTTATGTATACTGATGATGTGGTACTTTTTTCTAATGGTAGCTCTAAAGCACTAAGGGAGATCTTATCTGTGCTTCATAAATATGAAAGTTGGTTGGGTTAGTGCATCAATCATTCTAAATCTGCCATTTATTGCTCTCAAAAAATTTCTTTAGCTCGTAAAAGCTTATTATTATGGAAGATAGGATTTTCAGAAGGATCTTTTCCATTCAAGTATCTTGGAGTGCCTATTATTTTGGGCCGTTTCAAACAAGTGCATTTGGAAGATTTGGTGTAAAAAATTCAGAAGAAAATTTTGGGGTGGAAGATGAAATTTCTTTTGGCGGGTGGCCGTCTTATTTTACTTCGGCATGTTCTCTCTAATATGGCTCTTCGTCTTTTTGCTGTCCTTCAGGTCCCGCAATCTACTATTAAAACTCTTCATCGTATAATGAGCACCTTTTTCTGGGGGGAGGGGAATGATAAATGTAAGAAAAAATGGGTGGCCTGGAACTCTATCTGTCGTCCTGTGGAGGAAGGTGGTCCGGCTCTTAGGAGTCTTGATGATATGCAACAAGCCCTTCATGCTAGGTTTGCATGGAATCTTATTCAAGGTAATTCTTTATGGGCAAATTTTTTTAAGGGTAAGTACGTGGGTTCTAAGCCTTGGACCTTGGTTGATCCAACTAAGGGTACAAGGTTCTGGAAAATGATTGCTAAATCCCTTCCCTTGGTGTTGGATAATTTTAAGTGGCGTCTTAAAGATGGGAATGTTTTCTTCTAGTATGATAAATGGTGGGACAACGGCCTTCTAGCTAATGATATTCCTATTGTGGGTCATCCACATCTTCAGGTTAAATATTGCAAATTATCTAATGGTTGGGATGTGGATTTTCTACTCCAGTTAGTGGGGCCAGATCTTCTTGATGGTATTTTAGCTGATATTTGTAAGGCTAAACCGGGTGTGGATGTTCTGATTTGGACTAATAATGATACTGGTATGTTTTCCACTAAGTCAGCTTGGGATTATGTCCGTATTAGGGGTGGCAGTATTGAAGGGCACTCTTGGATTTGGCATAAGAGTCTTCCGTTTAAAATGTCTATACACATGTGGAAAGCTTGGTATATGGCCCTTAGTGTTGATCATAATTTAAGTTGCATTGGCATTCCTATTATCTCTCATTGTGATTGTTGTGCTAACGGTCACTATGAGGACCAGAACCATGTTTTGTTTGCAGGTGATATTGCGAAAACTGTCTAACGTCATTTTGGGGCTAGCCTTGGTATTCCGATTGGCTGTAATTGGAGAGTTACGGTGCAGACTTGGTTTCGACGTGCAAATTTATCGTCTCAAGTGGGTGTTATTGTGGGAATTCTTCCGATGGTTATCACTTGGAGAATCTGGCGGAGGCTTTGTTTGGCACATATGGAGGGTCATTATGAATCTGCCTCTGACATTTTCACTATGTTCGTCGGTGGATTAGTCTTATTTGCTGTGATATGAGTGCTGGTTCTCATTTATCTAGTTTTGATTTGCAGGTACTTGAGAGTTTACATGTCCAGCCTGTGTTTCTCCTAGCTCGGCATTGCAAAGTTATTGCTTGGCAATGTCCTTCGGCGGGATGGGTCAAATTGAATATAAATGGTAGTAGTTTGGGTAATCCGGGTGACTCAGGTATAGGTGGGATTATCAGAAATGCTCATGGTAATATAATTCATGCTTTTTCATCGTTCATTGGCACATGTACTAATAATCGGGCCGAACTTTTAGCCCTTCTTCATGGGCTTTAGGTTTGTAAATCCTTATCTTTAAATTATGTGGATATTGAGCTTGATTCTATGACAGTTATTTCCTGGTGGAGGAGTAAAAGATGTGGGGTGTGGTATCTAGAGGATTTCTGGGAGGATATTATGGGCATTATGAATTCCATGACTTGCTCAATTCATCATGTTTTTCGTGAGGGAAATAAAGTTGCCTACTGGTTTGCCAAACATAGGGCTTCTGGAAATGATTCAATTTTTTCTCACTCATCAGAGACTCCCTGAGCGCTGCGTGGTCTTATCTGCATGGACTACTCCGGGTTGCCTTCTCTTCGTCTTAGCTAGTTTCGTATGTTTTTTGTTGCTTATGGTTTTTTGTTGTTCTCTTGTTATTTAATTATGTTGAATTTTTTTTTTCTACATGTTGGGTTTTCTTTGTATCCCAAATGCTTGTTTTTTGTAACCATGGTTTTTCTCGGCCACAAGTGAGGGTTATTAATAAAATTGGGGAAGGGTCACTCTTGGACAGGTGACCCTAACTCTTTCTTAAAAAAAAAAAAAAGTACGGTCACCACTTTTGAACAGCTGTTACTAAAACCAATAGTTCCCTCTCATAGGTGCAAAGGAGAAGAGCCTACCCTTTCAACATCTTACTTAGAAAGGTTATGGGTTGTCTGGACTGGATCAACACAACCCCTATTTCCTTCCCACTAGCATCGCACTCTATAGTGAATGGGTGAGCAAAATCTGGTAGTGTCAATACCGGAGTTGAGTTAGCACTTCCTTTAGCTAAAAGCTTGTTTAGCTTTTGAATCCCACAAAAAGCCATTCTTTTTCAACAAGCTTGCTAATGGTGCTGCCAACAACCCGTATCCTTTGATAAATTTTTGATAATAACCCGTTAAGCCTAGGAACCCTCTCAAGGCTTTGAGATTCTTAGGCATGGGCCAATCAAGCATAAACTTAATCTTTGCTGGATTTGCTCTTACTCCTTTAGCCGAGATGATGTGTCCGAGATAATCAACTTCCTCAACCCCAAACCTACAATTGGACAACTTCGCATAAAGTTGGTGTTGTTGTAGTCTTTTCAAAAGCTGTCTAAGGTGTTGCAAATGCTCTTTCCAGCCCCCATTATACACCAAAATTTCATAGAAAAACACCAACACAAATCTTCGTAGATATTGCTTGAATACTTGGTTCATAAGTCTCAGAAAGGTGGATGGGGCATTGGTAAGGCCAAAAGGCATGACCAAAATTCATAGCGCCCCTCGTGAGTTCTAAATGTCGTCTTCTCAATATTCTTGGGTACCACTCAGATTTGGTGGTATCCGAAACGTAGATCCAATTTTGAGAACACCCTTACCTTGCACAACTCATCTAGCAACTCATCTATGGTCATGGCTCCTTAAGGGAGGCTAGCCTTGGGGATCCTCAAATACACTCTGAAACTGCCTCAATAACTCTCTGATTTCAACATTTTCAACAACACTAGAGCCCCTCCCTCCTCCACTTGGATTTGGAGGAATAAACCCCTCCCTTTAATCACTGAAGCCAACATCGCTTTGCTATTGCCCTCAATGGACAGTGGTTGTGGTTCCAACCCTTTAAGTTCCACCTTATTTCCCTTTTTTTCAATTTGCATAGAAAGCTTGGAAAAATCCCAAACAATGGGCCCGAGAGTCTCCAACCAATTCACCCCCAACACAATATCACAACCCCCCAACTCAAGAATATAAAGAGATAAGCGAAATTGAATACCTTGTATTTTTAGGAGAGTCGAAGCACAATGACCTTCACTTTGAATTATTGCTCCATTGGCCACCCTTACAGCCAGTTGAGTGGAGTGGTCAACCTTCAACCTCACTCTTTTTGCTACTGCCGAGTCTACAAAGCTGTGGGAGCTTTCTGAGTCTACAAGGATCACCATAGGTTCTCCATTAATCTTTCCCTTCACTCTCATCATACTCAGACTAGGAGTTCCGGCAAGGGCATTGATTACACCCAAAGAATAACGCGGTAGTTGTAGCACAGTTTTGGAGTGTCAATTTCTTAGGTAGACAGATTATAGAAAACACAACAAATAATAAAAAGAACTAAATGAAACTATTTAATGATCAATAAGAAAGAATTGGTTTTAATGCGATTTAGCAACTAAAATTACAAGGATAAAAATAAGGATCACTCAATTATAAATAGTAAAGCATCAGGAATTTCTTGTACAAATCGGGTATTTATGTTTATTCTTGATTCAGTGAATTACTCAATTCAGAGTCCCCAATTAGAAGATGTAGAACTACAAACCACATTAATTGAAAGATAACTCTTTGATAAATCATTCTCTACTTTTTAAAACTCTGTGAATTATCATCCTTATTGACAAAATCCAACGATGACAATATACCCAATGGGCAATACTGCAGCAAAGAATTAAATCAATAAAGACAATGAATTAATCCAAACATAATCAAGGATCTTAACCATTCTATAGAAAAAGTATGATTGAATCTATGAAAGGAATCAATTCCAATATTATTTGGAGATAAGAAAATACTATTGATAATTAGAGAATGATAAATAAGAGTTTACATTAATAAAGAACAATCACATGAATAAAAAATAAACTAAAAACACCTTCAATTGTGCAAGTTCATCCCTAGCTTTACTTGGACTTAGCTGTCCACAACACAGCAAAATTCTCTCAAGAACCGAACTGTCTGTCCGAAGTAATGTGTATTTCACTCCCCGATGTCAGTCCTTTAAATAGAGCTTCATTTCTTCTTCTTTCTTCCAATGTGCACTTCTTCTTCATTTCTTTATGTCATCTGCCCAAACTTTGTCTACCAATATGCACTTAAAAACTAAATTCATTTAGGCCAACCTTCCGTGTCCATTATACATGTTCCCCACTCTTTCACGCCAAGTTGTATTCAGCATGTGTCCGTGAGTTTTTTTTTTATTTTTTTTATTTCTTCCCTGTGTATGTATGCCCAGCCTAGCCGAAAGTCTCATGTGCATGTGCATGTGTTTCTCTATTATTCCACCAAGCGTGTCTTCCTCGTTGTTGCCCATGTGTTTCTTCTTTCGGTGTCCCGCATGCATATTTCTTTTCTTTTACTCTTCATTCCTTTCGGCGTCCCATATGCATGTTAGTTATTTCATGCCTTAGTGCGTCTTGTTCCCCACATGCAGAAGGCTTTCCAGTATGAGTTCTTTTCTTTTCTTCATTCCTTCCCTCTTCGTGTATCTCTGTGAACGAGCTGGATCAACTGCAACCGAGATTTGGAGCTGGACGTCGACGGAGAAGTAGTGCAGCATAAGGTGGTTGTGCATGGAAACTCACAGTGTTCTGTTTTAGGGCCCTGCAAACAGAGGATGATGGAAGCTGTCTTTCGTCGTGTGGAGTTGCAGTGGTGGACGGTCGTGCAGAGGCGTAGTGCAATGTGGGTGGTGCTATGGAGGTGTTGGTCGTGCATGTGCTTGGCAGGATGCAGAGCAGCGTGGAGTTGTGTGGCAGCGGCTGCATGGAGGTGCTGTGGGCTTCACTGGGCGGTGGAGATTTGACCTCCGCCATCTTCTGTTGCTGCTGGCGGCTTGAGGTGGTTGGGCACGGTGCTATGTATGCGCATGCAGGTGGATGCCGTGCGTGAAGATGCTGTGCTACGGTTGGTGGTTCTGAGGGATGTTGGCAGCGAGGTGGAGGTGTGGCCGTAGGTGTAGGTGGCTGAGCAGTGGGGCAGTTGGACGTGGAGGATGCAGTGCAGTTGTGCAGGGTGCGTGTAAACTCACGGTTGTGCTACTGTTCATGCATGCTGGAGGTTGAAGATGACCAAAACGACATGTAGTTTTGGTTTATGGACTAAACTACATGTCGTTTAGGAGGGGGCTGAATTCAATTTGTAGTAAAGACGACATGTCATTTTGGTTTGTCGACCAAACAACATGTCGTTTAGCTGGTGCTGAAAAACAAAAATAAAATAAAAATAAAAATAAAAATAAAATAAAATAAAATAAAATAAAATGTTAAATAAAATAAGACAAGCAGAATAAATAATAATAATTAAAGAAACAAGAATAAAACTAGACAAAGAAAATAAATAAATAATTAAAGATAAAATAAAACTAGACTAAAATATTAAAAGTGTGTTGTGCATGTGAAGAAACAATATCAAATTAAATCATAAGTATTAAAATCAAGCATAAATTATGCTATTAATCAATTTAAATTACAACTTGGATTTATGCCTCTTAATCATTTTTTCATCTAAAATCAATAATAAAATAGTAAAACAATTAAAAATGTATTGATTTTAACTGTATAAAATATGCAATAATGCAGCTCAATCAGGCATTTAAGGAAATTTCAAGATTGTCTTCTATTTTCTTGACCACCACATTGTCTTCCTGCAGCTAATTCCCTTCTTCTTTTCTCTCGACTTGTTCCTCCCCTGTGTCCTCGTAACCTTACAATAGGTAAATTTTAAGGGATTTACACACATGTGCTGGATGTCATTTCTCATCAAAATCGTAGCATAATCCCTTCCTTCATTTCTCATCCATTTTTGTCGAGAGTTTTTATTTTTCCCGGTGTGAAGGGTTTGGACCACTTACTACTGCCCAGTGGAAGAATCTCCATATGTTGGCTTGCTGCCTGAAGGTACTGCACCTCTTTCACCTCCTGTTTTCAATCCCTTCTGTGTACTAATACTCCTCCTAGATCTTAGCTCGCCCAAATGCCGTGTTCATAGTAATGAGGTTAAACATCTTCAAGGGTAGCCTAATCTTATCCTTCAAGTCGTTGCTAAAACAACTCAGCTTGTGCATCTCTGAGAGACCTTTGAGTCTATTAGATAAGGCTTCAAACTGAGCCTTGTATGCTACTACCGTGGAGGTTTGTTTGAGCCTTATCAAGGCTTCCATCTGGTCATCATAAGTTGTGGGACTGAACCAGATTTGAAGGGCTCAAGTGAAAGTCTCCCAATTGGTGAAGTGTCCACTATCCCAAGTATCTTAGTACCAAATAAGTGCTTCTCCATGCATATGATATGCAGCCATTAATAATCTTTGTGGTGGCTGGGTTTGATAAAATTCAAGTAGTGGTTTGCCTTAAACACCCAATCTGTTGGGTTGTCCCAATTAAATTGAGGAAAATCTAATTTGACCCCCTTGTTACTGCTCTTCTAGTATCCAATGGCTCACCATCTCTGTCTTGTTTGGTTTCAGGAATTTGATGATGTTGATGCTCCCACAATGTGCGTAGCATATCTAAGATCTGGTCTATCCTTTCCATCAGCTGCTGGATGGCATATTCCTGGTCTTCAGACTTTTGTTGCTCGTTGTCTTGCTTAGATTTAGTGTTTTCTGCCATAGTAATTTCTAGGTTGATGATTGACTTTGTATGTATTGTGGATGATTGTAGTTTTTGATTTTGTTTGGGTTGTGGAGGAACGTTGGCTCTAGGATAACACTTGTTAAGACCTTTGTACTGGATGGGTAAATATGCTACTGGGAATGCAGTGAGAATGGGGTGAGTACAGGATGAGGATGAAGATGAAGAAATGAATTACTATAATTTCAAACCATGGATTTTCGAGGAATCCATAACCTCCAACAGAAAGGAAAAGGTCCTTATTTTACATAAAAAACCCAGTGATTCGCCTTTCTCATTTTCTCGTCTTTATCCCGTGACTCTAACAAACTGATAAGTAAAAGACATGAAGACTCTTACATTATCTTCAGTTAAACACTGTGTTTAAAGGACTTAGTAAAACTACATTAAACAACTCATTAAAACGCACAACATCACATAAACTTGCTGTTACTATTATTTCTTCAAGCGACATTGTGTAGCCTCCATATCTCCACGCACCATTTTGATCCTTCACAAATCCTCCCCTAATTGCCTTCGACATCATTAGCCCTAACTCTCCTTCAGCATGCCATCTCTCTCTTCAATAGCAAGTCTGCACCTTTCTTCCCTACCATTCTTGATCTCCATTACTGAGGCTCATAACAACCCATTCTTCTTATAAAACCTTGCCCACAAGGTGTGGGTACAAGGCTTTGAGTTCCCAGAGTGTTTCTTATGTGTTGTCTTCCATGTTGGCTCCAGACCATTTCACAAGCACCTCCATCACAGCTTGGTTGCCTCACTGCCTCATATGGGATTCCATTATCTCCTTCGGTTAAGGTAAAATTTTCCCCTTTTCGTTTGTGGGCGGCAGAGTAGGTATGACCTGTATTTTCTCACCAAGCTTCCTCTTCAAACAGGACACATGAAAAATTGGGTGGATCTTGGCTATTGGTGGTAGATCCAAGCGATATGCTACTGAACTGATCCTCAGGACCAGTTGGAATGGACCATAGAAACGGGGAGCTAACTTCATGTTGCAATGCACGGCCAACATCTTCTATCGGTAAGGCTGAAAACGGAGGTAAATCTAATCTCCTTCACTAAACTCCCTCTTTGTTCTCTTTTTATTTGCATATAATTTCATGTGATTTTGGGATGCCTGGAGATTATTTTTTAATAGATCCAAAATTTGTGTTCTATTCCTTAGTAATTTGTCCACTATTTCGTTGTTGGATGTGCCCGGTATATAAGAAATGAGTTTTGGGGGTGGGTAACCATATAGAGCTTCGAAAGAGGATATATTGGTTGCACTGTGATAACTAAAATTGTACCACCACACAGCTACTGATAGCAACTGACCCCATGAGTATCAATAAACTAAAATGGTTTCACCAGAAACTAAAATGGCAGCTGGGAAGCATCGGTCTGGTTGGGAACGCTAGAAGCCCTTTGAGTATTGGGAAAAACCTCATTTCGCATGGCCACAGTGGTATCCACGATGCCTCAACCACATATTTCCATGTTTGAGATGGAGATCAGCGCTAACATAGGAACAAGAAGGTCGTTGGCGACCTATTTTATGACGGTAGAGATATGCTTTGAATGATCGTCGGAGATACTTGAGAGGTATTTGCGCTTGGGCTCGAGGAAGAGGACCTCATAAGATGTTTGACCAGCCACGTTTTGGAAACAGGCTTCGAAGATGGGCCTCTAGCCTTTTTGGCTGAGCCCAACCCATTGCCACATTCATTTGTCAACTTAAAATTCAAGTTTGTGTCTATTTTAGTCATTAAACATGTAATCTTCAACATAATCCCGATAACTCCGCTTTTGCAGCCCACAACACCCCTTCAACTTCTCCCACAGTCGTAATAACCGTAGAATGCGAACCACCTACCCCACATTCCTCCTTATGATGCCACTTGTCAACATGCGATGAAGACTGCCGACCATTTTGAACCTTATCACCAATAACCTTCCATTTCCTCTCACTAACACCTCCTCACTGTTAGTGAGAGGAAATGGAAGGTTATTGGTGATAAGGTTCAAAATGGTCGGCAGTCTTCATCGCTGTTAGTGAGAGGAAATGGAAGGCAATGAACCATCAACTGGAACTGATTATCAATAACAATAATGTATCGTTCATTTCCTAATGTAGCTCAAAGGCTTATTTTGTCATGCAATGGATCAAATCTTACTCCTATGGTACCTATTAACAAGGTATTTCATTGGTTCTTCAAGAGAAGAGACAAAAGAAAATTACTTTACCCTTCCCTACATCAAGTAAGGTAGAAAGGAAACACAGATATTCATATCTAATGAGGGACCCATAAAAAGTGATAATCAAAAAGCCTTGCGAGCCCTCCTAAAAACAATGAGTTGTTTGGAATATTATTGTTTCTCCCCTTAAGACTGGATGCATTTAGATCCAAATCTTTTGTTTTATAATTGATAGAACATTTTCTATTTGGTGTAGGACTAATGCTAACTATATTATGCTTGCACATTGTCTTGTATAAGCATTTACTACTGTAACACTCTAATGGATGACCCAAACTGCATTATCTATACTCTAAAAGGATTAGTTAATGATACAACTGGAGCCTCACTGAAACTTTATAAAGAGCAAGAACTTCTCCTTTCCATGAGTGTGGGATCTCATTTACTACCTACCTTTATCCTTATCATATGGGGTATCACAATTACGATCCATTTTCAAGTGAAATGGAGAGGATTATATTTTAACCCTATTTTTTAAGTTAACACCATTTCAAATAAATGAGATATTAAGTCTTGTATAAGCAGTTACATAATGGACGAAGTTTTTTTTCCAAATTGGGTTGGAAGAACTTTCCACCATCCCATCTATAAATATGACAAGTGCCCTTTAAACATGTGATAAGCTTATACTTTTTAAAAGTCTAAATTAAAAAATTGTCATGCGTCTCTATAAAAAAAGCATGCCCTTCTTATATTGATATTTAAATGGGTTAGAGGAAGTCAAAACTAATCCTATCCAATCTTTGCTGCTTGTTCACTGATGATGATATAAATATATATTTATATATTGTAAGTTAGTTGGTTAGGTGTGTATCGGCATACTACACCAAAACTTTTGATTCATTAACAAATATTTCGAATTTTCTTCAACATTATTACTATTGGCTTGGATATCCCATCCCTAATGTCTGTATATGACATGTTATTAATAAATTATCTTAGATGATTTTGAAACTTGTAGGTGAAAAAAATGAGCACCTTAATAATATTTGGACATAAAAGACACAAACTTTTGCTACATTTTGCTTTTTACCATTTAATTTAGGCAAATTTTTTTTTATAAATTTATTTGAACTTTTGTAGTTATGCTAATAAATAACATAAAATAATGATAAAAATTTAAGCATATTTTGCTCTTTGTTTGTTTCCAAATTTTAAAAATCTCGTATTTTTTAAATAATAAAATGTCAAAGTATTTTCTCCAAAAAACCAATTTCATACTCTTAACTAGATATGTACCAAACTGGAAAAATCGACTAGACTGAAAATTTTAGTTTGGACTGAATCCTCCCTTGGTCGGTATTGATTCCATATAATATGGACCGAATAAATTCGGTTCTATCCAGGGTCTATAAATTTTGGACCAGGCCGTACTGAACTATATATATATTTTTAAAAAATATTTGTAATAATTTAATATATTATCTTAATGTAGTAATTATATAATTTAATGTAATTTTCATTTAATCTACTATCGACCATATAAAATATTAAATAATATATGCTATCAATTAATAATATATCATAAATAATGTGATAAAGTTTAAAGACAAGTTGACAATTATGTATTAATAATATTCAAAATGTAAAAATTTTAATATAGCCTATTATGCATTAACTATCATAATACATTTACATACTCTAAGTTAGTAACAAATTAGCAATTAACATCATAAATATAATTAATTTTTTTAAGAGTTAAATAGTTAATTACATAATTCACATTAAATAATATACTTAATTTTAATTTTAGTAATTTAAATATTTTTTTTATTAATTTATGTGCAAAAAAGAAAAAAGAACGAACCAGACCGAATCAATAGGGACCGGTCTGGTCTTGTTCCTTCAAGGGTTTGGTCTAGGTCAGAAAACTCTGAAAGCCTTTTGTGGGTTCGGAAACCCTAACCCCAGCTGCCACCTCGCCGTACTACGCTATCCACAGCGACCTTCCATCCCTCTTCATCTCTCTCTCTCTCTCTCTCTTTCACTGTTTTTCTCTCTTTTTTTACCTCTCTATTTCGTCACTATCACGAAAGTCGTTGTCGCTGTCCTCCACTCCCGTGCATCGTACGTCGCTGGTAGCTCCTCCGACTCCCTCTCTTATTTTTCCCCTGCACTGAACACCCCTCCATCTCGTATGACGCCTCCTTCTTTCCCTCCTTATCTCTCTATCCCCGTCACTCTTCGCTTCTCCCATTCTCTCTAATCCGTAGCACTCTCGTCAAAATTTTAGGCCACCGGTCACCCAACCTCTATCAGCCCTCCCTTTTGGCTTTTGTCTTGACCGCACAAACGTAGCATAGGCTCATAATCATAATTGTTGCTTTTCAAAGCATCAGACAAAGCCTTCATCCTCTCTGTTTCTCTCATGCTCTCTGTCTCTCTCGTGTTGACTGTCTCTCAATTCCAGTAATGCGCGCGCGTGCACACACACACGCATTGTCCCTCTCTGTTCGAGACTCCCACGACCACTCGGAGGAACATCGCCTCACCCGCTAACGGGAATACCCATGACGAGTAGAAGAGCTCAAGACGCCTCGATCATCCAGAAATTTCCACTCGGTACTGTAAGAGGTTCTATGGACAGACCTTGAAAATGATTGTTGATGGAAGTATGAAATTATGTTATGTGTGGCCGTCTGTGTGAAGTGATGGAATTATTATGCAGTTGTGATGTAGATGTGTGTATATGGGCTGTGATGTACATATTTTTGTAATGGCATGAATGTACACCAATAATATCGTCTGAAAAGAAAGGTCAAATCATAAAAAATAACTTTTTAATTGGAATGTACGGCTCCTATTCTAGCTTTCGTGAGCTGATTATTTCTCCATCTGATGTAAGGCTGCTGCTACCTAACCTTTAAAAATATAAGCACCCTTTCCTAGTCAAACCATGCAATGCAGAAACGTTCAATTTGGTGATCAGCTATCCTGCTCCACCATATATGATTTTACCACTAAATAAATAGAAAGACTAGTTGATTATTGTAAATTTGGTGATTTTATTATTTATATCATAGCGGATAACAGTGTGAAAACTTCTTAGGAAGCACTTCCTCGATTACTTTGTCGTTGAAAAGAGGCCCATCCAGGGCTATCTGGAAATCTAGTAATTGGTCGTTCCATGACTAAATATCTCCGTAGAAAGTAATTTCAGTTTCACAATTGTTGAAGGAGTCAATAAAACTCTGCAACAGCAGGAAGAGGTCATGCCAACTTAACTTTCGTGAACTTGGTCGATATGATGTTTGCCTCGGATAAATCAAAATGATAAAGATGAAGACTTGTGAAGTTTCCAGGAGAGGAAAAGTTCTATATATAGGACCATTATTCCCAACCTCTGGAGTATCCCAGTATCTCATATTCAAAAAGGGAAAAAAAAAAACCCCATTACTTCTAAAAACCAAAAGCCGTTTGCAGCCATGAAGATTCCATCAAGTTCACATGTCCACATGCTGTCGTACGTCGTCGTGTTGTTGCTTCTCCCCTTGCTTGCCTCCTCAACCGACCCCGATTCATTACAAGATTTCTGTGTGGCGGATCTGAGTGCCTCTATATCAGTTAATGGCTTCCCTTGCAAACCTGCCTCCAAAGTAACTTCAGATGATTTCTTCTTTGATGGTTTAACCAAAGTGGGTGACACATCAAACATCTTTGGCTCAAACGTCACTGGAGGTAATGTCCTTACTTTTCCTGCACTCAACACGCTTGGCATTTCAATGAACAGAGTGGACTTTGCTCCGGGAGGAGTTAATCCACCCCACTCTCACCCTCGTGCAACCGAGAGCGGCGTGGTCATCAAAGGGAAGCTACTTGTGGGGTTTGTGACAACTGGGAATGTGTATCACTCTAAAGTCTTGACTGCTGGCCAGATGTTTGTCATTCCTAGAGGACTTGTACACTTCCAAAAGAATGTTGGAGTAGGGAAGGCCCTTACCATCACGGCTTTCAACAGTCAGTTACCAGGGGCTGTGGTCCTTCCCTTTACTCTCTTTGCTTCAACACCACCGATCCCAGATGATGTTCTAACTAGGGCATTCCAAGTAGAAGAAAAGGTTGTTGAATCTATAAAGTCGAAGTTCAGTTCTTGAACTAAGATCTTCCACTCCAGATAATCTCCCCTTCATCTGAAAATTGTGTTGTAGTAATGCTTTTGATTTGTGGTTGCCAGCCTCCTATTCTTGTGTTGTTATTCTTTGTGTTGATTTGAAGTTCTGTTCTTGAACTAAGACCTTCCACTCCAGATAATCTCTCCCTTCATCTGAAAATTGTGTTGTAGTAATGCTTTTGATTTGAGGTTGCCAGCCTCCTATTCTTGTGTTGTTATTCTTTGTGTTGATTTGAAGTTCAGTTCTTGTAATTCTTGTGTTGTTATTCAGGTTGTTTATCTTTATCGTCATGGTTGTTTATCTTTATAGTCATTGTTGCTTATGATTAAATAAGGAAATAAAGGCCGTACAGTATGACACAGTACTCTCTGGGTACTCTATTGCAGTAACTGTAAGGTCTCTTGTTACATGCCTTAACAACTATTGTTAACCTAGGAGATTTTTTCTGCATACTAAGGTAATTGTCCAAAGTTTATCGAGTTAATGATACATGAGAAGATCAATGCATTTTCTACATAATGATATCATCTTAGTTCAAACAGACTGGAAGCTCATTTCAACACCAGATGATGAGAAACCTAGGCAAAGCTAGCCATTGATTATGGATGATGAACTGAAGTACTAATCCTGTGAGGTTTGAGCATATTCCCTTGTTGCTATTGATAGCTGAAAATCAAGATTAATTGGTTAGAAAACCATACAGCATATAATTCCAGTAAAGTTTTGGGGAAAATACGTTTTCTGTCCTCCAACTCAAACTAATGTATCGCACCCTGCAATCAAATTAGCACCCTCCATTAAGAGCCGATACTCTAGATTGTGCCATGTGATCTATTTCACGCCCTCTTTGCAGTCAGACTTTGATAAAGAATGCAATTCAAGAAAAAGTAATAGTTGGAGGAATAAGTCAGTTTCGGTAGTTCAGTGTAAAACATATGTTAGAGGATGAAAATTCTGTTGATCCCTATCTCTTTTATTTTCTGATCTATCTCTTTTATTATAATATATATCATTCTAATTATGAATTAGAAATTATTAAATGCGGTTCCTTATTGCATTTCCAATCCCATTAATATAAATTGGTCAATATTAACAATAATGGGTGGGTCCCAAAAAAAATTGACAATCTGGTCTTCGTATTACAACAACGAAAATGTATCACCTATTTCTAGCTGAAAATTACAGTTGTTATCTACGTACCATGCATATACAGTTTACTTATCAAAAAAAAAAAGTACCATGCATATACAATACTACCGTTATGATTTGAAATATTGGATATTAAAATTATCAACGTTAGCTTATTCCAAACCTTGGGTGCAAACAATCTCTAGGGGTTATACCCCCTGGTGAAAAGTCAGTCATTTTACCAGTTCTGTGTAGGAAAACTTTCGAAAGTGCGGTGCATGGGACCGAAGTTTACTCTGCAAGGGTGGGTTTGAAGAGCCTTGCCTTGGAGAGGTTCCCCGACATAAAAAAAAAAAACTTATTCCAAACCTATTTAATTCCTATAACCAATAAAGTTTATAAAATGGGTGGGGGCGAAAACCAGACCTTTCAATTCGGAGGAGAGAGAGAGACACACGGGGTGGGGAAAGAGGGGAGAAGCAAAGATCTCGGGTGAGAGGGGAAATGAGATCTACAAGATTCACTCCCTTCAACCAATTCTACTTTACATTTGTTGAAATCCATACATGTCACACATTGATTGGACGTGCAAACCCACTATAATCACCATGGCCAGCTCCTAGGCGCTCTCAAATAACATTGAATGACCAGATGCTGAGGGAAAGGGGTGTGTTTTTTCTTTCGAGCAGAAAATGGCCGTGTTTTGTGAAGTTGGGAGAAAAAGCAAAATTCTTGCGCATGTCAGCCATAAAATTAGCATCACGTGAATGTATAGCAATGAAATCTTTGAAAAGGCTCTAACATATTTTCATATGCATGCTTGGATACATGAGGCATCTTTCCATACGAAAAGAGTTGAGAGGTTTAATTAAAATAAGCACCTTGATTTTTGAAGCAGTTCAAATTTGGATTGTTGTAAGACTTTATTTGCAATATCTTGAACATTGTATAAGGTGGTCAATAAAATCTTATATTGTTTAAGAGAATTTTAAGAGGGTAAAACAGTATGAGAGCTGATCCATGAGGCTAATCCGACAAGTGAAGCAACTCGTATTGGCAGCACTGATGAACCAACCCTGCACCAGGCCCTCACCAGCACCAACACCAGCACCAAAGACACTTCTCTCTCGCCCACCCTCATACGCGCTTCCATCCACTGTTACCTTCTCGACTATGAATAAGAACACATAACAAGAACATTTGGACTCTGTGTTCAAGCAAAAACGAGCACTCTGATCCAGGGTCCACAAGGCCCTCAAGGCTATGGAGCCCGACCTCAGATCCCAAGAAAGTACCTACAACTGTTATTACCCTTCGTTTCTTACATTGTTTTTGGCACATGGGTCTTACTGTCTTGTTTGTTTTGTTCAAAAAATGCCATTCAGAGTATTATTTTGGAATCTCCATGGTTTAAATCTAGCAGGAGATTGTGTGCCTATATAAGCTGCAGTGCTTTGCGGGAAGTTGACACATCAAAATTGTTGTCTGAAACTCTGTCAAATCCAACTGGAGGTGTGTGATCTATCCTACTTATTATTTTTTGGGAATGCGACATTCTTCGGGATTACTAAAATGAGGGCATTTAGAATTTATTGTGGGTACCAAATGGAGTAATTCTCAATCCCTCTAGTTTAGCTTGTGAAATTATCTTGGGCAGCTTCACCCAGATAGAGGGTGTTTAGGGATACCATTGTTGTGTAGACGAGCCATTAAATCAAATAAACATGAATGATTCTCCTTTAAGGCTATGTTAATGTATGGGAGTAGATTTGTAACGCTCCGTTCCAGCAGGAGTCGAAGAGTTACTCCCTATAACTTAAAACTCACATTTCATCAATATATTTACAGACTCCCAAATATAAGGTCATTAGAATACTAAAAATCTCTTAATAAAATCCGTCAATTCTCAAAAATCTTCTTATGAGTACTCCACAATGCTTAAATAATCATCTCATCCATGCTCCATAGTCCTGATCCTTAGTTGAACTATTCAAAATCATCTGAAAAATATTTGGAGATAAGGGGTGAGTTATCAACAACTCAATAAGCAAAGAACATATACTAGTGTGTAAACATGAGCATTTACAGAGATCAGAATGTAGAACCAAACATTTCTATTTTCAGAGTGCGGAAGCAGAACATGTTATCAAAATATCAGAACGAAGATTCAGAAATAATTTCATTTCAAAATATCCTTTGGCATAGCATAAATGATCATTATCATCATCAGAACATCATATCAGAACAGAGGCCATGTATAACCCCCTTGATAGGGTTGTGTGATTACGTTTAAAGAATAACGCAGTAGTTGTAGCACAGCTTTGGGGTGCCGATTCCTCAGGGAAATAGATTAAAGAAAACACAACAAATAATAAAAAGAACTAAAGGAAAATATTTAATGATCAATAAGAAATAATTGGTTTTAATGCGATTTAACAACTAAAATTACAAGGATAAAAATAAGGATCACTCAAATTATAAATAATAAAACATTAGGAATTCTTTGCACAAATCGGGTATTTTATATTTATTCTTGATTCAGTGAATTACTCAATTGGAGATTTTTCTAAAGTCCCTAATTGGAAGATATAGAACTACAAACCATTTTAATCGAAAGATAACTCTTTAATAAATCATTAATTACTTTTTAAAACTCTGTGAATTATCATCCTTATTGAAAAAACCCAGCGACGACAATATACCCAGTGAGCAATACTGCAACAAAAAATTAAATCAATAAAGACAATGAATTAATCCAAACATAATCAAGGATCTTAACCATTTTATAAAAAAAACATGACTAAATCTATGAAATGAATCAATACCAAGATTATTTAAAAATAAGAAAATACTATTGATAATTAGAGAATGATAAATAAGAGTTTGCATTAATAAAAAATAATCACATGAATAAAAAATAAACTAAAAACACCCTCAATTGTGTAAGTTCATCCCTAACTTTACTTGGACTTAGCTGTCCACAAGCACAGCAAAATTCTCTCAAGAACCGAACTGTTTGTCTGAAGTAATGTGTATTTCACTCCCTGATGTAAGTCCTTTAGATAGAGCTTCATTTCTTCTTCTTTCTTCTGATGTGCACTTCTTCTTCATTTCTTTATGTCATCTGCCCAAACTTTGTCTATCAGTATGCACTTAAAAACCAAATTCATTTAGGCCAACCTTTTGTGTCCATTATACATGTTCCCCACTCTTTCAAGCCAGGCTGTATTCGGCATGTGTCCGTGAGTTTTTTTATATTTCTTCCTTGAGTCTGCATGCCCAACCTAGCTGAAAGTCTCATGTGCATGTGCATGTGTTTCTCCCCCAACTCATGTGGATTATTCCACCAAGCCGTGTCTTCCTTGTTGTTGCCCATGTGTTTCTTTTCTTGCCGTCCCACATGCATATTAGTTGTTCCGTGCCTTAGTGCGTCTTGTTCCCCACATGTATGTTGGTTTTCTTTTCTTCATTCCTTCCCTCTTCTTCTTTCTTTTCTTCCGTCTAAGTCTTCCCCTAGCGTGTTTCTGTTCTTGCCCATCGTTTCGTTGCCTAGCCTGGTTGCATATTTTTTCTTTATTTTCTTTCAGTGTCTGAACTGTGATTATCACCGGGAGTTGGAGACCATGACGAGGCAGCGAACTATGTGGTTATCTATGGTGGTGAGGGTGGTGGCAGGCCGTGCAGTGGTACACGGTTGTGCAGTGGCATGGAGTTGGTGCTGCTGCGCTATGCATGGAGCTTCAGATGGTGACGACGTGTGCACTGCTGTGGATGAACATTGGCAACGAGGTGGAGGTGCTGCCGTGTATGGAGACTGTAGACGTGGCTCAAGGTGGCTGGGCATGGAGGGGTAGTTGGAGAAATGGAGAGGTGGTGCTGCCGGGGCTGCAGGCCGTGCGGAGCAGGTCGAATAGTGCTTTGTTTCGAGGAGGTAGAACATAGGTTTCTCGGTGATGGCTGATTCGCATGGCCGTGCATACTGGGAATGGCACACGGTGGTCCAACTGTGGGTGTGCATGCCTCGCGGTGAAGTGCTCTGTTCGTAGCCAACTAGCATTTTTCAGTTTGGGTGTAGGGATAAAAGCAACTTTTGAGGCTTTGGATGGTGGATGTAGTGGTGGTGTTTGCTTCGTGTAGATGTAATGCGGTGGAGATAGTGTGGAGGTGCAGAAGCTGTGGTCTACTAGGATGCAACTGGTGGTTGAGCTGCTGGTCCGAAAGCATGCATGGCGTTTGCGTGAGGTTGAAGAAGACCAAAACGACATGTAGTTTTGGTTTATGGACTAAACTACATGTCGTTTAGGAGGGAGCTGAATTCATTTCGTAGTAAAGATGACATGTCGTTTTGGTTTGTCGACCAAACGACATGTCGTTTAGCCGGTGCTAAAAAACAAAAACAAAATAAAAATAAAAATAAAATAAAAATAAAAAGTTAAATAAAATAAGACAAGCAGAATAAATAATAATAATTAAAGAAACAAAAATAAAACTAGACAAAGAAAATAAATAAATAATTAAAGATAAAATAAAACTAGACTAAAATATTAAAAGTTTGTTGTGCATGTGAAGAAACAATATCAAATTAAATCACAAGTATTAAAATCAAGCATAAATTATACTATTAATCAATTTAAATTACAACTTGGATTTATGCCTCTTAATCATTTTTCCATCTAAAACCAATGATAAAATAATAAAACAATTAAAACTATATTGATTTTAAATTTATAAAATATACAATAATGCAGTTCAATCATTGTGCATCTGCGGATAGCCAAGCAGAACATAAATCACTCTGTCACCAAGGTGTGTACTCAAAACAGAGACCACTACTATAACATGTAGCAAGGCCGTGTCCACTATTATAACCCATGGTTGGGCCGTTTCTACCAATGTTTTGAATACCGTACCGGACGCCATATTGGTCAAGGTACTAGAATGAAATATTTCGGTACCGGTACCGTTTCGTGTACCGTTTCAGGATAGTCGATATATGAATAAATTATATATATAAATATATACATATAAATTATATTCCAGAATAATAGTTTATATATGAATAAATTATATATAAATACATAGATATATAAATTATAAATAGTCTAGTCTGAATTGAGGGTCAAAAAATGAGCTCGTAGTTTGAAAAAATGCAAAAAAACCAAAATATCGGTCGGTACAGGCCAAAATACAAGCTGGTACAGGTCGAAATATAGGCCGGTACAATCGGTATTTCGGCCGGTATGAAATGTGTATAATACCGATACCGAACCAGTGGCCGGTATGGTACGACATTTAAAACACTGGTATCCACTATTATTACCATGGTTTGGCCGTATCCACTATTATAACCCGTAGTTGGGTTGTATCTACTATTGTAACCCATGGTTGGGCCTGATGAGTGAGCGAAAGTGCACTCTAAATACCCCATTATTGGATTAAAATGTCAAAATATAAATAGAAATAATGAGATATAATTTATATTATCGAAGTAAATATCTCTTCACGTGAGATATATTTGAGCATGATTTTTATAATATTTTAAATCTCAAATATTGCATTATTTGTTGGTGAGAGATAATTTACAATTAGACTTTACACTTAACATTTTTTAAACTTTCCTATTCCATTTATATATTTGATTTTATTTTTTATGGCAGCCGCACGGAGTATAAAATACATGGAGTAAAATACATGACAACAAATTGGTGAAAAAAAGCCATATATCACTTTTCTATCAACTATTCTCGCACCCACGTGAAAAGGGACTGAAGTGTTTTAGGTTTTGACTTGGAAATGAGATGCAAGTAGTTTGACTTGGTAAAAAACAAGGATGGTACGGGGGGATCTTTTGGACTTTATGGAAAAGTTTGACTTGGTCTTCTTTGTTTTGGGTTGGAGACGTAAGAGAGGGGGAGTTTGGAATTGGATGAAAAAGGGTAATTGGAGTCTTTTGTTTGACTTGGTCTTGATAGACTAGATTAAAAAAAAATGCAATCTTGAGCTTTTCGAAAGGGAGACGCAAGACAGGGGAGAGTTTTCAGTTTTGGCTGGGAAGACGCACAACGAAGAAGAAAAATAAAAAATTGCTCATGGCTGCCGTTTTTTCTTTTTTTTTTCTTGAGATTTTTGTTGTCCATTATATTTATGGGTAAATAAATTCTGAAGTTGGGCTAGGGATGAACTTGCACATTAGATGGTATTTTTAATTTATTTTTGATTTATATATTTGATTTCCAATTACTAAAACTCTTTTGTTTTATCATTCTCAATTCATTGTTGATATTTTCTTCTCCGAATAATCATAAAATTTATTCTATTTATGAATTCAGTCATACTTTTTCTATTGAATGGATTAGCTCGTTGATTATGTTTGGATCAATTATTTATCTATATTGGTTTAATTCTTTGCTGCAATATCGCTTCCTGAGTATATTGTCGTTATTGAATTTTCTCAATAGTGATAATAATTTACGTATTTTAAAAGTGGAGAATGATTTTTCATAGGGTTACATTTGGTTTAATCTTGGTTTATAAATCTAGACCATCTGATTGAGAAGTTTTGGAATTGAGTTATTCAATGAATTAAAAATAATTAAAATACCATATTTGTGCAAGGGATTCCCGACGCTCTACTGTTTGTCAAATTTGAGTAATTTTTTCGTTACCTCACTTTAATTTACATTTAAAATTAATCTTTGTTCTCCATTAATCATTTGATATTTTTCGTTAGTTTCTTTATTCCTTCTACTATTCTTTTAATTTATCTCTCTGTGGAATCGACACTCCAACGCTGTGCTATAACTACCGCGTTATTGTTTGGGCGTAATCAAATTTTGGCGCCGTTGCCGGGGAGACGGTAGAAGAATTACTAGATAATTTTTCTTTTCAGCAGTTTGTAACGGCGGTAAATTCGTTCCTTCTTTCAGCTTGCTGCATTTTTTTTCTTTTTATAGTATTTTTATTTTTTTTTAGTATTTTTTTAACCTTGCATGCACAGATATAGAGACGCTTTGGGTAGATTTGCTTGTAGGCCTGTGCTAGAGTCAGAATCAAACTTTTTAAATCTTTTATTTAACAATCCATCTAGTAATGAAGAAATGAGTGAACACGGAGATCAACCCACTAGGACCCTTTAGGATTACCGCCACCCTACACGCACAGCCACACCATCATGCATCATGTTTCCAACTAATACTCGTCAACTGGATTTTAAAACAGGGATGATACAGTTACTCCCTACTTTTCATGACTTGGAAAATAAAAATCTATATGTGCATATTAGGGAGTTTGAGGAAGTAGTTGAGACTTTTTATAGTCAAAATGCAACTGATGACATTGTGAGACTTAAGTTCTTTCCTTTCTCTTTGAAGGATAGAGCTAAAAGTTGGCTATACTCACTGAGATCACGATCTATTGGGGCATGGAATGAGATGACTCAAGTCTTCTTTAATAAATATTTTTCTCAACATTAGACCAATACTTTAAAAAGGCAAATCTCCACCTTTGCACAATAGGACAGTGAGACTTTTTATCAGTCTTGGGAGAGATTTAAAGAGTTGTTGAGCATGTGTCCTCACCATGGGTATGAGAATTGGTGCTTAGTGAGCTATTTTTATAAGGGACTTACACCGAGAGAGCGCCAATTTGTAGAGATGATGTGTAATGGTGAGTTCTTACAGAAAGATCCTGATGAGGCCATAAAATATCTTAATGAGCTTGCTGAAAAAACTCACACTTGGACTGGACTTAGTGCTACTGAGAGCACAAATAGGTCACGACCTACAGGAAACCCAAATGGTGGTGGAATTTACCATCTCAGGGAAGAGGATAACTTAAAGGCAAAGGTTGAGATGCTCACTAGGGAGCTAGATGTGTTAATGACTAAAGACTTAAAGCCTATACACGTGGCTAATCATGCATAGTCTTTTGGACCATGTTTTGTGTGTGGCCAGGTAGATCACCTCGCCCAAGAGTGTCCCACACTTGCTGAGATGAGAGGTATGTATGAGGAACAATGTAATGCCTTAGGTATGTACAATAAGCCTTTTACACCTTACTCTGATACCTATAATCCGGGGTGGTGCAATCACCCCAATTTTAGCTGGAAGTCTGAAAACCAGCAGCCTGCACAACCCCCTAGATCATATCCTGCACCATACCATGCACCTTCATCTTCTAGGAGTCCTTTAGAAGACACTTTGCATGCTTTTATTGAGGCACATGGTAAGACTAACCAAAAGTTTGAATATTTGATTATGCAGGTTGTGGAAGAAAATAAGGAGATAATGAGCCAAGTGTCCAAATTGATGAGCTCATTGAGTGTGAATGAGCGAGGTAAGTTCCCTTCTCAAGCTCAATCTGCACCCTATGGTCAACACATGGCGCAAGAGAATTTGAAGGATGTGAATGCAATTATGACACGAAGTGGTAAGTCATTACATATCCCAACAACGAACAAATCAGAGGATGTGGAAAAAGATCAAGATAGTAGTGATGCCGAGCTGCCCAAAGAACCTGAGGTGATGAAGAATCCTGTTAAGGTACCATTCCCTCAAGCTTTAAAATCAAGCAAGTGAACTCTGGATCCTAAAAATGAAATTCTAGAGAATCTAAGGCAAGTAAAAATCAATCTTCCTCTTTTGCATGTGATTAAATAAGTTCCTACTTATACAAAAGTTCTCAAGGATTTGTATACAGTTAAGAGGAAGCACCATGTGAAGAAGACAACGTTCCTGACAGAGTAAGTGAGTGCTCTAATTGAGCAGCGGATTCCTCCCAAGTACAAGGATCCTGGTTGTCCAACCATTGCATGCAGCATTGGAAATCATGAGTTTGGGCAAGCTTTGCTAGATTTAGGAGCTAGCGTGAATCTAATACTATATTCTATTTATTTGCAATTGGGGTTGGGAGAAATCAAACCAACCACTGTGGTCTTGCAATTGGCTGACCGTTCAGTCAAAGTACCCTGGGGTGTGGTAGAGGATGTTCTAATTCAAATTGACAAATTTTATTATCTTGTTGATTTCCTAATACTTGACACTAGCTTTGTTGTTGATACTACTTCTAAAATTCCTTTGATTTTAGGTAGGCCTTTCCTTGCCATTGCTAATGCTCTTATTAATTGCAGGAATGGGCTCATGAAGCTGTCTTTTGGAAACATGACTCTTGAGGTGAATATCTTTCATATTGCAAAACAGCCAGAAGATGATGACAAGAGCCACCAAACATACATGATTGACTCACTCATGGATAGGGAGTTTCTATAGCTCATGATTTTGATCCCCTTGAGTATTTTCTTATTAATTCTGAGTGTGATTCTATCAGTGATCCATTTGATGTAGTTGATATTTGTGCTATTTTTTATAGAACTCAGGATTATAGCACTCGGGCATGGCAATCTAAGTTTGAAGAGTTGCCTGAGAGAAGTGCAAAACAAATTCCTTCAAATGTGGAAGCACCCAAAATTGAATTGACGCCTCTGCCTAAGGGTTTAAAGCATGTTTTCCTTAGTCTAGGTGATACTTTTCCTATTATTATCTCATCTGAATTGTCTGAGTCTGAAGGTGAGAAATTAATTCGGACCTTAAGTGAGTATAAGTCAGCCTTAGGTTGGAGCATTGCTGATATAAAAGGTGTTAGTCCCCTGGTCTGTTCTCATAAGATTAATTTGGAGGAAGGAACTAGCCATCGTAGAGACCCCCAGCGTAGGCTTAATCCCACTATGAAAGAAGTGGTGAAGAATGAAGTGTTGAAACTATTAGATGCGGGAATCATATATCCTATTGCTGATAGTAAATGGGTAAGTCTTACACAGGTTGTTCCTAAAAAGTCAGGTGTTACTATGGTGAAGAATGATCTGGGAGAGTTAGTCCCTACAAAACTTGTGACTGGGTGGCAGATGTGCATTGATTACAGAAAATTGAATGCTGCCACCCGGAAAGACCATTTTCCTCTCCTTTTTATTGATCAAATTCTTGAGCGTGTTGCTGGTCATCCTTTCTATTGTTTCTTGGATGGTTATTCTGGTTATTTTCAAATTGAAATTGCATTAGAAGACAAGGAAAAAACCACTTTCACTTTTCCTTTTGGTACTTATGCTTTTCGTAGAATGCCATTTGGATTGTGTAATGCATCTGCTACTTTTCAATGTTGCATGATGAGCATTTTTAGTGACATGGTTGAAAATTGCATAGAAGTTTTTATGGATGACTTGACTGTTTTTGGATCTTCTTTTGATGCATGCTTATTGAATTTAGAAAGAGTGTTGACTCGTTGTGAGGAGAAGGAATTGGTTTTAAATTGGGAAAAATGCCACTTTATGGTACTTTCAGATATTGTCTTAGGGCATATTATTTCTTCTAGGGGGATAGAGGTTGATCAATCTAAGATTAAATTAATCTCAAAGTTGCTTACACCTAGTACAATAAAGGATGTGAGATCCTTTCTTGGTCATGCGGGCTTTTATAGGAGGTTCATACATAATTTTTCCACTATATTTAGACCATTATGTGACCTCCTAACTAAAGATGCCCCATTTGAGTGGACACAAGCTTGTCAAGAGGCCTTTAAAATGCTAATTGGCAAGCTTACCTCAACACCCATAATGCAGTCACGTGATTGGACTTTAGATTTTGAGATCATGTATGATGCTAGTGACCTTGCTATAGGTGCTGTTCTTGGACAGCAAAGGGAGGGGAAGCCTTTTGTCATTTACTATGCTAGTAGAACTCTGCTCAGATGAATTACTCCACCACTGAAAAAGAGTTGCTAGCTGTAGTGTTTGCTTTGGATAAGTTTTGTACTTACTTGATTGGTTCTCCTATTATTATTTTCACAGATCATGCAGCCCTTAAGTACCTTCTTACAAAGAAGGATGCTAAGACGCGATTAATACAGTGGATTTTACTTTTGCAGGAATTTGACATCACCATCAAAGAGAAGAAAGGAGTGGAGAACGTAGTGGCTGACCATCTCTTGAGACTCACATTTGAGGACACCTCTGACCACCTGCCAATCAGGGATGATTTTCCCGATGAGCATTTGCTTTCTATTACTTCTCCACCATGGTTTGCTCATATTGTGAATTATTTGGCTACAGGTGAGATACCGTTGGATTGGAGTGCTCAAGACAAGAGGAAGTTCATGACTGAGGTACGTAATTTCTATTGGGATGACCCTTTTCTTTTCAAATACTGCCTCGACCAAATTCTAAGGCGTTGCATCCCTGATGAAGAGATTGCTAGCATCTTAGAATTTTGTCACTCCCAAGCTTGTGGGGGCCACTTTTCAATGAAAAAAACCACTGCAAAAATTCTGCAGTGTATATTTTATTGGCCCATCTTGTTTAAGGATGCAAACATCTATTGTGGCTCATATGAAAAATGTCAAAAGTTAGGAGTTATGTCTCATCGTAATATGATGCCCTTAAACCCAATTTTAGTGATTGAAATTTTTGATTGTTGGGACATTGATTTCATGGGACCATTTCCTCCTTCTTTTAGATATCAATATATTATTGTGACAGTAGATTATGTGTCAAAATGGATAGAGATAGTAGCTTGCATGAGCAATGATAATAAGACGGTAATTAAATTTCTCAAAGAAAATGTGTTATCTCGATTTGGTACACCAAGTGCTATCATTAGTGATCGGGGTACACATTTTTGCAACCGTTCTTTTGAGGCTTTGATGAAAAATTATGGGGTGGTACATAAGATCTTTATTGCCTACCACCCCCAGACAAACTTGCAAATAGGGAAATTAAGCTGGATCGTAAAGATTGGTCTTTGAGACTAGTTGATGTGCTTTGGGCCTACAGTACAGCTTTCAAAACTCCCTTAGGCATGTCACCTTATAGGCTTATTTTTGGAAAGCCTTGCCACTTACCTATGGAGCTTGAGCATCGAGTTTATTGGGCCATCAAGCATTTCAATTTTGATATGGGAGAAGCAAGTAAGCTTAGAAAATTTCAGTTGACCGAGTTAGAGGAGTTGAGAAATTATGCTTATGAGAACTCTAGAATCTATAAGGCTAAAATGAAAGCGTTTCATGATAAAAATATTTTGAGAAAAACGTTTAAGGCTAATGATAGAGTGTTCTTATATGATTTTAGACTCCATAAGCACCTAGAAAAACTTCGGTCTAGGTGGACCGACCCTTTTGTAGTGAAGAATGTTTTTGTAAATGGGGCGGTAGAAATAGAGGATCCTAAAGATGGTCGGATCTTTAAAGTAAATAGTCAACGCCTTAAAGTATTAATTGATAGGCAAGTTCTGGAAGTGGAAGACATTCCACTTGTGGATCCGGTCTATCAACCTTGACCACACCACGGATGTATGTTTTTTTTCTTTATTTGTTTTGTTTGTTTTTGTAACGATCCGACCCGATCTTATATTTTTTAAGAATAAATTATGGATAATTTTATTAGGCTCAATAAATGAGTTTAAGCCTATAAAAGAATTTATCAAACATATTTTTTTTTATTTAACTTAGAGTTAAGCCTCCATTATTATTATTATTATTATTATCTGATTTTACATTTTATTAGTCTTAATAATTATTAGTATTGGTATTATTATAACTATTAGATATTTTAGTATTATTATTGATTGTTTTAATAAAAGTTTTATCATATTTTTAGTGTGAACCGATTCGTGTAAGCCATTAGAATCCTTCATTTTTTTTCTCCTCCCATCTCCACCCGTAGACTTGCAGTACTTATCCCCTATCTAGTTGAATAAAATCCTAATGGGAAACCAACTCCCAATTCCAAACTCAACCAACCCAGTTCACGTTCGGCTTCTCCACCCCGCACGTCTCCACTCACATGCACATGCACATCACGTACACCTCTTTCCCTCAGTTGCATACCGATCCTCTTAGAGTTTGTATCCTCATAGGATTTAGTCTCCTAGGTGCAGTCGACTTCAACTCGACTAAACTTCCTATTTTGTTCACATCTTTCACCTCCCCCATTTCCTATAAAAGCAACCCGAGAACTCCTTTAAAACACACACAAACCTCACTACCGAAACCAGTTTTCTAGAGTGTGAACCGAGAGACCACATAGCAGTGCAACCCGTCCTCCTGTTGCCAACCCGTGAGCTCCACTCATCGGCATCACTGCTGCCCAGCACCACACCAAAACAATCACAGCAAAGAGAACCCACCTCTCTCGTTCATCTTGGCTTCTCCCTCTCTCAAGCTTTCGGTCTCTCTAGCCAGCCCCAAGCTCTCCAGTCTTGAGCCACCAGAATAGCCGCCCAACAAGCCATGACCACCACCTTGCGGAAGCCGTCGCCCAGCTATTAAAAACCACACCAAAAACACTCTGTTTTACTGCACCGAAACAGGGGAAGTGTATTCCCCACTGTAAGCCTCTCTCGGCCCAGCCATTACCGACCATCCTGGGTCACCGGACCACCACCACAAAGCCAGAAACCGCCGACCAACCCAACCCCGGCGTACCCATTTCATCCCGGTAAACCCAAGACCGTCGCTGCTCTCCTCCTCTCTATCGGTGGCTTTCAGCTCTACCGAACTCTCTCTTCCTCTCTCGGCGTCGCACCACTACAGAGAAACTTCCAGCTGCACCGCCTCACTTCCAGCCACCTTGAGCCATCGTCCAGCCCATCCCCAGTCGCACACCCCTCCGTCGGTGAGCCCCTATTCTCTCTCGCACAGCACTTGGTTTCTCTTCACAATATCAGTACGTAGGCTTGGTTTTAGAATAATGCATGCAGAAGTGTGTGTTTACAATAATACCCTTGGCTGCCTTTAACACTTGCCGTGTAACCTGCTCTTGTATCTTCACTGAATATCACTTGGTATAATATGGTCGGTTTCGATACACTGCATGTGATAGCTATGTTTTTTTGACACTTGACCGAGTCCTCTATATTTTATGAACCTCTCATAAGTTTTTAAATGGGCTAATTCCCTTGTGGGCTAAAACTTGAGGTTAATTAGACATAGAACATTGTGATATATTTGTATTTTAAATTGGATTTGATTTCATTATGTTTCAGAAATGGTTTAGTGATTTTGATTGGGTTTATATTTTAAGTTAGAGTTTAATTAGTTAGGGATTTCTTTTAAGAGAATATCGAGGTATTTGGGAAGTAATGGTTTTTTTTTTTGGGATAATGAGAATTAAGGAATTAAAATAGGTCAACGTTAGCATTTCAGGGTTAAATATTTTAGCTCGTGTTCGATTGGAATATTTACGGATATTACACGCTCATTGTATAGGTGATCGATTTCGTACGGAAAATAGTGGATTAGCGCTGCAAGGTAAGTAGCATGATCATACCCTTACACGTATGTGCGGTAAACGACATGTCTTTTATAAAAATATTATGCATGAATAACCTCTATTGGAAGCCCCTTTTTACGTACCCAAGACATGATAAAAATATGAAAATCCATGATTTTATGTAAATAATTATGCATCAAGATATTTATGAAAACTCATGATTTTATGAAAGAAATTATGCATCAAAAGATTTAGGAAAAGTTATGATTTTATGTAAGAGTTATGCATTAAAATAATTTATGAAAAACCATGCATGATTTTATGTGAAGATTTATGCATTAAAATATTTATGAAAAATCATGATTTTATGTGAGAAGTCATGCATCACGACATGTTATGAAAGAATGCGATTTCATTTGAAATCTATGATATGACAAGTATGCAAGTATGATTATGATGAAATATGAATGATAAGATACGTAACGGCCTATGTTATGATATGAAGACAGTACCTATGATATGGGCATATTGCATTGCCAGGTCGTATATACTGGTAGTGCACCTAGTATGTCTTCCTTATGTATGGATTCCACAACCCGCGGCCACGGGCGAAATCAGAATCTATTTAGATTTGCTAACCCTAACTCACGGGGGTCAATAGTGGGTAACGACCTATGACAAGTGAAAGATAAGCTCATGTTCATGTTCATATTATTTACGTATGTATTTATAAGTAAGCTTATGTTGACCTTATGTTTCAGGATAAACTTATGTTAGCATAAAAGCTCAACGTTAGCATTTCAGGATAAACTCAACGTTACCATCTTTGGTGCTTAGCAAGCTACTCACGTCACTCATCACATGTATTCTACCTTTTTTAGTTACTCTTCATTCAAATTTGATTCTTAAACATTTAGGACAATGTTTCATTTAAGTTGGGGGGTAGTGGTGCAAATTCAGTATTTAAAATGCTTGTTGGAACTCTGTGGCATATTTTCATGTGTCAATTTTTTTATAATTTGCATCACACGTGCATTATTTTCACATGTGTACTCATTCATTCATAGCCATCTT